>CM026404.1:31856664-31902712 GCA_014843695.1 Archivesica marissinica | reverse complement strand
TACTCTACAGTATTCCGTATATATGTACGTTACCAAGGTAACTTACTGTGTCATTCTTGTACCGGTACTCTACAGTATTCCGTATATATGTACGTTACCAAGGTAACTTACTGTGTCATTCTTGTACCGGTACTCTACAGTATTCCGTATATATGTACGCTACCAAGGTAACTTACTGTGTCATTCTTGTCCAGGTACTCTACAGTACTCCGTATATATGTACGTTACCAAAGGTAACCTACTGCATCATTCTTGTCCAAGTACTCTACAGTATTCCGTATATATGTACGTTACCAAGGTAACTTACTGCACCATTTTTGTCCAGGTACTCTACAGTATTCCATATATATGTACGTTACCAAGGTAACTTACTGCACCATTCTTGTACCGGTACTCTACAGTATTCCGTATATATGTACGTTACCAAGGTAACTTACTGTGTCATTTTTGTACCGGTACTCTACAGTATTCCGTATATATGTACGTTACTAAGGTAACTTACTGTGTCATTCTTGTACCGGTACTCTACAGTATTTCGTATATATGTACGTTACCAAGGTAACTTACTGCACCATTCTTGTCCAGGTACTCCGTATATATGTACGTTACCAAGGTAATATAATATTTGTTTTCAAATTGTATTCATTTTAACTGCCCTGTCTGGAGCCTCATTGCACTACTTGACACAACCGCACTACCACTTCTGTTAGTGTGAACGTCCTTAATAAGAAATAGTTCCTGTATCATTTTCAAGTTAGTTTTTGTTTGCTGTCAAAATTAAAAACTACAGACAAAACAAATTCATTAGAATATATTACTTACTGTTCATGATAGTCAGAAAATAGCTAAAATACAAAAGTACATCTAGCCGAGCAGAAATACGAAACGCAACCAGTGGCAAACAAAAACTACGGAAGCTCAAACAGGACATAATTGTGAGATCCACAAAGAGAACGTCCACTCTGTAACAATTACGAAAATCTATGGAAGACGAAAGTGAACATATATTACAAAGCACCAAAATGCAAACTGAACATAGTGACAAGATCGAGACCAATGATTCAACGGGGAAGACAGATAAAAGGAAACGCAGCGAGCAATCAAGCATGAGTGAACTTGAAACAAGTACATTGGAGACACATGAAACTCAATCTAATAACAAAACAAAGAAGAAAAATAAAAAGATGGCAAAACCAGAACCCTCAATCGACGAGTATTTCATTAACGTGAACGAAGATAAAAGCACAAAAGCTGAAATGAAAGATATTAAACAACAACTCAAAGAAGTAAACTCTAAACTAACAAGTGTTATAAATAAAGTTGATAAATCAGACAGAAAATTTGAAGATGCTGTAATGAAAAACGATGGCTCTTTAAGGGCACTTTTACGAGATATGATGACAGAAATGAAGACAGAACTGCTCAATTCCGTAGTAAACCGTATAGAAATGCTCGAAAGTAAAATTTACGACAGGGATTCGAAAACACAAACACTAACTAACGATGTGAAACGCTTAGAGAAAATAGTTGAAAATCAAAATAACGCGAATGCAACACTTGAAAAACAATTGAAGAAAATACGGAAAATATGTTGAAATACCAGAACGACTCAGAACAATACAGCAGGTCCAATAACATACGAATACACGGACTCGTTAGTAATACAGCATATGAAACAGCAGACGAAACTACAGATAATGTGATTAAAATGTTACATGGTACAATGAACATCAACCTGCGCAGGGAAGACATCGACGTCGCGCACCGCATGAAAACCTTCAACCATGGACGTCAAGAGACAATAGTAAAGCTACAATCGAGGTTAACAAAAGACAGAATATTAAGAAACCGGAAACAGCTTAAAGGAACGGGAATATTTATAAATGAAGACCTTACCCAATTAAACCAGCAAGTGCTAATGTCTGTGAAGCGGAAAATGCCTGATGAAGTTAATAGTGTATTTTCCAGAAATGGGGTAATAAAATACGTCACAAAGACAGATCAGGTAAAGACTGTACTGTATAAAGACTACCGGCACTGGCTAGAGCTACCGTGGCCAACTCGAGGACCACCCGCTCCGCCGACGCGCAATACTGCCAGGATGAATACTTCAAGAAGTTAATAACCTAAGTTACTAGTGGTTATTAACGTGTACTATAAGAACACAGTATAAGCTGCTTGTGGTGTAACACTGTGTATGTTGATAGCATATGTTTTATCAATACATAAATAATACAATCATGTGATAATGTAACAAGTACTATAAAACCGCAGTCGAAAATGCGAGCTGTGTATATAGAAAATTATGTATGCTAAGAACATATGTTTTGTCATCACATAATACACATATATACATACATAAATACAATCATGTGATACTGCAACAACTGCAGGCACATTTGATCATACCCTCGCTAACTTTCGTCTTTTCGCTTTCAGCGAGGACTAACAAATTTATATAATTTAGTTCAAGTACATAATAGATATCCCTCCCTCTTGGAAGGGGAAGGTATTACATTGGGCGAATATGCATATATGACGCATGCATTTGTATACAAATCAATAGGGTTCCCATTGTTAAACCTATTTAGTTATTAGACTAATGCTATTCTACATGATCTCGTTCATATAAATGGACGGCGGTACATTTTCCTGTAGCATAATTGTATGTGTAAATACTACCTTGTGTAGCAGAGTCCACCGTCTTCCAATAAATACCTGTGCCATAGTTTGTGAGGTAATTAGCATGTATACTATTTATAACACGAAACAGTAAGCAATTTCGACAACTATTGCATGAATTTACAAATGAGAGCTCAATGCGGTTACCGCCCCTGTATTACTTGCATTACTTGCATACTTATACATTCTGGTAAATTGAGATTGTACCTTGATCAACGCGTATTTCAAATTATCGACATATGTTTCAATGTTGTCTATATGTATATTATGTAATCATTATATCGTGTCATTCAATATAAAGACCACGTTCACAACAAAGCCATACTGTAAACATAATTTATACTCTTTAACTGCATACAAACTGTACGAAGATACAAAATACTAAATGTATTGATTGTATGCAACAGCTTGTCATAACACTCATTCTAGATAGCTGTCTAAAGTTCTGAGAATAGTCATTTACTATATACCATAATTATGTATCATGCATAGTGAATATCCAGGACATATCGTTACATGTATATATATATACTATGCATTGTTGTATGTTTGTAAATGAAGGGGAATCGATGCGACAACTAGTGAATTATAGTGAGGAACTGTTGGAGAATACAGAACACATACAGATGTATACATGTATTATTATTTTAATAGCATTATAGAACACAGCCGGTATCAATCCGAACACAAACAGTTTAGAAAAGGTTCTGGTCGCTGTCAGTTAGCAAACATACACTACTGCAAATGAGAATAGTTTTTAAAAGAGGCACTCATAGCATGTAACGAGGCTTCTCTATAGTTCAGCTTACAAAGCCATGCACTTCGTAAGTTTATATGTATGTATGGTTACGTGTTCGTGCACATGTGGCGATATGCATAAGTATGGGTACGCATGTGTACATGTATATATACAGATATAAGTGTGAATTTGTATATACATATATATATATATATATATAGGTATGCGTGTGTATGTGTGTGTGCGTGCGTGCGAGTGTGCGTGTGTGCGTGCATGCATGCGTGTGTGCGTGCATGCGTGTGTGCGTGCATGCGTGTGTGCGTGCGTGTGTGCGTGTGTGTATGTATGTAGGTAAGTATATGTGCATATGTGTGTGTATGTTTTGTGTGTATATATGTGTGTATATATGTGTATATATGTGTATGTATGTGTATGTGTGTATGTATGTATATATGTATGCATGTATATATATGCATATTTATATATATATATATGTATGTATATATATATGTATATGTTTATGTGTGTGTATGTATGTGTGTATGTATGTGTGTAAATGTGTATATATGTGTATCTATGTATGTATATATGTATGTGTGCGTGCGTACGTGCATACGTGTGTGCGTGTGAGTGTATATGTATGTATGTAAGTGTGTGTATGCGTATGTATATATATGTATGTGTATATATGTGTGTATATGCGTATATATATATGTGAGTGTATGTATACATATATATTAAGCAAGTGTAAGGGTATATATGTGTATATGTATGTGTATATAGGTGTGTATATATACCCATACATACCCAACACACGCATGTAATCCAATAACATTTCAATCCGAATATATTTTGATTTCTAGATGAAATCACTGTTCACTACCTCCAATTACCATATATATCCCAATTCATACCCTTACAAATATAATACCATCCACAATATATACATACACACAAATACATGTACTATATTGAATAAACTGAATGGACACATCATAGACCAGTATGTTAACAACAACATTAATTAGGCTAGATATCATACTGAAAATGATAAACAATCTTGAACATGGATATAAAAATATGCAGCTTTAATGTTAATGGGCTTGGGAACCAACAAAAACGCGAAAAGATTTTCAGTTGGCTTAAACAAAATAAATTCAATATTTGTTTCTTACAAGAACTTCATTGTACACAAGAAAATACAGAGAAATGGAAAAAACTATGGCGCCATGATCTTTTCCTCAGTGGAAATAGTTCCAACAGAGCAGGCGTAGGAATTCTAATCAACTTAAATACTAACTATGAAATAATAAATCATACGGAAATAATTCCAGGTAGATTACAGCTAGTAAAAATAAAACTATATAACTCTATAGTTACACTTATGAACCTATACGGACCCAACATAGATGACACAACATTCTTTTCAACAGTTTAAAATACGGTTATGAATAATAACAGTGAAACCATTATTCTTGGAGGTGATTTCAATAATGTTCTAGATTTTCAGATAGATAAACTGAATGGGAGAATAGATACCAACAAGAAATGTTCATCCAAAATAAACGAAATTATTAATGATAATGAATTATATGACATATATAGACTTCGACATCCAAATACAAAACGATTTACGTGGCACTCAAATCATAAACCAGCAATCTTTTGTCGATTAGACTACTTTCTCATATCATCTAATTTATTGAATACAGTGTCAAATTGTAACATTATTCCAGGATTTCTATCAGACCACTCCGTAGTTACTTTAAGCTTAAACCTCTGTGAAACATTAAGAGGTCCGAGCTATTTTAAACTTAACAACAGTATTCTACTACAGTCAGATTTTAAACATAATATTAAAGAGTGTATTCAAGAGATTGCGACAATCAACAAAGGATGTAACCCAGACATCATGTGGGAAATAATAAAGGGTACAGTCAGAAACGAATCTATCAAATATTCAAGCAAATTGAAGAAAAAACAAAGGGAAGAAGAGAAAAAAATAATATCGGAAATAAAAAGAATAGAAGAAAATATTGTAAAACATCCCAATAGTCTAGACTTAACAGAACAACTTAAAAATGAAACAGATAAACTAAATAATATAATCGAAAAAATAACCAAAGGACTTATCATTCGTTCAAAAGCAGAATGGGTCGAAGGTGCCGAAAGAAATACTAAATATTTTTCTAACTTAGAAAAGAAAAGAGCCGAAGAAAAAACAATCAAACAATTAATAATAAATAATGCATTAGATAATAATCAGTCAAACATTCTTAATCAGGCCAAAAAATACTACGAACATATATATAGCGAAAATCCTGCTATAGACCACGAAAACATCAGTTTCTTTAATGAACCCGGCATCCAGCTGAAGGAAAATGAAAAATTATTATGCGAAGGTCACATCAGTGAATATGAATGTCAAATAGCTATTAAAGATATGAAAAATATGAAATCACCTGGGTCGGATGGGCTAACAGCTGAGTTTTATAAACTATTTTGGAATGATATTAAACAATACTATGTCGCTTCTATTAACTACTGCTATGAAAATGGAACACTTACAGAACTTCAAAAACAAGGAATAATTACACTCTTACCCAAAAAAGATAAGAATACACTCTCAATTGACAATTGGAGGCCTATCTCTCTTTTAAATGTAGACTACAAGATAGCTACAAAAGTAATAAGCAATAGAATAAAAAATGTACTAGACTCAATAATTAATGTTAATCAAACTGGATTTATAAAAGGCAGATATATAGGAGAAAATGTTAGAACACTAATGGAAATCATTGAAGAAACAAACGGTAATAACATACCTGGAATAATCTTCTTTGCCGACTTTCAGAAAGCATTTGATAGTATTGATCATAAATTCATGATTAAATGCCTACAACATTTCAACTTTGGCGATTCTCTTGTGAAATGGATCTCATTGTTTTACAACGATTCAAAAAGCTGTATTTCAAATAATGGACATTTATCAGAATTTTTTAAAGTAAAAAAGGGGGTACGACAAGGTTGTCCATTATCCGCCTATATATTCATAATATGTATAGAAATTCTGTCAAGATCAATAAATAATAATCAAGATATTAAAGGGTTGGTTCTTGGCGATAATGAAATAAAACAAACATTATTTGCTGACGATGCAAGCTTCACATTAGATGGATCTGAAAAATCGTTCATCGAACTAATAAAAAAGTTAGAAAAATTCTCAACAATATCTGGTCTAAAACTAAATAAGTCAAAATGTTCTGTCCTCAAACTAGGAACAACGAAATTTAATACAAGCAATTGGTGCAATAATAATATGTATAAATGGTCAATCGATCAAGCTACAACGCTTGGAATAATATTTGCAAATAAAAAATCAATGCTACTTCCATTAAATTTGACTCCCAAAATTAAATCATTACAGCACTGCTTAAATAACTGGAAAAAATGGAATCTAACTCTAATTGGTAAGATAACAGTCTTAAAAACGTTTGCCTTCCCAAAGCTGGTATATCCATTAACAGTGCTCGAAACACCAGCAGAGGAAATAATTACAGAAATAAATAACATAATGTACGACTTTCTTTGGGATGGAAAACCGGATAAAATATCGAGGAAAACTATCATACAAACATACGAACATTTCGGACTTAAAATGATTAATATACATGCATTCATAAATTCCTTGAAATGTTCATGGCTTAAACGACTAAAAGGTAAACAGAGCCACTTAAAACTAGCATACAACGCTGAACTAGAGAAGTATGGAGGAGATTTGATATTAAAAAGTAATATTAACCCAATAGATGCTAGTAAAATCACAAATCGCTACCATTTTTTAAATGATATAATAGTTGCATGGAGCAAAATTAACTATACTACAACAAGTATTAATATATCTAATACCATTTTATGGCACAATTCACAATTTAAAAACGCAAACAGTAATCCATTTTTCTACAAGGAATGGTTTAATAAAGGAATTATGTTCACACATCATATATATGATTATAGAATAAAAGACTTTTACACTTTTGATAACATTATAGCTTTATACAATATAGACAATAGAGATTTTATGAAATACTACACATTAATAGGAAACATAAAAAATGAATGGAAAATAAGGCTGAAGACAGAAGTAGCAGACAACAACATACCAAGCTATCTAATTAACAAAATATTATTATTAAAAAATATTAATAAAATATTATATATTAAACAAATTGAAGCAATGAGGTTAACACAATTGAAACACATTATTAAATGGGAAAACGAATTAGACAAACAAGATATAGAATGGAAGCAAATATTTTCAATACCATATAAATGTACAATAAGTACAAAACTTAGGGCATTCCAATATAAATATCTCATGCGAATTGTGCCGAATAACTCTTTTTTATTCAAATGTAAACTAAAACCATCTAATCTCTGCGAGTTTTGTCTGATGTCAATCGACTCAAATAAACATATGTTTTGGGAATGTAATAGTGTGCAACCATTTTGGTCTGAAATAAAAAAACTTCTACATTCTAGAAGATTGGAACTGTTATCAAATCTATCCTATGAAAATATATCATTCTGCAATGCAAATAATGAAAATTCTAGTAAATCAAAACATGTCATAAACTTCATAATTCTATTAGCAAAATACTTTATTTTCAAGTGTAAATGTAATTCAGAAATACCATCAATTAGCATGTTTAATCTATATCTGAATCAAACTATAAAACTCGAAGAAACCATTGCAACAATTAAAGATAAAATGGAAATGTATGACAATAAATGGAAATACTTTTTCCAGTCAGGAATATGACAAGTCAATTATTACGTGTTACCCATTTATTAGCATAAAAACCGTCAAATATAAACACATTCATAAGGGTATGGATATATATAATACAGTGTCAATTATACACCATATACTCCCCTCATTGTCATATTGAAATCTAAAAATACTTAAATGAACACAGAATATACAATATAATATATAAGGATCCATCCTATCTCCATCCCACTATATATCTTTATCCTTGTCTATCAGTGTCCCCTACACCAATCCCCAACGATAGGTACCCATATTACTACACATATCAATCATAATGGTTTACATAAATACCTTATATAACCTCTATTTGTCGACATTAATTTTCATGTCTACACTGATCCCATAAACATATTTTTATAGTCCCCCCACAACATATATAAAAACCTCATTTGTTTATAATAATGACTATGCACATACTATATTAAGTAATGCATAACGTTGATACTGTCATGCTATGTACTTATCTGTATATATATTATGTTAATAATACTATGAAATTATGAGGAATAAAAAAAAATATAATAAAAAAAAATATACTATTTATTTTATACATTTTACCTCTATTAAGCAGCCACCTGTGATAAGCAGCCAATTCATGTGATGTCCTTGATTGGCTGCTTATGACGGGTTTGACTAAATTTAGATACACGTACAAGATGCTGACAGGCTCTTTCGATACAGTATAAGTTATTCTATATTGTATGCATATTGTATTTTGCAGTTTTGTGCATATTTCTCGAATATATACATCTGATGGTAATGTGTACATACTTAAGGACACACTGCGTTTGCCCAGAATGTGCTGCACACAGACATATTCAAAGGAGCGCATTGTCAGAAATCAAGATTACTGTCTTATAATTCCAATCTTTAATGACAAATTCTAATGACAATTTTCAAGAACTTTCTTCAAATTAACTGATGTATGTGAAATTACCATGCTTTATAAATTACCTGCAAGTGTGGATATTTATTTTACAATCTCATCAATATCTTTGAAATTGGTAATTTACTATCTACAATTTATTATTGTAGCGCGTTCGCTTCAGGTGCGAAATGCCCGGAGTTCGAGCCCCGCTGCAGTCGTTACGATTGTGCCCTTAGGCACGGTATTTAAATTCCACATGGCCTCTTCTTTCTCTCTCTCTCTGGTGGCGATGAATTCCACCAGGAATGATGTCTCGATAGTGATTAATATACGTTGCAATAACTTGTTTCGCAATCTAGCTAAAACAAAGTTGTATAAATTAAACTAACTTTTTACATGTTCTTATGTCCGGCCCACGGAGACTAATTTTGTGTTTATTTAACCATGTGTGTAACGCAGATGTCTCGCGTACATGTTGTTTCAGAGATAGATTAATCATAATCTTTGATACAGTACTATTTGCATAGTCATGTTATTTTACAAATCATAAATGCATGACTCTCCGTCATTTCGAATGTATTAATAGCATTTCACCAAATAAACGTAAGATAATTATTTAAGTACATTGACAAGTAGTTACGATAATCTATATTATTTACACCATATCATGTTACACTAGCCTCGAACAATCATAATGCTAATGACATCCTAATTATGTCATGTATGGATGTGAAATGAGCGAATAAAATGGTTTTCACTTGACTTGACTTGATCAGGTAATTGTCTCTAATATTGTGTTATCAAATACAAAATCTTGTTGCGAGTCTCTCTCTAAATTTTAAATGTCATAATTACTACGCAGTTGGCTGAGGGTGAATAACCTCTATTGAATTTGTTTCACTTAAATTATGAAAACAGATAGCAACCTTAATATTCGAATACATGGGTTGCTTTAAGATATACCGAAAGTCAACACTAATAACCCACCATTTGGCGTGTGTGAGGGTATATATTTTATTTAATAGTCTTTGGAAATAACATGATGAAAGAGTGGCTGAATTTTAATTGTATTGCCTTTATGTCAAAATGTCAAACGGTTTACACAAATGTCATATTTTGATTTGTGAGCGTCTTGCAGCTATTAGATATGGGATATTGTGTTCACCCCTGCATAGAACAACTATATGATGAGCATAGGATCATGTCTTATTGAATGTGTCACGACATTTCGGATGTCAGATGAGCTTTCAATCATTCAATCGAACAAAGCCGAACAGTCCCACAGACATGCCACCCACATGATTACTCCTACAGATACCTGATGAGCATGTCTCAATATCCGTTAGCCTTATTGAATGTGTCACGACATTTCGGATGTGAGATGAGCTTTTAATCTAATGTTGGTAAAACTTACAGTGGTATCATTTTGCTTATATATTCATCATGTTTATATTTGTAATTGTATTCTATATAAACAAGCAATAAAATATGATTAAACTAAGCTTTTAATCAATCAAGCGAACAAAGAGGAATATTCCCCTACACATGCCACATGCGACCCAAATCACATAATTAATATGCTTTCCTATAATTATGCTTTGCTGTAGACGACATGTTCTTATATAAACCCCAGTCATCGTGAACATGTTCACACACTGTGTTCACTGTGTGTGTTACGTTTATTTATCCTCGCTACCGGTTGCCCATATGAGCGACGCCTCCTGAAGAGATTAGTAATTTTAGAGTGTTGGTGTACATCACCAAACACGAGAGACTTAGGTTTAAAGTCCCATCTGAAAGACTGTTAATTTTATTAGCGTCAGACGGGGGATTGAACCTGCGATCCCTGGATTACCAGTCCAGTGTGTTACCACTGGACTGCATGCAGATCCGCCTGTCACTAAGATGGGGTAATGTAATATCTAGGCATACATCGGTATGTCACGTGTTATAACATGCGTGGCATTTCACGTGGTAAGCGCGTTTGGCGTGTTTTACACGCGATGCATTTTCGTTTTACGTGGTACACGTGTTCACGTGCAATTTATTTCGCGCGGTTTACGTGAGACACACTTATAACGAGCATCATGTACGTCTGTCACATGATATGCCACATATAACGTATGTCCACACCGTGTGATTTACCTCGTGGACAAGTGGTTTGTCACGTGTAACGTAGGCCAACACCATACGATTTGCCTCGTGGACAAGTGATTTGTCACGTGTAACGTATGTCCACACCGTGTGATTTACCTCGTGGACAAGTGGTTTGTCACGTGTAACGTAGGCCAACACATACGATGTGCCTCGTGGACAAGTGGTTTGTCACGTATAACGTAGGCCAACACCATACGATTTGCCTCGTGGGTGTCAAGTATTATGTCACCTGTAACTTAGTCCAGCACAATACGATTACCTCACCATAAACAGTTATTTTAGCAATAAGATGTTGATTTGCTAATATGTTTGTTGAAATAGAAGTCGAATATAGATTATACGTTCAAGGTAGTTACAGATGGCGCTCGTTTTGAATATCTAATAAGAATGATTTGAGCTCAGTTTGGTCTACTAGTTCACCCGATGTTCCATATCAAGTTTCATCAAAATTGACCAATTGGTTCATATTGGGAATATTTTCAAGATGGTCACCATATATAGCGGTATTTGGGATTTCATGTCGCAATGAATTTAGCAAAATGTGTTGCATTAGCTGCGCTAAGTACATCAACATAGACGAAGTGAACTGCCGCCATTTAATGCAATGGACGCCAGACGACGGACGATGTGATAGACTCCCCTATGCCAACAGCTCACTCTGAGCATAGTAAATGGTACTGTTTCGACACTGTGCCAACACACATAATTTAATTGAACTACAACCAATTTCATCTAGAAACACGTAATGAAATACATTTATTAATAAACACTATTACGCAATACTTTATATATTAATACAGATTGGTTTTGTAAACGTAGCTGAGAAGGACAATTACCAAGAATTGCTACTGATTGTCCATGCTACCAAATTCAGTCCTGAAGGCCACCCAGGTGAGACGCACATCCTTACACTAATAAACACAACCATTCTCGTTCTGTTATCATGATGATTTCCAATGAATTCGGCTAATATATTAATATAATTGTGTGTGATCTAAACAAAATCATTTTAACTGCCCATGACGGATGCCTCACATCACTACCATGCACAACCACACAACCACTTTTATTAGTGTGAACGTTCGCAATAAAAAAATTCGGTATAGTTTTCAAGCTAGTTTCTGTTTGTTGTGGAATTTATGACAGACAAAACAAATGCATTAGAAATAATTACTTTATAATTATTTTATGATTGTCAGAACATAGCTATACAAAAGTACATTCAACCGCGGAGGAAGACGATTCACGAGCAGTGGGAAAATAAATGATATCTTCCATTGTTTCATTATGGTGAATGATAGCGCCTTCTTTCACTTAGAAAGAAACAATGCTCAATCGGAAAGCATAAAAGAAAAGTGTACCCTTACCGTGCTCTGTATGGCAACGTATCCGTGTGAAATAGCATGCCCTATTCATTTACTCATGTATACATACCATTTCTCTCTCTCTATATATATATATATATAACTATTTATATGTTACAGTATATGCTTAATGGCTATTATAAATTATATCATTTTTCTTATCACAGAGATCAATGGCCACCATCTCGACTTCTCAAAATGGTGAGTAATGCGATTATATATGTCGTACTTAACACGCAAAGTACGCAGTCGATGCTTCAATTATATATGACGTACTTAACAAGCAAAGTACGCAGTCGATGCGTCAATTATATATGACGTACTTAACAAGCAAAGTACGCAGTCGTTACTTCAATTATATATGTCGTACTTAACACGCAAAGTACGCAGTCGATGCTTCAATTATATATGACGTACTTAACAAGCAAAGTACGCAGTCGATGCGTCAATTATATATGACGTACTTAACAAGCAAAGTACGCAGTCGTTACTTCAATTATATATGTCGTACTTAACACGCAAAGTACGCAGTCGATGCTTCAATTATATATGTCAGTTATTAACAAGCAAAGTACGCAGTCGTTACTTCAATTATACATGACGTACTTAACAAGCAAAGTACGCAGTCGATGCTTCAATTATATATGTCGTACTTAACAAACAAAGTACGCAGTCGTAAACTTCAATTATATATGACGTACTTAACAAGCAAAGTCAATTATACATGACGTACTTAACAAGCAAAGTACGCAGTCGTTACTTCAATTATATATGACGTACTTAACACGCAAAGTACGCAGTCGTAAACTTCAATTATATATGACGTACTTAACAAGCAAAGTACTCAGTCGATGCTTCAAGTATTGATGACGTATTTAATAAGCAAAGTACTCAGTCGATGCTTCAATTATAGATGACGTATTTAACAAGCCAATCACGGAGTCGGTGCTTCAATTATATTATGAAGTACTTAACACGCACAGTACGCAGTCGATGCTTCAATTACTGATATGAACGAACAGAAAGGTGACCAACTGATAAATGCTGATTTGAAATGACACGCGTAATCATATTACATGTATAGAGGATATTTGTTTGTTTTGAGTGAATATGGAATATATATCACTTCAAAGTGCGTAGCGCTCGTGAACATATTTGAAATTTTCTCACTTCGAAGTGAGATATATTCCATATTCACTCAAAACAAACAAATTTTCTTTTTATTTTATGCTAATTGATGAAAAACAAACACAAAATGAAGAAATTAAAATAGCTGGCCGTCGTGTTTTTGCGCGGATGAATACATTGACGACTATACGTCGTGAGTCGATACACAAATCGAGACATTGTCAGTTGTATTTCGCTTTTGATTTGCTTCATAACAAAAACAACAATACAGGTAAAGAGTGTCATTGAAGCCAGGTAAACGGTGAAAATTAATTGACACGTGTGAAACGGTGCAAGAATAGTGTATTGGGAAGGGAGATAATAAATAAAGTAGTCCGGCAAAATACAGTGAGTGATATGCAGTGAGATATGGATTATATCTCACTGATAGAACACTGTAATACATCAATTAGCATAAAATAAATATCCTTTATTTATTATTATAATATTTGTATTTCTGTTATTTATAGGCGAATGAAACGCTGCTTGGAGTTAATGTGTAGGAATTAACTACACATGCTGTACTGGGCAGTTGTAGTGTTTTATTATTGCAGATTAAAACAATTTATATATGTTCTTTTTTTATACTTTTTGGAACAAAATAACAAGTCATGTTAGAATTAAGAATAACACGGTAGACGTTGATTAGCCGGAAAATGATGGAATGAATGTGCGGGGTAACGGCGCATCTGATCATGATCTATGTTGTTTGCTATTCAGCCAAGTGTTTTAGCACCGCTACTTGCATAGCAAACAGCATAGACCCTGATCAGATGGTACGCTACAGCATAGTGTCTACTGTGAATAAAAAATACTTGCGTAAATAAAGAAGATTGAAACACAAGCATACTCTGCTATTCTAGGTTTTCCTTTGAGATTAGTCGCAGAGGAGAAATACTGAATGTGTATCATCCGCCAGATGAGGAGGACGAAGTTATGAAGTTGAAGAAAGGGTTTGCTGGTATGCTATCGGCAAAGCTGCACCACCGTGAAGAGGTACCACGTCACAGTCTAACTGACGTCATGATTATTGATTATTATTAATCATTAATACTAATACTATCGGTGTTGTATAAACATTCCTAAAACACTTTCGTGACGTCATACCTTTAACAATGTGTACTAGCAGTACACTATTATTAATATTGACTACTGTCAATAGGCCATACTATTATATTAAATCCTACACGTAAATGTACGAAATTAACAATTGTAATTAGTACGATCTTGTTATATAAGTGTGTGTTTTAAGCTAGATATAAGCCTCATACGGATCCAATATGTAAAATATTGGCACTGGTTCGGCTATACGCGCCTAATCCTATAAAATTGTCACTTTCGTACGTTTGCGCATATTATTTAATATAATACTCTGCCGTTTGAAAGCAGTTCAATATTAATAATAATGGACCGTTAGTACAAAGGTATGACATATTAATACATGATAGAGCAAATACATGTATACTATCTTCAAGAATGTACTGTGGTTCTGTGCAAGCATCTGGTTGACATTACTGTATATATACAAAGATCATAGCGTTCTATGGCATGCCATAGTACGAGCACGTATCCGTTCTTATACATAAATGTACATTTGTAATATTCATATGTTTGCGTATGAATATATATAGTTTCATTTCAGATCGAACATGATGGATATCTACATGATAGCTGGAGATATAAAACAGTTGAATTTGGAAGAGAAGGTACATTACATGTCAGCACAGTAAACCAAGCACTAAATTAGACAAACTTCATAGACCTAGACATCTATTATTATTATTATTATTATATACCACACTTATATAGCGCTCTTTTCATCTAAATATAAAACGTTCAAAAGCGCTTTACAGCCTAAAATATCACAAATATTGATAAAAACTTCCACATACAATGAGATAAAACAAGACAAAATTAGCAAACACAATTACAATGGATTCTAAATATGCCATAAAATATTAGGATCTAAAATTATAACAATTAAAATATAGGTAATAATTAAATAAAATGTGTTCATTTGCAGTCTTAATCCTGATTGAGCACAGACACTGTTCGATATTTATGTTCCATATGAACATTTAAAAAGGTGTGTCTTCAAAGCCTTCTTGAAAGAACACAATGTTGTTGCACTTCTAAGATTTGATGGAAGAGAATTCCAAAGTTTTGGGGCAGCAGTCATGAAATTTCTATCTCCGTATGTGACAGTCCGACTTCTTGGTAACACAAGAGTAGCTGCTTCATTTTTAGACCGTAAGTCTCTCCTTGGTATATAAACCTCAAGCAAGTTTCTCAAATAAATCGGTGCTTCTCCATTCAATGCTTTATATGTGTGAGTCAGTATTTTATACTTTATTCTTTCTTGAACTGGTAGCCAATGAAGTTCTTTTAGAATGGGCGTTACATGACTGAAACGGGATGTTCTGGTTATGATACGAGCTGCTGTGTTTTGAACAGTTTGTAATTTATTGGAAGTGTTTTTTGGCACGCCGTACAACAGTGAATTACAGTAGTCGAGCCTGGATGTAACGAGTGAGTTTATGAGAGTTTTCGTGGCGTCTGTTGTTAAATACTGCCGAATGTGTCCAATCCGCCGGATCTGCGCATAACATGATTTTGTCACGGAATTTACATGTTTGTCCATATCCATTCTTGAGTCTAGGAAAGCTCCTAGATTTCTCACACATGCTGATGGTTCTGTATTTGAGTCTCCTACTTTCACATTTATGTTTTCAATGTGTTGAAAATGTCGCTGACTAGAAAACATAATCATTTCAGTTTTATCAGTATTGAGTTTTAACATATTGGCATGCATCCAAGCAACAATGTCTTGTAGACAGTTTTCCATTCGAAGTAGTGTCTCTGCTTGTGAAGCTTGAACTGTTGGTTTGAATGAAAGGTAAAGCTGGGAATCGTCAGCATAAAAGTGATGGTTCAGTCCATGGTGTTTACAAATGGCTCCTACAGGCTTGGTATACATAGTGTAAAATTGCGGGCCTAAAACAGACCCCTGTGGAACACTGAAATTCATGAGCACTGAGTTGGATAGTTTTCCATCGATACATACTGCTTGATAACGGTCGGTAAGATAAGATGATATCCATTGGAGAGGTTTTCCAGTAATTCCAAAATGAAATTCGAGACGCTGTAAAAGTGTTCTATGGTCGATGGTATCAAATGCAGCAGATAGGTCCAAAAGCACAAGGATTGTAGCATTGTTCTGGTCCAGAGATTGGAGTATATCGTTTTGGACTTTCAGTAGGGCAGTTTCTGTGGAATGAAACGTCCTGTACGCAGACTGATGTACCTCGTGTAAGTTATTACTTGTCAAATGTTCATTAATTCGACTATTTACTACTTTTTCCAGAATCTTCGAGACATAAGGCAGGTTTGACACTGGCCTGTAGTTCTTCAAAGTGTTTTGATCAAGGCTTGGTTTTTTCAGCAAAGGTCTTACCCGGGAGATTTTGAATGACTTTGGTACATTTCCTGTTTCCAATGAAATATTTACAATTTTTGTCACTATTGGTAGGATTTCACTAAGACAAGATTTCAGTAGCCATGTCGGAATTGGATCAATTTCACAGGATTTATTTGGCCCTTTTTTAATGAATTGTTCGACTTCTTTCTCATATGATGGACAGAAATTGTTCAAGCAGCTTATGTGAGGGAGTTTCTCTATTTCAATGTTCAATGGACCCAGTTCCGACTGGGAGTTTGAAGATATGTCATTTCTAATGCCTTCCACCTTAGAAATGAAGAAGTCACTGAATTCCTGTGCTAATTCATTGGGATTTTTGCCTGATGGAAGAGCTATTTCACTAACGCCTTCAAGCAGGTGTTTAGTGATTTTGAACATGCTTTTTTGATCACGACCGCAAGATATTACTTTATCAGAAAAGTAGTCAAGCCGTGCTTGTTTCAACATTTTATTAACCTTGGCACACTGACTCCTGTATATTTCATGGTCGACAGTTAATCTTGATTTTTTCCACTTACGTTCAAATTTACGCTTTACATGTTTGGCATCGTGGAGTTCCTCTGTAAACCAGGGACATGAAGGCCTTAATGTAATCGTTTTTGTACGTAAAGGGGCGTGTTTATCAACCAATGCAGAAAGTTCACTGTTGTATATGTTGACAAGATCGTCAGCATCCGTGCATTGCAAACTATTACGAAGTTTTTCTGATGCCATGATGTCACTTTTGAAAGTATCTACATCTATTGAACGGAATTGTCTATACGACACTGTTTTTCGTACAGGAGCCGGTTTCGCCGCTCTTGCATGAAATATGACTGCGAAGTGGTCTCTTGTCACTTTGCCCGAGTTATCTGAAAAACCTGGGTCAGTGACCACTACTTCTGACACAGTGTTGTCATTTCCCCTAGTAATGACCACATCCAGGATGTGACCACGGACGTGGGTAGGCTCTTTCACATGTTGTGTCATGTCACAGGATTGTAGAATACTGTTAAATTTTATTGCATCACGGTCAGAGTGGTTATCCAAATGAAAGTTTAAATCACCAGTGATTATGATATTTTTGCCAATGGTGGCGTATTTGGACAAGAACAGTGGCCATTCGTCTTCAAGAAATACGTTAGTTTTCAATCCATTTTCTTTATTTGGGGGTGGTCTGTACATTACTGATAAGCGTAATGAATAGGACTTAATATTTACATTACAATCTAAATACTCAAAAGTTGAAAATTCATTGTCACGTGTAGAGGACACAATGTTGACATCTATTCCAGTTTTATATATCAGAGCCACACCCCCGCCACGTCGACTACCAGGGCGAGGGACATGTTTAATCTGGTACCCTTCTGACAGCAGTTCACTTAAACACGTTTTATCAATTGAAGTGCCTAGCCATGTTTCAGTAACAGCAATCATATCTAGGTCATTTGAGAATATAAAATCACAAAACGCTATGGTTTTGTTCTTCAAAGATCTTGGATTTATACAACACAGTTTAATGTTTTTTTGGCCTTTAACAACAGTTTGAGATTCATATTTTATGCGGTATATATTTAAGCTTCTTGTAGAATTCAATGCCTCTTTATCAAGATTTGAAAAACGTTCTGTTCTGGCTGTTGATATTACAGTAGGAATTGTTTCTGGTAATATTTTGATATTGTTAAAGTGGATTCCTTGATGTGTGTCCCAATTTCGCCTGCATTGATACAGACCGCCTCTGGCAGATCTGTATTTCAAAAGACCATAATCCTTTAGAACATTTAAAGTTGCTTTGTCCGGGCGTGAAAGCCTTCTAGCTACACCTGCCAATTTCAATAATTGGCCTCTATATCTAAATGTTATTATTTCATTATTACATTTGTATATGCCTGTAACCTTACGCTGCAAATACGTATTGTATTGTATCACAATGGCCTCAGTTGCCGAGTGGTCAATGTCCTTGATATCAAATCGCTTGTCCCTCACCGCTATGGGTTCGAATCCGCTAGGGGTATCGATTTATGTGAGGGAGCCCGTGCCCTGCCTAAACTATTGCTCAGATAGGCACTTTCAGAGAGACACTCGGTGTCTACTTTCACTAATAATACAGGGTCATCATACTTATGACGTCCGCTTCGATGAGACTTTAAACACGAACACTAACATACTTTTGTCGTTGTCAAGGTCTACATAATGCCTCCTACACAGTTCATAAGACTCCAATGGGATACGAATACATCAAGACAAGACATGCATCTCATATAGAGGCAGTGAACAGTAACGGAACATATACAAAGGTGAGAGTCATTATAACATAACGTGTCGTGCAATCTACTCATGCACTTGTACATTATCAACTCAATTGATCAGTTGCTGTCAGTTCATTCTTTATCATAGTTGATTTTTAAATAATTTGTTGAATTTGATTGATGTCTTGCACATCGTGTCAATAAATCTAAGCCATGAAAACATGTTGTTGAATCAGGCATACATTTGTGCCATGGAAAGGTAATAACATGGTGGTTAGAGCGTCATAGATATACAAGTTCCACTATGAAGCAGGAAACGCTAAGTAGAAGACAATTTCTGGGTGGGTGGGTGGGTGGGTTCGGGTGGGTGGGTGGGTGTGGGGGTGTGGGGTGTGTGTGGTGGGTGGGTGGGTGGGTGGGTTGTGGGTGTGGGGTGTGTGGGGGTGTTGGGGGTGTGTGTGTGGGGGGTGTGTGTGTGGGGGGGTGTGTGTGTGTGTGTGGTAACCGGAGTATTGGGAGGTAACCGGAGTATGTGGGAGGTAATCGGAGTATGTGGGAGGTAACCGGAGTATGTGGGAGGTAACCGGAGTATGTGGGAGGTAACCGGAGTATGTGGGAGGTAACCGGAGTATGTGGGAGGTAACCGGAGTATGTGAGAGGTAACCGGAGTATGTGAGAGGTAACCGGAGTATGTGGGAGGTAACCGGAGTATGTGGGAGGTAACCGGAGTATGTGAGAGGTAACCGGAGTATGTGGGAGGTAACCGGAGTATGTGAGAGGTAACCGGAGTATGTGAGAGGTAACCGGAGTATGTGGGAGGTAAACGGAGTATTTGAGAGGTAACCGGAGTATTTGGGAGGTAACCGGAGTATGTGGGAGGTAACCGGACTATGTGGGAGGTAACCGGAGTGTGTGAGAGGTAACCGGAGTATGTGAGAGGTAACCGGAGTGTGTGAGAGGTAACCGGAGTATGTGGGAGGTAACCGGAGTATGTGGAGGTAACCGGAGTATGTGGGAGGTAACCGGAGTATGTGGGAGGTAACCGGAGTATGTGAGAGGTAACCGGAGTATGCGGGAGGTAACCGTAGTATGTGGGAGGTAACCGAGTGTGTGAGAGGTAACCGGAGTATGTGGGAGGTAAGCGGAGTATGTGAGAGGTAACCGGAGTATGTGGGAGGTAACCGGAGTATGTGGGAGGTAACCGGAGTGTGTGAGAGGTAACCGTAGTATGTGAGAGGTAACCGGAGTGTGTGAGAGGTAACCGGAGTATGTGGGAGGTAACTGGAGTATCTGGGAGGTAACCGGAGTATGTGGGAGGTAACCGGAGTATGTGGGAGGTAATCGGAGTATGTGAGAGGTAACCGGAGTATGTGGGAGGTAACCGGAGTGTGTGGGAGGTAACCAGAGTATGTGTGAGGTAACCGGAGTATGTGTGAGGTAACCGGAGTATGTGAGAGGTAACCAGAGTATGTGAGAGGTAACCAGAGTATGTGGGAGGTAACCGGAGTATGTGGGAGGTAACCGGAGTGTGTGGGAGGTAACCGGAGTATGTGGGAGGTAACCGGAGTATGTGAGAGGTAACCGGAGTGTGTGGGAGGTAACCGGAGTATGTGGGAGGTAACCGGAGTATGTGGGAGGTAACCGGAGTATGTGGGAGGTAACCGGAGTATGTGGGAGGTAACCGGAGTATGTGAGAGGTAACCGGAGTATGCGGGAGGTAACCGTAGTATGTGGGAGGTAACCGGAGTGTGTGAGAGGTAACCGGAGTATGTGGGAGGTAAGCGGAGTATGTGAGAGGTAACCGGAGTATGTGGGAGGTAACCGGAGTATGTGGGAGGTAACCGGAGTGTGTGAGAGGTAACCGTAGTATGTGAGAGGTAACCGGAGTGTGTGAGAGGTAACCGGAGTATGTGGGAGGTAACCGGAGTATCTGGGAGGTAACCGGAGTATGTGGGAGGTAACCGGAGTATGTGGGAGGTAATCGGAGTATGTGAGAGATAACCGGAGTATGTGGGAGGTAACCGGAGTGTGTGGGAGGTAACCAGAGTATGTGTGAGGTAACCGGAGTATGTGTGAGGTAACCGGAGTATGTGAGAGGTAACCAGAGTATGTGAGAGGTAACCAGAGTATGTGGGAGGTAACCGGAGTGTGTGGGAGGTAACCGGAGTGTGTGGGAGGTAACCGGAGTATGTGGGAGGTAACCGGAGTATGTGAGAGGTAACCGGAGTGTGTGAGAGGTAACCGGAGTGTGTGGGAGGTAACTGGAGTATGTGAGAGGTAACCGGAGTATGTGGGAGGTAACCGGAGTGTGTGGGAGGTAACCGGAGTATGTGGGAGGTAACCGGAGTATGTGAGAGGTAACCGGAGTGTGTGGGAGGTAACCGGAGTATGTGGGAGGTAACCGGAGTATGTGAGAGGTAACCGGAGTATGCGGGAGGTAACCGGAGTATGTGGGAGGTAACCGGAGTGTGTGAGAGGTAACCGGAGTATGTGGGAGGTAACCGGAGTATGTGAGAGGTAACCGGAGTATGTGGGAGGTAACCGGAGTGTGTGGGAGGTAACCGGAGTGTGTGAGAGGTAACCGGAGTATATGGGAGGTAACCGGAGTATGTGGGAGGTACCCGGAGTATGTGGGAGGTAACCGGAGTATGTGGGAGGTAACCGGAGTATGTGGGAGGTAACCGGAGTATGTGAGAGGTAACCGGAGTATGTGGGAGGTAACCGGAGTGTGTGGGAGGTAACCGGAGTATGTGGGAGGTAACCGGAGTATGTGAGAGGTTACCGGAGTATGTGAGAGGTAACCGGAGTATGTGGGAGGTAACTGGAGTGTGTGGGAGGTAACCGGAGTATGTGGGAGGTAACCGGAGTATGAGAGAGGTAACCGGAGTATATGAGAGGTAACCGGAGTATGTGGGAGGTAACCGGAGTATGTGAGAGGTAACCGGAGTGTGTGAGAGGTAACCGGAGTATGTGAGAGGTAACCGGAGTATGTGAGAGGTAACCTGAGTATGTGGGAGGTAACCGGAGTGTGTGGGAGGTAACCGGAGTATGTGGGAGGTAACCGGAGTATGTGAGAGGTAACCGGAGTGTGTGGGAGGTAACCGGAGTATGTGGGAGGTAACCGGAGTATGTGGGAGGTAACCGGAGTATGTGGGAGGTAACCGGAGTATGTGGGAGGTAACCGGAGTATGTGAGAGGTAACCGGAGTATGCGGGAGGTAACCGTAGTATGTGGGAGGTAACCGGAGTGTGTGGGAGGTAACCGGAGTGTGTGAGAGGTAACCGGAATATGTGAGAGGTAACCGGAGTGTGTGAGAGGTAACCGGAGTATATGGGAGGTAACCGGAGTATGTGGGAGGTACCCGGAGTATGTGGGAGGTAACCGGAGTATGTGGGAGGTAACCGGAGTATGTGGGAGGTAACCGGAGTATGTGAGAGGTAACCGGAGTATGTGGGAGGTAACCGGAGTGTGTGGGAGGTAACCGGAGTATGTGGGAGGTAACCGGAGTATGTGAGAGGTTACCGGAGTATGTGAGAGGTAACCGGAGTATGTGGGAGGTAACTGGAGTGTGTGGGAGGTAACCGGAGTATGTGGGAGGTAACCGGAGTATGAGAGAGGTAACCGGAGTATATGAGAGGTAACCGGAGTATGTGGGAGGTAACCGGAGTATGTGAGAGGTAACCGGAGTATGTGAGAGGTAACCGGAGTATGTGAGAGGTAACCGGAGTATGTGAGAGGTAACCTGAGTATGTGGGAGGTAACCGGAGTGTGTGGGAGGTAACCGGAGTATGTGGGAGGTAACCGGAGTATGTGAGAGGTAACCGGAGTGTGTGGGAGGTAACCGGAGTATGTGGGAGGTAACCGGAGTATGTGGGAGGTAACCGGAGTATGTGGGAGGTAACCGGAGTATGTGGGAGGTAACCGGAGTATGTGAGAGGTAACCGGAGTATGCGGGAGGTAACCGTAGTATGTGGGAGGTAACCGGAGTGTGTGAGAGGTAACCGGAGTATGTGGGAGGTAAGCGGAGTATGTGAGAGGTAACCGGAGTATGTGGGAGGTAACCGGAGTATGTGGGAGGTAACCGGAGTGTGTGAGAGGTAACCGTAGTATGTGAGAGGTAACCGGAGTGTGTGAGAGGTAACCGGAGTATGTGAGAGGTAACCGGAGTATGTGGGAGGTAACCGGAGTATGTGGGAGGTAACCGGAGTGTGTGAGAGGTAACCGGAGTATGTGAGAGGTAACCGGAGTGTGTGTGAGGTAACCGGAGTATGTGGGAGGTAACCGGAGTATCTGGGAGGTAACCGGAGTATGTGGGAGGTAACCGGAGTATGTGGGAGGTAATCGGAGTATGTGAGAGGTAACCGGAGTATGTGGGAGGTAACCGGAGTGTGTGGGAGGTAACCAGAGTATGTGTGAGGTAACCGGAGTATGTGTGAGGTAACCGGAGTATGTGAGAGGTAACCAGAGTATGTGGGAGGTAACCGGAGTGTGTGGGAGGTAACCGGAGTGTGTGGGAGGTAACCGGAGTATGTGGGAGGTAACCGGAGTATGTGGGAGGTAACCGGAGTATGTGAGAGGTAACCGGAGTGTGTGAGAGGTAACTGGAGTGTGTGGGAGGTAACTGGAGTATGTGAGAGGTAACCGGAGTATGTGGGAGGTAAGCGGAGTATGTGAGAGGTAACCGGAGTATGTGGGAGGTAACCGGAGTATGTGGGAGGTAACCGGAGTGTGTGAGAGGTAACCGTAGTATGTGAGAGGTAACCGGAGTGTGTGAGAGGTAACCGGAGTATGTGAGAGGTAACCGGAGTATGTGGGAGGTAACCGGAGTATGTGGGAGGTAACCGGAGTGTGTGAGAGGTAACCGGAGTATGTGAGAGGTAACCGGAGTGTGTGAGAGGTAACCGGAGTAGTGGGAGGTAACCGGAGTATCTGGGAGGTAACCGGAGTATGTGGGAGGTAACTGGAGTATGTGAGAGGTAACCGGAGTATGTGGGAGGTAACCGGAGTGTGTGGGAGGTAACCGGAGTATGTGGGAGGTAACCGGAGTATGTGAGAGGTAACCGGAGTATGTGGGAGGTAACCGGAGTGTGTGGGAGGTAACCGGAGTGTGTGGGAGGTAACCGGAGTATGTGGGAGGTAACCGGAGTATGTGGGAGGTAACCGGAGTATGTGGGAGGTAACCGGAGTGTGTGAGAGGTAACCGGAGTGTGTGGGAGGTAACCGGAGTATGTGAGAGGTAACCGGAGTGTGTGGGAGGTAACCGGAGTATGTGGGAGGTAACCGGAGTATGTGGGAGGTAACCGGAGTATGTGAGAGGTAACCGGAGTATGTGAGAGGTAACCGGAGTATGTGGGAGGTAACCGGAGTATGTGGGAGGTAACCGGAGTATGTGGGAGGTAACCGGAGTATGTGGGAGGTAACCGGAGTATGTGGGAGGTAACCGGAGTATGTGGGAGGTAACCGGAGTATGTGGGAGGTAACCGGAGTGTGTGAGAGGTAACCGGAGTATGTGAGAGGTAACCGGAGTGTGTGAGAGGTAACCGGAGTATATGGGAGGTAACCGGAGTATGTGGGAGGTACCCGAGTATGTGGGAGGTAACCGGAGTATGTGGGAGGTAACCGGAGTATGTGGGAGGTAACCGGAGTATGTGGGAGGTAACCGGAGTGTGTGGAGGTAACCGGAGTATGTGGAGTAACCGGAGTATGTGAGAGGTTACCGGAGTATGTGAGAGGTAACCGGAGTATGTGGGAGGTAACTGGAGTGTGTGGGAGGTAACCGGAGTATGTGGGAGGTAACCGGAGTATGTGAGAGGTAACCGGAGTATGTGAGAGGTAACCGGAGTATGTGAGAGGTAACCGGAGTATGTGAGAGGTAACCTGAGTATGTGGGAGGTAACCGGAGTGTGTGGGAGGTAACCGGAGTATGTGGGAGGTAACCGGAGTATGTGAGAGGTAACCGGAGTGTGTGGGAGGTAACCGGAGTATGTGGGAGGTAACCGGAGTATGTGGGAGGTAACCGGAGTATGTGGGAGGTAACCGGAGTATGTGGGAGGTAACCGGAGTATGTGAGAGGTAACCGGAGTATGCGGGAGGTAACCGTAGTATGTGGGAGGTAACCGGAGTATGTGGGAGGTAACCGGAGTATGTGGGAGGTAACCGGAGTATGTGGGAGGTAACCGGAGTATGTGGGAGGTAACCGGAGTATGTGAGAGGTAACCGGAGTATGTGAGAGGTAACCGGAGTATGTGAGAGGTAACCGGAGTATGTGAGAGGTAACCGGAGTATGTGAGAGGTAACCGGAGTATGTGAGAGGTAACCGGAGTATGTGAGAGGTAACCGGAGTATGTGGGAGGTAACCGGAGTGTGTGTGAGATAACCGGAGTGTGTGTGAGATAACCGGAGTATGTGGGAGGTAACCGGAGTATGTGGGAGGTAACCGGAGTATGTGAGAGGTAACCGGAATATGTGGGAGGTAACCGGAGTATGTGGGAGGTAACCGGAGTATGTGGGAGGTAACCGGAGTGTGTGAGAGGTAACCGGAGTATGTGGGAGGTAACCGGAGTATGTGAGAGGTAACCGGAGTATGTGGGAGATAACCGGAGTATGTGGGAGGTAACCGGAGTGTGTGAGAGGTAACTGGAGTATGTGAGAAGTAACCGGAGTGTGTGAGAGGTAACCGGAGTATGTGGGAGGTAACCGGAGTATGTGGGAGGTAACCGGAGTATGTGGGAGGTAACCGGAGTATGTGGGAGGTAACCGGAGTATATGGGAGGTAACCTGAGTATGTGGGAGGTAACCGGAGTATGTGGGAGGTAACAGGAGTATATGGGAGGTAACCGGAGTATGTGGGAGGTAACCGGAGTATGTTGGAGGTAACCGGAGTATATGGGAGGTAACCTGAGTATGTGGGAGGTAACCGGAGTATGTGGGAGGTAACCGGAGTATGTGGGAGGTAACCGGAGTATGTGAGAGGTAACCGGAGTATGTAGGAGGTAACCGGAGTATGTGGGAGGTAACCGGAGTATGTGGGAGGTAACCGGAGTATGTGAGAGGTAACCGGAGTATGTGGGAGGTAACCGGAGTACCCATAGAAAATACACCTGTCCGACCGTGCGGCAAACGTACCATCTGACATACTTCCGTGTCTGAGCATAGAAGCCGGGTTGCATTAATTTTGTGAGAAGCGAGCATGCTAAACACTACGCTAATAGGACATCCGCTTCTTCTTGGTTGATACAAATTTAGTTTAGCTCGATTGTGAAACAAGTTCTTATAACGTATATTAATCACTATCGATACCTCATTCCCCGTGGAATCCATCGCCACGAGGGGGAAGGAAGAGGCGACGTGGAATTTAAATGCCTTGCATCAGGGCACAATCGTAAGGGCTCCATCGGGGCTCGAACGCTGCGCCGTTCGTTCCTGAAGCGATCGCGCTACTACTGCGCTATCACGACTTCCTAAATATGTAAATATTTAATAAAAGTGCTCAATAGCGATTATGAAGACATGCCTATTGAACTGATGAACTGATATTCAATTGAACGAATGTCATTGACCTAATAGTGAGTTAATACGAAGCCATATTGAAAGTCACTTAACCTAACCCATAGAACATTTGGTTTTCCCCCTACTTGTTTTGGGTCGTGTAAAATTCATTCATACGTTTTTCAAGCAACAGCTTCCTATGGGACGGTATTAAATTATATGAATAGTTTGTCATGCGTCCACTACATACGTACCTCAAATAACTGACTGACGTCAATGAACCACTTGGCAGCCATTTTATTAAGCGCATTGTTGAGTTACTGTGGAATATAATTCTAGGATAACACTTTGTGATCTCAATGGTAAACCAATGAAAGAAACCATAAATGATGCGATAGAATAATGCGATAGACTTACAGATACAATGCTAAGGAGTAAACAACGGTATAATAGTGCAATAGGAGGTTCCAAGGTGAACTGGAGAGTGCCACTGGCGACCAACGGAACGGCACCAGGAAGACGATAACGTCAAAACATGTCACACAGCTCATGTTTCTGCTCGACACAGACCGACACACACGGATACGGAAAAGTGGCCTGTTGTATCTTGACTGTATACTTTATATTTCTTGAGGAATTGAATATGAGGAGTATGTGTGCTAAATGAATTACTTATGCAATAGTCCATGCCATGCTGTCAGTCATTCTTTGTAGTATATGTGACATACTACTACCAAAAAGAAACTGTCCACGTGTTTTGAGGTATAGTTAAATATCTTATTAGAAAACATATGCTGACGTATACGCGCTTAAATATTGGTTAAATTAGTGCAATATGTGAAGGATTATTTTCTTCACTCATGATAGTACAGTCCATAATTCTAAAAATTGTAACGAACAAATATAAAAGTGCACACTTTGGTATGGTTACAGTATAATTATATATATGTATGTATGTATTTGTTTTAATACTAAATTGTAACAGCAAATAGACATCTAGGTGATGTACATATTCCTAAATTTGAATGTTCAAGTCCTGAGCAGCCACTTCGTACGAGTGATGCGGGAGTAGCGTGCTAGACAACTACCAACAGTGATTTCCCACCATGATGATGTCTTCGGGCGCGTCTGCAGAACGCACCACCAACACACTGGCATGAAGCTGGCAACAAACTGGCATGAAAAGTGCAACAAACTGGCAACAAACTAGCATGAAGCTCTGGAGCACTGCGTTGGCACCATGCGACTATCTTCTGTTCCCGAAATGGAATAGTGGACTACGGGTCAACTACTTTGATGGTATTGCGGATCTGTCTCTTGCAGTTCACTATTGCTTTCATAGTTCATACCATCGGGCACTTGCATGACAATGGATTCGAGAATATGCAGACATGTTTTGTGTCTTCATGGCGAGTGCTACTAGATAGATTGAACATGTCAGTAAGAGTAAAGTGTTTGAATAATAAAGATAAACTGAGACATGGACTACGCAAATCTCCACCATTCTGGAAAATCCATTGTTGTATTATACATGTATCACAATGTTGAAGAATCAATTTAACAAGTCATGGGTCCTGATAAAAAATCCATTGTGTTTGTCCTTGACCCGAGACACATGGTTTCGCCAACTTTCACGAAAATCCGTCTGTAGCAAACTCAAACGAACAAATAAACGACGTACTTGGCGAAGGCAATTATGCATATTATATAAATATCACTATCCTTTCAGAGTTCCTTAATATTGTCACGGACATACTATGTTCATCTTTTGCAGATATTACAGTTTCATGATGAGCTTGATACAATTCACAGTGTGATGATTGAGGAACAATTCCATTTTGACTTCTCCACCAAAGCCGGGTAAGTGTCTTTTGCATAATAATGTTGCGCTCTTTTGAGTATTTTATTGGGTTATAAGGGACGCTACTTAAATTTACTGAGGCACAAACGATCATGTACTCAATGCAATATGAATATGATAGAAATGAATTTCATTTCCTCTTAATAATCTCTAAATATACTGATCAAACAGATTAAAAAAGATACTACTAGACCTGGCCTACATTACAAACATGACCAATCTTTTAACAATCGAATCAAAGGCATTATTATTTATTAAAACTGTCTAAATTTATTGGTTTTGCAAAATTGTTAAGAAGATAACTTTTTACACAATTAAACTCATTTGTATTTGTTTATAATATTATAATTATTAAATAAGTGGTCATTAGTTATTGAATTAACGTCCCATCTGAAAGACTGTTAATTTTATTAGGGTCAGACGGGGGATCGAACCTGCGATCCCTGGATTACCAGTCCAGCGTGTTACCACTGGACTACATATCCGTCTGTGATGTCAACGAGACTTTGACGAGTTTTTATCGTTTTTAGAAGACATTCAATAACAATTGAACACGAATATAAGATTCTTTTGATAACATAATCGTCCAAAAAGCTGTAAATTCACTGAATTGCAAATAATCGTCCACAAAGCTGTAAATTGCAAATGTAGCATACACCGGTAGGCCTACTTCAGTTAGTATCTATGAAGTACATTATGCGGTCGGTTGTAAATAAATAGTAAACGTGGCAAAACGTTGTTCACATTTTATTTGTAAGTTTACTCGTATTAGTTACGTTATTTTATACAAATTTATTTTAGCTCGATTGCGAAACAAGTTCACACAACTTATATTAATAATCACTCTGACCCCATTCCTGATGCAATCCATCGCGATGGAGAGTAGATGGAATGTGGCATTTAAATGCCTTGCCTAAGGGCACAATCGTAACAACTAAAGCTGGGCGCGAAATTTGGATGTCAACTATTAGCTACGTTGCGTACGTGGTAATCAGCTTTTTAAATTCATGAAACTATTACAAATCAGACAACTAGTAAATGTATTCTAAACAAGAGTATAAGTTCCACATGAATAGTATTAGGCCGATTGTATGAAGGGAGTACACGCGAATATGACGTCACACAAGTACTTTATATGACGTCACAACAAGTACATATTTGGCAAGTCGGTCACAATGTGTAGCGTTTAACTACCGGCTATTTGCACATCTTTTAGCAAGTTGTTTTGCAATTGCTACTGTAGGCGGGCATGTATGGCTGTTGAAGAATTCAGCGATAGGTCATGAATTGTAGTGTTAATAGCCCGTCGTGCATAATGTTTATAGCTCGATGATATCATTTGTAAATTACACTTTAACGTATGCATCTATAGGTCTATTTCTATTTGAATTGATGTAGTGGTGGAACCTATGCTCGGCGTAAATCCCACATATAATGGCCAGTATAAAATGTTAATTGCAGCTCAGCTATCGCAACGGTGTCGGGTCGGAACCCATTTAAATGGGGTCATCAATACTTCAGGGCACCTATGCACGGCGTACTTGCTATTTTTTATGTATCCACCATAACTTGTTGAATATCTTATTTTGATATAGTACATCATTGAATATAAACACTTAGGCCTATTGGTGTTAATTAGAAATGGTATAGAAATTATTTTTCGGGTTAGTTGTAGAATTTTTAAAAGTCGGATAGCTACCTGAATTATCGTATCCGTTTCGGTGGAATATTCTCCCAATGATTTGTTTGTTTATATTCGTCTGCTGGACAAGTCACGTGACAGTCGCATCAGCCTACCGATAACGGAATGCTATTGAACCATGCTTCAGCTCTATCAGCGAAATTATCCTAGAACTATATAAATATTTTAAATACGGATGCAAATTGACAAATACGCCGAGCATATGAATACGCCGGCTCCACCACTCTACATAACGTTAATGGTAAGACATACTTCGATTTCAAAGATGTCTTGTCTCGACGCAATTATGACGCTGTCTAAAACATAACTATAACGCTACTTTGCGTAGTGACGCCATGATAATTTAGTGACGTTATGCCATGCGCTGACAAATGGCATCACACGCTATTTATTAAAACGATCACGCTATGGTCATGTGATAAGAATAACCATACACTCGTGATGCTTTCATACCATAGTTTATGAAACTGATTTAGGAATTGTGCTATTAAGCTAGCCAAAATGCTCGCTTATAGCAACATTCCAATATTGGCCCGCGTGCCAGCTAGATAGCTTCCTCACACATGAAATAATTCGGCCGACACCCCCAATGTGATTCGAACTTACAGCGATGAGAGACAAGTGATTTGAAGACAACTCGGTCACGAAGGTCCCCAGTATGATAATATATAATAAATATGCATGCACATAATGAAATATATGTTTTCTTGTTAACATTCAGATTTGATCCGTTTCATGGAATGCGACAGGTCCATGCAGTATCTGGCTTTGCAGACATGGGTTTGTATTCGGCCTTTATAAAGACAGATTATCCACGCATGCTTGTGATGCTTACGTTTATATATCGTCGCTATGAGTTGCTCATATGAACGACGCTTCCTGAAGAGATTAGTTATTTTAGATTGTTGGATTGTTGGATTGTACAGATAGAGACCCATTACACAGTCCCCTCTACTTATTGCACGTTCACAAAACCTCAGTTTAAAGTCCCATCTGTAATACTGTTAATTTTATTAGGGTCAGACCTGCGATCCCTGGATTACCAGTCCAACGTGTTAACCACTGGACTACAGGTCCGTCTGTCTATGTATGCTTAATATATCAGACAATTATAATAGTTAAATCCACAACCGATATGTATGTACGGAAGTAGACTTGTTGTCTACAAAGCCAATATCAAATATTGAAATTATAATATCGTCCATTAAACCCTTATTACATTAGCTGTGACCTGTAATCCTAAACATTGGAATGTTATGACATGTTTCTAAGTCATTTATCATACAGACCAATCGTAGTTTATTGAACTTACCTCTTGGTGAGAGAGAGAGAGAAATGATTGAGTTTGTCATATCAGTTACACACTACTTGACTGTCGGCTAGACATTACTATTTGATATACCTATAACAGGCATTCCTTTGATACTCCTATTTAATGTACCTGTCACAGGTTGTGTTTTTATATGTATGTGTTTATATGACGGATGCGGCGTTCCATAGTTAACGCAGTTTCAATAGCGCATGCGTCGTATATACGGATGACTTCATGTCTTGTCGTTGTCTGTTCACTCGAGTGTGAATCGGTGACGATCGGCAATGTCCGTCTGTGGCGGAAATTGTCGACGTTTGCCGAATCAACCCCAGGTGAGCAGTTGTCACTGTATGTCCAATCGTTTCGCTATGTCTCGCCCGCTTGTCATATGAAGGAGAGATGTATGACAAGGTTTGAAGGCAATTGGCTCATTGATAATCTATCCCTTTTTTGGTTCTGCTGCGACTGTTCTCAGGCAGATTATAGATGACCCTCTTACCGCCTAGATTAGTTGTTTCTTATTTAAAGACTTTCCATTTATATTGGAAAGATGCTTAGTTAACGCTGTGGCCCTATCCCTATACGTACAGAAAATAAACAATCGAACCTACGCCAGGCGTTGTTGTGCAAGTGAGCCCTGTGACATTGGTGGCCAATGTGGATTTTGGGGTCACAGTGTGGAACGAACCGGACCAGATGGTCGGATGACGATAGAGAAGCGTCGGAAATTGAGTGCTTACTGAAAGTCTACACATGTATACATAGACGGTCAGGTATGGCCAGTGATTTAGACGGAGGAACCCCGGGAGATAGTGTTGTGGATGTGAATCATTACATAGTGTGTTTTATATATGAAATCTGATGCATCAGTAAAATTCGGTAGTGCCGCATATATATAAGGAATTCACGTTGAATTGTGGAGGAACTTTCGTTCCATATTAGCAGAAGTTACGATCAGCTGTTGTTACGGTGAAGTGTGAATTTTCAAAAAGTGTTATATTTTTGTGTGTGTTTTTGATCAGGTAACTATATGGTGTACACCAGTGTTTTCATTCATTAATATATTGGGAACAGTGTTTTCATTGATTTAGATAGGTTTTGTCAAGTGATATTGTGTATTTGTGAAAATCAGTGTATTGTCATATGTTTTCGTGATAGGATTATTTTTCTGTTTATTTTTTCTAGTGGTTTCAGTCAATATGTGTGACATTTGAATTTAGGTTATTGTTCATGTTGAACGTATAAACATATTTGCTGTGTAATTTTGAAATCATATAGTGATTGAGGTATTTTTCAATTTTTTCGTTTGTTTGAAATCCCAGTGAAAATTTAGGGAGTTCAATTTTTGACATTCCCTGTGTTAATCTTGGTCTGAATTATTCTTGCCCAACTATTCTGCACTATTTCTATTTCTTGTCCTGCACAGTTCTTTACACTTTACTAACCCGCAGGAGGAATGCAAGGAGGAGCTATAGTGAGGTGAGTGATATGTTTCATGTTGTAATGTCCTAGTGTTTATTTACTGTTTATGTTAAAATTTGTGTGTTATTTGTGACATTTATAGTACTTCGCAGTATTGATATTATTTTGATCAAGCTGTTATCAGACTTGAATGTGATTCAAGTAATTGTGCTATAGTGAATTAATGTATTTTGGTTGATATTTTTTTTCAATCATTGTAGCTAGTGTGATAGATATAGTCAGTCGGCACAGTTTCAGTCGGTGTTTAAACTGTCTTGTGAGGATTTATTTTCTGTGTGACTGTTATTTTATATACGTATTTCACAGTGTTTAATGTTATATCTTATAGTTCATTACCACAGGTAGTTGACTCAGTGTGATAGTCAAATCAGTGTACTCTTACAGGTATTCTAATGTGTTTGGATTTGTGTTGAAATAATATATGATACTTTATCATACAAATTTCATGGTTTATAGGCTATTTTGAGAAATTCCTTATAGTTTATAGGTTATGATGGTGGCCAGGTAGTAATTAATATAAAATATTTCTTTAATTTTCAGCACAGTGTTCCAGTAAGTTTGACTTTCAATACTTGTGTTTATATTTATATTATATTTATTATACAGGTGTAGTATATTAGCAATCATGGCGACAGGAGGTGAGAAAGCAGATATTGGAGATATTTTAACCAACACTCAACTTTCTCAAATTTTAGAGGCATTGAAGAGGTCAAGTGACTATGTTGTACTGACCAAGGAGGAGTTTAATGCTTTGAAGCATCCTGTACCTACTAGTACCCCTATTGTGAAGGAACCTTTTGATCTTTCAAGTACTCCGTGTGTCACAGAACCTGTTGTTAGACCAAAGATGAGTGTAGCAGATAAAATTAATTATTCTGTGTTTAATTCCAATTTGGAAACTTCTTCATCTTTACAGGTACCAAAGATTGATATTAAATTGCCATTCTTTTCAGGTGATCAACCACCAATAAAAGGTGATGTTACTTATGATGTGTGGCATTATGAAACAAAGTGTCTTGTTTCGGATTCATCTTTGTTACAACCTGTTATGTTACAGATTATTCGCAGATCCCTTCGTGGTTCTGCTAGACAGGTACTTATACCATTAGGTGAGAAGGCAACCATGATGGAAATTCTGCAGAAACTTTACACATTATTTGGAAATGTAGCTACTAATGAGTCAATTATGCAAACTTTTTATAGCGAGTCGCAGAAACCGACAGAAAATGTGACAACATATGGCTGCAGATTAGAAACATTATTGCAGGTTGCAGTGGAAAGTGGTCATGTTAGTAAGGCAGCCAGGAATGACATGCTAAGATCCAAGTTCTGGACTGGACTTAGGAATGATAAATTAAAATTGATGACTCGTCATAAATATGATAGTATTACTAGTTATGACATGTTATTGCGTGAGGTTAGAGCTGCGGAACAAGAGATGAAAACTTCAGAGAAGTTGACCACAGCTCAACATCAGCCAGTTTCAGCTGATAGAGACAAGGCGGTGGAGGATATTGCCTATAAGATGGACACTTTGATGTCAAAGATGCAGTCTCTAGAGAAGCAGATGAGAGAAAGACCTTCTACAAATACTAATGCCAATAGTAATAATTATTCATTTTCAGGTAATCATTATAATAACCGAGGAAATTTTCACAGCCGAGGAAGGGCGAGAGGTAGACAAAACTGGAATCCAAGCAACAGTGGTATTAATTCTAATAATCAGGAAAATTATAATAGAACTTCTTATTCCAGATCAGATAAAGCCCACCCAAAAGCATAGACTCCTCTGTTGTGGGGCGGACAGAGGAAGTCAGTTGTAGAAAGAGCTCCAAATCTAACTTAGCTGATAGATTAGTTGGTTCAGCCAATGAGGGCACTGCTAGAATTTGTGGCATTAATACTAGAGTTTTAGTAGATACAGGTTCAATGGTAACTTTGATATCAGAGTCATTTTATCATAGTTTAGATCCTAGACCTGAGTTATTAAGTATTAATGATTTCAAATTGGATATTGTAGGTGCCAGTGGATCAAAGATACCATATGTTGGTTACATAGAGGGTGATGTTTTTATTTCGGATATTTTAGAAAATTCTGTTTTTATTCCTATTTTAGTGGTACCCGATACAGAGTATCGACAGTCAGTACCAGGTATTATTGGTACAAATGTATTACGCATGTGTAATTCTAGTGATGATTCTTCTCAATCTGATCCATTTAGACTTGCGGTAGACGCTTTAAAATGTGTTAACTTGATTTCAGTAAAATCAACGAGTAAAACTCCTATTGTTATTCAACCTAATCAAGTTACAACTGTTTCAGGTTTTGTTCGAAAGAAGGGTGGTGTTTCTACAGCCATTACTGAGGCAACTGATAAAACCCAACTTTCAGGATTAAATGTATGTCCAAGAGTTGTTTCTCTTGAAAATGCAGGTTCTACAGCCAGAATTCCTGTCAGAGTTTGCAATATGACAGCCAAAGTTATAAAAATTGAACCTAATTCTGTATTTTGTTCACTTTCAGAAGTCAAAGTAGTAGATTCATGGAAACCGGAAGTTTCTACTCCAAATCCTGAACCTCATATTATTAAGTCTTACACAATTTTACAGGATTTAGGTATACAGGTCAACAGAGACAACTTGACCGAAGAACAATTTTTTAGAGTGCAACAAGTTCTTGGTAAATGGGAACACATTTTCTCCAAATCATCTGTAGATATTGGTAGAACTGATCTTATTAAGCATCACATTAATCTTAATGATGATCAACCTTTTAAACAGGCTTATCGGAGAATACCGCCTTCGATGTATGAAGAAGTGCGACAACACTTAAGAGAGATGGTTGACTGCGGAGCTATCAGAGAAAGTAAATCTCCTTATTGTTAGTAACATTGTTCTTGTAAGGAAGAAAAATAATAGTTTACGATTTTGTATAGATCTTCGTCAGCTCAACAAACGAACTCGTAAAGATGCGTACACCTTGCCCAGAGTAGATGATATGTTAGACTCTTTAGTTGGTAGTAAATATTACACGAAATTAGATTTACGAAGTGGATTTTGGCAGGTGGAGGTAGCTGAAGAGGACAAGGAGAAAACCGCATTTACTGTGGGACCACTGGGATTATGGGAGTGTAACCGGATGCCATTTGGTTTAACCAATGCACCGAGTACTTTCCAGAGACTTATGGAAACCTGTATGGGTGAACTAAACCTCAGAGAATGTCTTATATTTTTAGACGATGTTTTGATATTTTCGAAGACTTTCGATGAACAAATTACAAGGTTAGAGGCAGTATTTCAACGTCTTGAGCAAAACGGTTTAAAACTAAATCCGTCAAAATGTGAATTTTTTAGTACTCATGTTGCTTATCTTGGTTATGAGATTTCAGCTGAGGGTATACATACAGATCCAGCAAAGATTGAACCTTTGAAGTCTTGGCCAGCTCCCCATAACATTAAATCTTTACGTGTTTTTCTTGGTTTTTCAGGGTATTACCGTCGGTTTGTGGAAAATTATGCTAAGATAGTAAAACCGTTAAACAATCTTCTTGTAGGTCATCCTACCAATAAGGCATCAAAGAAATCCAAGAAGTTCAAAACACCATGGATATGGGGCGATGCAGAGGAAGCAGCATTTCAAACTATCATTAACAAATTAACTAAACCTCCTGTTCTTGCTTATGCAGATTGTTCGAAACCTTTTATTGTAAATACAGATGCGTCAACAGAAGGACTTGGGGCAGTTTTGTACCAGGAACACGATGGTTTAGAGCGAGTGATTTCGTACGCCAGCAGAGGTCTGCGAGCCAGCGAGAGGAATTATCCTGCACACAAATTAGAGTATTTATGTCTTAAATGGGCAATTACAGATAAATTCCATGATTATTTATATGGAAACACTTTTACTGTTAGAACAGACAATAACCCCTTGACATATGTTTCTACTTCAGCTAAGCTTGATGCTACAGGACACCGTTGGTTAGCTGCCTTAGGCAATTATAATTGTCAGATTATTTACAGGTGCGGAAAATCCAATTCTGATGCTGATGGTTTAAGTAGACGTCCAAGAGACAATGACAAAGTTTCAGTTATGTTTTCAGATGTCGTCAAAGCTCTTTTTACTGCTATTTTAGTTAAGCCAGAAGAACATTCTATGGCTGAAAGTTTAGTAATTTCAGGAGATAGTCAACTAGAACTTGATCCTGAACCATTAATTGATACTGTTGATTTATCTGCGGTAGATTGGAAGCAAGAGCAGCAAAAAGACCCTGACATTGCCAGAATCTATGATATAATTGACAGAAAGATTCAACTAGACAAAGATGACATCAGACAGGAGACCAAGGCTGTACAGATTTGTCTGAGACAGTGAACATGTCTATCCATACAGGAGAAAACCCTTTACAGGATGGTAGAAATTGATGGACAGGAAGTCAATCAACTTGTATTACCAGTGCACTACAGGGATCTGGCACTGAGTGGAATGCATGATGATGTTGGTCACCAGGGACGTGACAGGACCCTGTGGTTGGTAAAGCAGCGATTTTATTGGCCGCATATGGAGCAAGATGTCGTTGAGAAGGTCCGGACCTGCCCAAACTGCATCCGACGGAAGACTCCAACCAAGGCCGCTGCACACATGGTACCAATACAGAGTACATACCCGATGTAGATTGTATGCATTGACTACTTGTCTGTAGAGCGTTCAAGTGGTGGCTATGAGAACATCCTTGTGATCACGGACCATTTTACTCGGTACGCACAAGCGATTCCTACGCGGAACCAGACTGCCCATACCACAGCAAGAGTTTTGTTCGAGAATTTTTTCTGTCACTATTCCTTTCCAGCTAGACTCCACAGTGATCAAGGACGCAACTTTGAGAGTAAGATCATCAAGGAGCTGTGCAGTATTGCTGGAGTGGAAAAGTCCCGAACAACACCCTACCATGCCATGGGTAATGGACGAACAGAGCGTTTTAACTCAACGCTGCTAGGGATGCTTGGAACCTTAGACTCATCCGGTAAGGCCAACTGGAAAGAGTATGTTAAGCCGCTTGTCCATGCATACAACGCCACCAGACATGAGTCAACCGGATTTTCACCTCACTTCTTGCTATTTGGATGGCACCCACGCCTTGCCATAGATGCATTTTTGGGGATTGAGGATCCAAAGACGCAGAGACAATCTAGGGCCAACTACGTTGACAAGTTAAGGAAGCGTATGGAGTTTGCATACAAGACGGCGACAGAAACTTCAATGAAGGAAGCACAGAGGCACAAGACTTACTTTGATGCCAAAATCAGACATTCCACATTAGAAGTAGGGGATAGAGTTCTACTTAAGAATGTAACTCCTAAAGGGAAACTGGATGACAAGTGGGAAAATGAGCCTTATATCATTATAGGACGACCCAACCCAGATATACCAGTCTACAAGGTCAAGAAGGAATCCAGCAAAGGACGAGAGGATACTGCACAGAAACTTACTTCTTCCTCTGATGTCCATCCCATATGAGGAGATTCCGAGTGCAAGACCATACACACCCAGAGAGAACCAACAACCACAGAAGAGTATTCCGAGACCTACATATGTAGAGACGAGTACCAGAGAGGACAGTATCTCGGACAGTAGCACTGACAGTGAACAACCTAGAAGTCCAAGATATGTAGCTCCACACAGAAGACCAGTACCTGCGCCCCGTGTACGTATGAGACCGGAGCAACCATCCAACAGTTCACATGTTGTTTGTGAGGGTCAACCGAATCTTCAAACTTCGTTGGAGAATACATGGATTCAGCCTAGTAATTTGAATTTGAATTCTAGTAGGCCTAGTTCTTTTAATTCTACTGATTTTCACATTTCAGATAGAAGTCAGCCAGCTATTGCTAACAGGGAGATTTCTAAAAACAACACTAGTAATACAAATCATAGTAAAACTATTAATAAAGTTTCAGAGGTTTCAGGAACTCCAGTTGCAGCTCCGAGAGGACAGAGACCGCAACGACGGCAAAAACCGCCTGACAGATACGGTGAATGGGTAGCACCAGTTATCGCTACAACAACTGAGAATTATTTTCCTGAACAGGAAATGTGTGGATTCTACGGTTATTGGTAGACAGGGGAGAATGTCGGAGGATAAATTTCAATGTACATGTATACTGTTGAAATTCTTTGTTTGTCTGTATTTTGTATATATAATATAGTTTCTGATGATCCTATTACATGTAGGTTATTTCAGTTTCAGATTACTTATATTTTTCAGTTTCAGAGTAAAAATTGCATTTACTCAGATATTAGAAATTTCAGACATCTAAGGGAAGTGTTTAACACAATCAATGTTAACATGTTTATTTCCGGTATGTCATTTGAGCATACTACATGTATCTAGTTTGTTGTGACCATGATTTGCTAATATTTTAGTGTTTTATAGATGTGGAGAAATTGAGCTATAAATTGCTATTGTTTATATTCTCTTCATATTGGAGAGAGTACCTTTAAATGCATGTGTTTTTATTGTGAAACAGTAACTATAATTCTGTATATTTCAGGGTTAGTACCTTTAATGTGTCAATGAGGATTAATAGCTTTAATTTTAGTAATTATGTAAATTTCAGGAACAGTACCTTTAAAGTGGTTATGTATTAAAGTGCAGATACATAAACTGGTTCTATACAGTTAGAATTATTACGGAATGTAGTACAATACATATAATTGTATTATTGTGATTTTGCAGCAATTATTAATGTTAGCAGTAGTTCACGGCTGATGAAAGTGTCGTTCAACAACAACAACACATGTGTGTGAATTAATTGCGAGATAACATTTCAGATAATTATATCATATGATTACGCATCGTATGATAATGGTTTGCTGTAGTTTAATGGTACATTATCTATTACTTTCAATTTCATTTCAGATTACTCAGTTTGCACAAGATAATATGTTTAGAATAAATGTGTTCTTGTAGTAGGGTAGATCGCTGTGATCAATAGTTGTATTCTTTGGTCGAGTACTGACTGGTATTGTAATTATGGAGTTATTGGAATTGTAGATTGTGTGGTTGTATATTAGTAAATGTCGGGAGCCATTTTCTCCTAGCAGGGGAGAATGTCACAGGTTGTGTTTTTATATGTATGTGTTTATATGACGGATGCGGCGTTCCATAGTTAACGCAGTTTCAATAGCGCATGCGTCGTATATACGGATGACTTCATGTCTTGTCGTTGTCTGTTCACTCGAGTGTGAATCGGTGACGATCGGCAATGTCCGCCTGTGGCGGAAATTGTCGACGTTTGCCGAATCAACCCCAGGTGAGCAGTTGTCACTGTATGTCCAATCGTTTTGTCTGTTGTATGTATATGAATGAGAGATGTATGAAAGGTTTGAATGCATTGGCTCCTTGCTAATCTAATCCCTTTTCTGGTTATTCTGGACTGTTTCTCAGTGCAGATCTATAGATGAACTCTTACGAGATAGTTGTTTCTTATTTAAAGACTTTCCAATTTATATTGGAAAGATGCTTAGTTAACGCTGTGGCCCTATCCCTATACGTACAGAAAATAAACAATCGAACCTACGCCAGGCGTTGTTGTGCAAGTGAGCCCTGTGACACGCACTAATGGTATCAGGAACAAGCTGTCAATAGTATTGGTTTATAATTGTCCCGCTTATTGTGCAGATTAGCATTATCGAATTGCCCGCAAAAATGAACATGGACACTGGCCGACTTTTTTATTATCAGGCTATTGACATATGGTTATTTAGTGCGTTTCCCTTAAAAAGAGACAAGGACATTAATATATTTGCCATGCAAATATCTACATGGCCAATTGAATGCGGGTTTAAGAGGACTGAAGAGTTTTATTTGTGATATTATCTGCATTACTGAAATCATAATTCACAATCCCGATTTGGAAATATCTATTATAATATTTCTCTTCCTGTTTGAAATTGTCGAGTTTTATCTATCTACAATTACAGGGTTTCCCGAGGTAGCAGCTAATTGTAAGGACAGACTATTATTTGTTGAGAAGAAACTGTTTTCAATCAACTTTGAAAAGCCATTAGAAATTAAGACTGGAAACATTCACCACAAGTTCGAGGTATTATCTTATGTCAATAACATGAAGCAATGTCATTGTTCAACATGTGTGATAGGTCCGGGATTGCGCCCAGCTTCAGCCGTTACGAGTGTGCCCTTAGGCATTACAGTTTAGGCAGGGCGCTTACAGTCCACATTACCTCTTTTCTTCCTCATGGATTCCATCAGGAATGAGGTCTCGAAGGCGATTAAAGTAATGTAGAGCTTGTTTCACAATCGATCTAAAGCACATTTGTATAAACCACCGTCACAGATATTACTATTGTAAAGCATCGGAATAGTCAACAAACATTGTTGGTAAACACAGCATTCAAGTACATGCCATTGTACAAGTTTGACTATGTTATATATATTTCTTGACGATTAAATGAGAACTAATGTCCTCACTAGATTGGGTAATTACATGTGTTATGGAATCGATTGATGAGTGGTTAACCAAATAGACTAAAGCGACATTGCGTTGTTATGGGATCGATTGACGAGTGGTTAACCAAATAGACTAAAGCGACATTGCGTTGTTATTGGATCGATTGACCAGTGGTTAACCAAATAGACTAAAGCGACATTGTGTTGTTATGGAATCGATTGATGAGTGGTTAACCAAATAGACTAAAGCGACATTGTGCTGTTATGGGATCGATTGACGAGTGGTTAACCAAATAGACTAAAGCGACATTGTGCTGTTATGGGATCGATTGATGAGTGGTTAACCAAATAGACTAAAGCGACATTGCGTTGTTATGGGATCGATTGACGAGTGGTTAACCAAATAGACTAAAGCGACATTGCGTTGTTATGGGATCGATTGATGAGTGGTTAACCAAATAGACTAAAGCGACATTGTGCTGTTATGGGATCGATTGACCAGTGGTTAACCAAATAGACTAAAGCGAAATTGTGTTGTTAGTCAGCTGACTGAGTCAGTTTAATGTATCCAGCCATGGCTTTCGAGGCATATGGACACGTTATATATTGGTTTGACACTAATTAATGACATGATTCACAAAACATAGACAGACAATTTGAGATATAAATATTTCATATCTGGTTTGCAGTGTATTGATGGTTATTTGTATACGTATTACGTGTGTGAAAAGGTATACATATATATGCAAGCTACGCCCAAACGCTTAAATGCAATTTAATAAATATAATAGGAATATTGGTGGCCTGATGGTGAAAGAGTAAGGAAAATCACTAAGACATGCATGTAGACATGTATATAGTGGCATATGGGTGTACGTAATACACCCGATGCCCTTTACACATTGGCAGTATAACTTGCATAGGCTACATACACTCTACAGGCACAAGATATAACCCTCAACTAGTTTAATAATATTGTATTTGCTATTTGACATTTACATTACATACATAATCACGACAAAGCCAAGAACACGCAAAATGGGTTGGGCAACAAGTTCTAGCAACATTACTAAACTGTCCTCCCCATGTTCAGATGCCCTCATTCAGCTGAATATGCACATGCTATGTAAATGGTTTACATGTGTATTTATATGTGCTATGCTATGCATAAAGTCAGCTGCTTAATCATAATTTCTAATACGGTTGTTGTGTAATTGTTTTATTAAAAACAAACACGTAAGTCATTACTAATGTACGCGAAGCATGCGTATACTCTTATTAACTATTTTGCACTGTAGCGGCAGATACAATCACTTTTGCAAACAGCATAGAGCCAGACCAGAACGTGCCGTCTTATCAGGCTATATGCTATTTGCTATTCTAATAGTGGAGATAGCTGAATAGCAAATAACATACATCCTGATCAGATACGGCGTTACGCCGCGGCTGATCTGGATCTATGTTGTTTACAAATGTGATTTTATTTACTCAGCAGGCAAAGGGTTAAGCCCTACGGCTAGGGATGTGGGTTGTTGTTTTTGGCCGTGGCTGTGTTGGTACAGGATAACATAAACTGTTCTTGATTATGGATTTTGATGACTCTGTGTGGATATATCGAGGGTTAATGTATAGTGTGTTTCTAGAGCAGAAAGAGATCGCCCTGTCCCTTTTAGCACTCTCCATTTTGCCCTTTAGCCTCGGCCTTCTGCCTTTAAAAAATGTTTGTTTTTAGTTCGTATTTTGTTTGGTACCTTCCATACCTCAACTGGTGACCTATACAAATTAACATTCGTCCCCCCCATGTCACCAATATGTACTACCTTACTGCCTCTTTGATCAATCACCATAAGTTAGCACCATTTTCTAGGGGCTTACCCAAACATACCCCGTCCAGCACATCATCACGGCTAAAAATGCACCCTGCCTCATTTCGGACCCACCATTGACCCAGCCTGCCCTTTTGCCACTCTAGAATAAACCCTATGGTGTGTCTATATTGAGGAGATTCGATTTTGGGATTAATAATTCAAGAGTGTGGTCTAGGGGGCCAGCGAAGTATCCACTCCCATTGATAGGTCAAGAGTGTGATCTCAAGGGGCCAGCGAAGTATCCACTCCCATTGATAGGTCCATAGTGTGGTCTAGGGGGCTAGCGAATTATCCACTCCCATTGATAGGTCAAGAGTGTGGTCTAGGGGGCTAGCGAATTATCCACTCCCATTGATAGGTCAAGAGTGTGGTCTAGGGGGCTAGCGAAGTATCCACTCCCATTGATAAGTCCATAGTGTGGTCTAAGGGGCTAGCGAATTATCCACTCCCATTGATAGGTCAAGAGTGTGGTCTAGGGGGCTAGCGAAGTATCCACTCCCATTGATAAGTCCATAGTGTGGTCTAGGGGGCTAGCGAATTATCCACTCCCATTGATAGGTCAAGAGTGTGGTCTAGGGTGCCAGCGAAGTATCCACTCCCATTGATAGGTCAAGAGTGTGGTCTAGGGGGCTAGCGAAGTATCCACTCCCCATTGATAGGACAAGAGTGTGGTCTAGGCGGCTAGCGAAGTATCCACTCCCATTGATAGGTCAAGAGTGTGGTCTAGGGGGCTAGCGAAATATCCACTCCCATTGATAGGTCAAGAGTGTGGTCTCAAGGGGCCAGCGAAGTATCCACTTTCATTGATAGGTCAAGAGTGTGGTATAGGGGGCTAGCGAATTATCCACTCCCATTGATAGGTCAAGAGTGTTGTCTAGGTCGTAGCGAAGTATCCACTCTCATTGATAGGTCCATAGTGTGGTCTAGGGGGCTAGCGAATTATTATCCACTCCCATTAATAGGTCAAGAGTGTGGTCTAGGGGGCCAGCGAAGTATCCACTCCCATTGATAGGTCAAGAGTGTGGTCTAGGGGGCTAGCGAAGTATCCACTCCCTATTGATAGGTCAAGAGTGTGGTCTAGGCGGCTAGCGAAGTATCCACTCCCATTGATAGGTCAAGAGTGTGGTCTAGGGGGCTAGCGAAGTATCCACTCCCATTGATAGGTCACAATTGTGGTCTCAAGGGGCCAGCGAAGTATCCACTTTCATTGATAGGTCAAGAGTGTGGTCTAGGGGGCTAGCGAATTATCCACTCCCATTGATAGGTCAAGAGTGTTGTCTAGGGGGCTAGCGAAGTATCCACTCTCATTGATAGGTCCATAGTGTGGTCTAGGGGGCTAGCGAATTATCCACTCCCATTAATAGGTCAAGAGTGTGGTCTAGGGGGCTAGCGAAGTATCCACTCCCCATTGATAGGTCAAGAGTGTGGTCTAGGGGGCTAGCGAAGTATCCACTCCCATTGATAGGTCAAGAGTGTGGTCTAGGGGGCTAGCGAAGTATCCACTCCCATTGATAGGTCAACATTGTGGTCTCAAGGGGCCAGCGAAGTATCCACTTTCATTGATAGGTCAAGAGTGTGGCATAGGGGGCTAGCGAATTATCCACTCCTATTGATAGGTCAAGAGTGTTGTCTAGGGGGCTAGCGAAGTATCCACTCTCATTGATAGGTCCATAGTGTGGTCTAGGGGGCTAGCGAAGTATCCACTCCCATTGATAGGTCAAGAGTGTGGTCTAGGGGGCTAGCGAAGTATCCACTCCCCATTGATAGGTCAAGAGTGTGGTCTAGGGGGCTAGCGAAGTATCCACTTTCATTGATAGGTCAAGAGTGTGGTCTAGGGGGCTAGCGAATTATCCACTCCCATTGATAGGTCAAGAGTGTTGTCTAGGGGGCTAGCGAAGTATCCACTCTCATTGATAGGTCCATAGTGTGGTCTAGGGGGCTAGCGAATTATCCACTCCCATTAATAGGTCAAGAGTGTGGTCTAGGGGGCCAGCGAAGTATCCACTCCCATTGATAGGTCAATAGTGTGGTCTAGGGGGCTAGCGAAGTATCCACTCCCCATTGATAGGTCAAGAGTGTGGTCTAGGCGGCTAGCGAAGTATCCGCTTCCATTGATAGGTCAAGAGTGTGGTCTAGGGGGCTAGCGAAGTATCCACTCCCATTGATAGGTCAAAATTGTGGTCTCAAGGGGCCAGCGAAGTATCCACTTTCATTGATAGGTCAAGAGTGTGGTCTAGGGGGCTAGCTAATTATCCACTCCCATTGATAGGTCAAGAGTGTTGTCTAGGGGGCTAGCGAAGTATCCACTCCCATTGATAGGTCCATAGTGTGGTCTAGGGGGCTAGCGAAT
>CM026404.1:31811871-31853164 GCA_014843695.1 Archivesica marissinica | reverse complement strand
CGAAATGTAACTACGGAAGCCCTGGGGGACATTTTCCTTACTTGTTATTACTTATTTGTTATTACTTATTTGTTAAGAGTTACTCATTTGCTCGGCCATTTTTAATGTCGACAGTCAAGACGGATGACTTATGGTCGGACGCAATTAACTAAAATCATGTCAACTAGTATGCTCATGGTGTTGATGCTACACACATTCTTATATGTAGAGAGTGTAGTGCCGTCGGATAGTCCGCGTATCAGAAATGGTTTCATCAGAAATGAATGAATTAAAATATATTTTATGGAAGGATTGAAGTATGCTGAAATTGTTCTTTTTTGTTTTGCCGCCATAATATTAGAATAAGCATTCGTCATTTAAAGCGTATCTTACAACAGTTAAATCTACAGAGACGTCCTCATCAATACTCACATGTATACGATGTAATAAATATAGTTCGGCATGAGATACAGATAAGTGGGGAGTGTGTAGGTTATAGGACAATGTGGAAAAGACTAGTGAGGGATCATGGGCTAGCAGTAAAAAGAAACGAAGTCATGCGAATAATGAAACACATATGCCCCCTTGCAACAGATGAACGAAAATCACATAGGTTAAAGCGAAGGGTGTATACGCTCAAAGGGCCTAATTACGTATGGCATGTGGACGGTTATGATAAATTAAAACCGTTTGGATTCTGTATTCATGGGTGCATTGACGGTTATAGTCGTAGAATAATGTGGCTTGAAGTAGCATCTAGCAACAACGATCCCGCTATTGTCGCGAAATAATATTTGGACTGTTTAAAACACTTTCAAAATGCTCCACGCATTCTAAGAGCAGATAATGGAACAGAAAACAGCAGTGTGAGTTTTCTGCAGCCGTTTTTCAGATACACTTCATCTGACCGCATATCCGGCATGAACAGTTTCATGTATGGAAAGAGCACAGCAAACCAGAGGATAGAATCGTGGTGGGGGGGATACTCCGTAAGCTTGGTGGATTAATCTGTTCAAAGATATTAAGGATTCAGGAATGTATGATTTTGAAAACCTAGTGACAAAATAATGCTTAAGATTTTGTTTCATTGGTGCTTTGCAAACAGATCTGGATAGAATTGCAAAAGAATGGAATTCTCACAATATTCGACGACAGAAACGTTATATTGAATTGCCCTCGGGAAAACCGGATGTTATGTATTTTGTCCCTGAACTGACGGATGGGTATAACTATAAGACAGCTGTGAATCCCGAAGATGTCGATATCTGTATAAATCTTTATGGTAAAGAAAACGAAGTTTGCAGTACAGAATTTAAAGAAGATTGTAAACATTATAAAACCTAATGTTCGAATCCCAGTCCACCCATACGAAGCATTAATACTATTCAATGAGCTTTATAATCATTTGGAGATATACGTATCATAAAATCCTATACATGTATGGCGAATTGTCTCAACGGCTTGGCCAAGATAAAGGTGTTGCAGAATGGTCAACATTTCAAACACTCTAAATCTTAACAAATTTATGTTTTTATCAAGAACAGTTTATATTGCGTAAACATTTCTGTATTGGTATATGAGCAATTAAAATGTCACAACATTGTTTGAAGGTCTGCGTTAGTTTCAATGAGATAGACAATTCCTGTCCTATATGTACTGTACAATTTAATTGTTGTGTACAATTCATAGTAGTTTTTATTGGCTATAATTGATATATTATGAAAAGGTAATGAGTAACCATAGTAGTAAACCCATCTCTTTGCTTTTTTAGTATACGCGTCACTATAGAGCCTATTGATGACGTATCGCGCAACTAATAAGGTAATATAAAGTAGGTCACGCGCGTGCTCGTTTATTTTTAGTATACGCGTCACTATAGAGTATATTGATGACGTATCGCGCAACTACCGAGCTCTGTGTACGAATGCGTATGTTCGGTGTCCATCTCGGACGATCTAGTAACAGCGTATACGTCTCTACGAGGCGTCCATTTTGGATGACCTCATGATTAAGTTATGTACGCACTCTGGGCTTATCAGATAATGTACATCTTATAATTCTGTTTCACACATAATGTGACATATGTACGCTAAATGACCATAACATATCCAGAGCGTTAACATTGCTATTGTCACATAAAAATGTTCTTCGAAGACACTAGAGTACGTCTTCAGTAAGAATAATCAGTACCTGGTGGCCCCGCCACGTACCTGGATGACACTCTCCACCCTACGTCTCATGCTTCCAGTCAAACGTCGGATCTGTTCTCGGGTCAATAACATCCATTCACCATGCAGAGCTGCTTCCAACTGGTCTAAAGTCTGTACTGGGGGGTTCCGTACCTACATTCACCGCCCACACATGCTCCAGTGGATTCAGATCTGGGCTTACCGCTGGCCAGGGTAGAGTTGTCACTGCACTGGCCCTCATGAAATCCACTACGGCACGTGCTATGTGAGGCCTGGCGCTGTCGTCCATGTACTGAGGTCGTGTAGCAAGTGGGTGGTTGTCGTGGGACAACGATTGGCTGTAGGACGTCACGGATGTACTGAGCTCCGGTTACGTTCCCCCTGATGGTGACCAAATCCAGCTTGCAATCATGGGACAGGCATCGCCACACCATAACAGAGCCACCTCCATACGACAGGAAGTCATGATAGCGCAGTGGATGCGCGTTCGCTTCAGGCGCCAAAGGTCCGGAGTTCGAGCCCCGCTGGAGCCGTTACGATTGTGCCCTTAGGCAAGGCATTTGAATTCCACGTTGCCTCTTCTCTCTCACTCGTGGCGATGGATTCCATCAGGAATGAGGTCTCGAGAATGATTTATAAAAGTTGGAATAACTTGTTTCGCAATCGAGCTAAAATAAATTTGTATAAAAAAACCGGATGAAGTTAAGCAAAGCGGGAAACGAACTGAACTGACAAAAACGTTCTTTTACGACATCGGTATACTGGGATATACTGATCGGTACAGTAACAGAGTGAAAGTGGTGTATAAGAAAACGAAGCAACTACACTACGTTATTACTACATACCCGATTGCACCGACCAATGAGAGCTATAAATAGACACCAATGGGAACAAACCGCTCTATAAATAGCGAGCGCGTACGTTTCTATAAATAACGACTACGAACCGATCCATAAATAGCGATTACGAACGTTTCTATAAATACCGACAACGAACCGATCCATAAATAACGATTACGAACGCTTCTATAAATATCGACCGATTAGAACGGACTTAGGCCTCAAACGTTTCATAAACTTCACAACCATTCTGTCAACGGGTAAGTTCATTATATTATTCAAACTCGGCGTACGTTTTTATCGCGTAAGAAATCCTAATTATGCGCTATATACAAACTTAACCTATGTACTTTAGCGAAAATGAATAATATATATCTTATCTCGTTACGTATAATTCCATAAAAACGCGATAAATTATTAATAATCCGTAATGTACGTTTTAGAGGGGCATGTCACTAGACAACTCGTAGCCATAGCGTATATGAAACACGAATAAAGTACACGTATTTTATCGTATAGAGTGATACAACGATTAATATAAATGTCTAATCGTTAATACGTGGTGTTCCATGCCCGTTAACATAATTAACTGAATCCAAGCGGCATGAGGTATGCCTGTCAGCCCTCCTGTATGTTTGTCAGTTGGGCCGTCTCAAATAATCTTAACAATTTATCTAGGAATGCGAGAGAAATGTTTAACCATCACGAAAGTAGCATGGAACCAAATATGACACATTCATACAGGTAATTCTAAATAGCTCGCGTCGTTAAATATGTCCCAAATGCACCGTACGTTCTAAAGGTAATTAATTTCGAATTACTACAAATCGACGCTGAAGTCCGTAAATGTAATTAAAATATGTTAAATGTCAATTATATTCAATGATTGTAAAAAATTGGGAATTGACCGGTTTTGACCCTAGAAATCGATTCAGAACGTATCAATTAGTAGAATTTGATATTAAACGCTAGTAATATCGATGAATTATGGCATATTCGTTTTTATTTTAAATAAAATTGACGATAAAGATATTACAACAAATTAGTTATTAACTTAACAGATAGTCAAATATCGCTATCTACATACAAACATATCTACTGTGTGTGTTACATACATATCTACACACAAACATATCTACACGCATACATATCTACACACATACATATTTACACGCATACATATTTACACGCATACATATCTACACACAAACATATCTACACGCATACATATCTACACACATACATATCTACACGCATACATATTTACACGCATACATATTTACACGCATACATATCTACACGCATACATACCTACACGCATACATATCTACGCGCATACATATTTACACACATACATATTTACGCGCATACATATATACACGCATACATATATACACACATACATATCTACACGCATACATATTTACACGCATACATATTTACATGCATACATATCTACACGCATACATATCTACACGCATACATATTTACGCGCATACATATCTACACGCAAACATATTTACACGCATACATATCTACACGCATACATATATACACGCATACATATCTACACGCATATGTACCTACTCTGTATGTAAGATACATATCTACACACATACATATCTACACACATACATATCTACACGCATACATATCTACACACATACATATCTACACGCATACATATTTACACGCATACATATTTACACGCATTGCCATTATTACCAAATTATGAATATGTATTGTTAGAAACTTTCATGTACTGTAGTCATTTCAATATTTGTCATTGTTGTTTTTCTGTTATAATTGATTATAAATTTATGATTTATGTAAATAAAAGTATATCGGAATACAATGTATTACGTATTTTCTGAACTTTAACAATACCACGATTGCGGGGTAGTGATAGTAAACTATGACCAAAACACAATCAACTATCCTACAGTTTATAAGACGATGCGTAATAAGTTAAAAACGCACAAAATGATGGTATGGTATTCCAATATTGTTTTTGGAGACTAGATACTATACGAAGACATTATATAGTGAATCATAATACGCTCCAGTTAATAAGAAAATATCTAAACCACCACCAACGCACTGAACCATACACAATACAACCCCATCACCATAACACTGAAACATACGCAATACAACATCCCCACCAGAACACTCAAACATATATACTTTATTATTCTACATAGAGGTATAACAAATAAAAACATTTTTCAAACATTTACGGATCTACACGAAATAATTACAAAGTATAGCTCTCATTATTTCGATTAAGAAAATATAAACTTTTATATATGTACTACGTATACTTTTCCAGATATTGATGTTTAAATATTTTGCATTAAAGAGACATTGTCATAAAAAAATTGTTTTAAAGGGACACATCAATTTTTTTTTATCAGATTAACGACACAAAAATGCGATTGTAGCGTCGCATATCGAAACGACGGAGACAAAAACTGAAATAACAATGACAAAATCTGAAACGCTTGTGTCAGAAACTGAAACGCTTGTGTCAGAAACTGAAACGCTTGTGTCAGAAACTGAAACGCTTGTGTCAGAAACTTTAACGCTAGTGTCAAAAACTGAAACGGACTCTATGGAGAATTATGTGTTAACGGGTAAAAACTGAAACGCTAATGACAAAAACTGAAACGCTTGTGTCAGAAACTGAAACGCTTGTGTCAGAAACTGAAACGTTACTGGCAAACAATTGAAACGTTAGATACGGAAACTGACCGTCTCTGTCAACACTGAACCCTCAGGATGAAATGCAACATTTAAAACGAAAAATAGACAAATTATTATTCAGTGGAATTGCCAGGATTTCAAAACTCATCATAAAGACATTCTTCTGTCATTTAAATAAGGATATTCTGTACTTAATCTTTATTATCTTAGGTAATGTTAAAAGATGAATGGGAATGTAAAAACATTAACGCTATAGAGGAGAACTGATTCTATATCTCTGTAACTGACGATAAACGATTTCTAAATATTAAATATACGAAGGAAAATATAAAACTAACCTTTCGATTCATGTAGTGTATAAAATTACAATAAGTCCAAATATGCATTGATGCAATTAATAAATTACGCGATACAGCCGTTTGTCTTGATGATATATATCAAATTTATCCGTTATTAAAACATTTGCGCTCATTTAGAATGGATCCGTACAATATGGGAATCATGAAATGTTCCAGATTCCTGGAAATGTATGTAGAGATGGTGAGATAGTGTGTATATTTTGTAGCAATGTTTGTAGATATGGTGACATAGTGTGTATATATTTTAGTAATGTACGTAGATATGATGCGATAGTGTGTATATCTTGTAGTAATATATGTAGATATGGTGATATAGTGTGTAGATCTTGTAGTAATGAATGGAGATATGGTGAGATAGTGTATATATATTTTAGTAATGTAGGTAGATATGGTGTGATAGTGTGTATATATGGTAGTAATGTACGTAGATATGGTGCGATAGTGTGTATATCTTGTAGTAATGTATGTAGATACGGTGAGATAGTTTGTAGATATTGTAGTAATGTAAGTAGATATGGTGCGATAGTGTATATATCTTGTAGTAATGTATGTCGATATGTTGAGATAGTGTGTATATATGGTAGTAATGTACGTATATATGGTGCGATAGTGTGTATATATTGTAGTACTATATGTAGATATGGTGATATACTGTGTATATCTTGTAGTAATGAATGTATATATGGTGAAATAGTGTGTAGATCTTGTAGTAATGAATGTAGATATGGTGAGATAGTGTATATATCTTTTAGTAATGTATGTAGATATGCTGAGATAGTGTGTATATCTTATAGTAATGTAGGTAGATATGGTGAGATAGTGTGTATATCTTATAGTAATGTACGTATATATAGTGAGATAGTGTGTATATCTTATAGTAATGTACGTATATATGGTGAGATAGTGTGTATATCTTATAGTAATGTAGGTAGATATGGTGAGATAGTGTGTATATTTTGTAGCAATGTTTGTAGATATGGTGCGATAGTGTGTATATCTTATAGTAATGTAGGTAGATATGGTGAGATAGTGTGTATATTTTATAGTAATGTATGTAGATATGGTGAGATAGTGTGTATATCTTGTAGTAATGTATGTAGATATGGTGAGATAGTGTGTATATCTTGTAGTAATGTATGTAGATATGGTGAGATAGTGTGTATATCTTGTAGTAATGTATGTAGATATGGTGAGATAGTGTGTATATCTTATAGTAATGTAGGTATATATGGTGAGATAGTGTGTATATATGGTAGTAATGTACGTAGATATGGTGCGATAGTGTGTATATCTTGTAGTAATGTATGTAGATATGGTGAGATAGTTTGTAGATATTGTAGTAATGTAAGTAGATATGGTGCGATAGTGTATATATCTTGTAGTAATGTATGTAGATATGTTGAGATAGTGTGTATATATGGTAGTAATGTACGTATATATGGTGCGATAGTGTGTATATCTTGTAGTAATGTATGTAGATATGGTGAGATAGTGTGTATATCTTGTAGTAATGTATGTATATATGGTGAGATAGTGTGTATATCTTGTAGTAATGTATGTAGATATGGTGAGATAGTGTGTATATCTTGTAGTAATGTATGTAGATATGGTGAGATAGTGTGTATATCTTGTAGTAATGTATGTAGATATGGTGAGATAGTGTGTATATCTTGTAGTAATGTATGTAGATATGGTGAGATAGTGTGTATATCTTGTAGTAATGTATGTAGATATGGTGAGATAGTGTATATATCTTGTAGTAATGTATGTAGATATGGTGAGATAGTGTGTATATTGTAGTAATGTATGTATATATATTACTACAATATGTATCCACTATCTCACCTATGGTGAGATAGTGTGTACATCTTGTAATAATGTATGTAGATATGGTGAGATTATATATAGGATTTAGAAAGCAGACTATTAAAAGCAGTGCAATATTATAATATAGTACTGTGGATGAGGATATGCATACATCGTGTGCGGGAATACAATATCTAATTTTGTGTTATTTACGTTTATTTATCGTCGCCAGCGGTTGCCCATATGAGCGACGCCTCCTGGAAGAGATTAGTCATTTTAGATATTTGGAGGATAGTGCGATGATACAGACAGAGACCCAATCCAGAGTCTGATATGGTTCATTTACGTGCATTGTGTAAAACACCGACACGAGACCTCGGTTTAACGTCCCATCTGAAATACTGTTAATTTTATTAGGGTCAGACGGGGGAATGGAACCTGCGATCCATGGATTACCAATCCATCGTGTTGACCACTGTACTACATAACGTGTAAATGACGTGATGTTTTCGATGGTTGCCAATTCACCCAGAAATAGTCCCAATGGCGCATTATCAAAAAGTATGTTTCTTTTTTACAAGTATGTATGTAAATTACGCTAGGATTGTCTCATGACTGGCTCTAACCCCCTGGGGTCAGAGATTATAATGAAGATTAAATACAGATATGCCTGCTTAATATGATGGCGATGTTGATAACTTAGATGTACTGGCGATTGTATTCAGATTGAGGATGTTTGATGTGACACACGGGGCATTCTGCAAACAGCGGCAACTTTACAACCACGCACGCGCACACATACGCACGTGCGCACGTTCATAGACGTAGTAACCCTTTTCCCGCTGCTGCGAATTATTCGTTCACTAATTGTTACTATAATTGTTATTATCGAGAGCGCTAACCACTGCGCTAATCGGACAGCCCTATGTTACAATTCCGCACGGTGGTAAATATACATGTACTAATGAACTACATACATATTATATTATTACTTAATAGTATTTGAGAGTAGATCTTCTAACATGTACGAAATACGTAAACACCGCTTTATGGTGAAAGGGAGACAACCCCATTTGTTTTATTCAGGCCCACTTAGAAATATCTACATTTATTCAGGCCCGTAGCCGCACTGATGCACACCGAGGCAGCAAACGCAAAACAAAATGTAAAAAATATCCCTTTGCTGTATAAAATGTTTACTGCTAGACAGCTGAAAGGTCAGTACATAATTATAGCCTACGTCTAAACTCATTAAATCAGAAAACGCGGGGAATCGCTTCTATGCCCCAACAATATTACGGGTGCCCCGGACCCCCTAGTTTGCCTCGGTTGAAATTTCCCTCTGGCTACGGTTACAAAAACTGTCATTAGAACGAAATACTTAAATACCGCTTTATGGTGAAAGGGAGACAACCCCATTCGTTTTACTAATGAACATATACAGTTTCGTATTAAAGTGACATTGCATCGCAAAACGCAAATAAAATGCATTTTTTTCAAGCATAAATGTATAGCTACTACACATACTTCTGAATACATTCGAAGTTCGAACACAACATTGAATCAATAAACGGCGTTTAAAAAGTTATGGCATACACACTTTCAAAAGTGAAATTAAGATTTCATATAACTGTCATCCGCGCTCCTGAGTTGACGTTTGTTTGTCATTGGAGCGAATACTAAACGCGTGACATGTTCGATTAGAGATACTTTAACTAAGATTAGTCTACAAATAAATATGCATATGCACACATGTGAGATATAACGGTAAATATGTTCCATAAATCGTGTTATTCGGGATAAGCGCGTTGTATTACGCATGAATGTCGATCATATTTACATTATTTTGTTATGTCAACAAACCTGTCTGTCTGTCTGTCTGTCTGTCTGTCTGTCTGTCTGTCTGTCTGTCTGTCTGTCTGTCTGTCTGTCTGTCTGTCTGTCTGTCTGTCTGTCTGTCTGTCTGTCTGTCTGTCTGTCTATATGCACCTTTTATTCTAAAACATCATGCGCACCTTATCAATATATCTGGTTGGAACTAAAACTGGCGTAGCTCCCAGCTAATTTAGAGTGTTGAAGGCCCAGATTTGACTCAACTTTAACGGCAAAATACGTCCATTTAAACGTATAAATCACCAGAACCACTTAACGGGAATGTTCAGTAACGCATATAGGATTAATTGCAACAGGAATAGCAGACGTAATGTCTGGAAAATGCAATGTCAAAAATGAGAACGAAATATTTATTTCACTATAAACCCCCCATGTCTGCTTATCAGGTCAAATCAACGGTATTTTCCAAATATTTAGCCTTTGGAACATGATTCGGCTCGTTTCAAGTTTGATTTATTTGACATCTTGACACGCGTACATTTTGACGCGCAAACAGTCTTTCGGAAACCCCACGTTGTATCTCGGCGTGAGAGTTCGCGCAATTAGTGTATATTGATGAAGCTGCAACAGGAAAACGCGCTTAAGTCACGTGCAGGCATTTGGAATGCATTCTTGCGGAATGATAAACCAATAATTCAGTATTACGGACAAATATAAACATTAGCATAAATTGGGAAAATAAGCGCTGCAGCGCTTCATTATAACAAGAATATTTAAAACATGTAAACATAACGTCATATCATATTTACAATCAGACTATTCATAGTGTATATATAGATATGTGTGTATATATAGATATGTGTGTATATATAGATATGTGTGTATATATAGATATGTGTGTATATATAGATATGTGTGTATATATAGATATGTGTGTATATATAGATAAGTGTGTATATATAGATATGTGTGTATATATATATATATGTGTATATATAGATATGTGTGTATATATAGATACGTGCGTATATATAGATATGTGTGTATATATAGATATGTGTGTATATATAGATATGTGTGTATATATAGATATGTGCGTATATATAGATATGTGTGTATATATAGATATGTGTGTATATATAGATAGTGTGTATATATAGATTGTGTGTTATATAGATACGTGTGTATATATAGATATGTGTGTATAATGATTACCTGTCCATTTACAGTTACTCTCGAGTAGTCGAACTTTATTATAAAGGTGTGAATTTATAATAATCATTGTTGTAACCATTACCATTGCTAACATTACAGTCATAAATACCATGCCATACTTAAAATGACTGAATATCATATTGTTGATATAATCATTGTGACTTCTATATGATGTTTATATGTATAACAATTTAATATGTAGGTGATTTATAGACCCATTGGGTCGGGTGCTATATTCATGTATTTATGTATATATTGAAATATGTTAATGCACATGTCACTATAATAAACTATTTACTTACTTACTTACTTACTCATGCGACTGACCCGGAAACGTTCATTCCTGGAATAAAGTGACTTATCAGTCGGCGGAGCATGGTTAATTAAGATCCATAATGATATCAATTAATTATATTACTGCTGATTTGAATACCTACTGATTGGCGACGTGCATACAGACGTTTAATACGATAACAAATGATTCCAGATGACTCATGCAACTCGACTTAAAATTATACGTGTCTGGGCATGATTTCGTGACGTATCATACCGTTTTAAACGTATAGATATATAATCATAAGACGACGCGGTACCATACCGGATTAAACCAGTTTGGTATTTAGTAGCCGTTGTGCGATGTACGGCGAATCGGTATAATGAGAATGTGTAGAGGGAGGTAATTGTGTACGGACATTAGCTACGTAATTAGAATTAAAGGTAGATACGGACAGAAATGGATCAACACACCCCGATTTGAATGGACCATTAATAAGCGAGATAGTGTTTTCCGGCCATTTTTATCCTCCATTTTGAAAATCGTAGGCGCGGAACGTATAATCGTTTAGTACGATTATCGAAACCCCCGGATAGATAGGACCTATAATAAAGCTTATATAACGAATTTATATCGGTACTTCCGGTTTTTCGGATCACTACTTCCGGTATGAGGTCGGACCATTAATTGAGTCGCGGATTCGTCATTGTCTCTTCGAGATCTTTCCGACGATACCAAACACGGCCAGTTTCCTCGAAAGTTCATTTTTCTTCAAACTTATTTACGATTAAAGGGAGATAATCAGTATTATAGATATATCGAATAATGATAGATCAAAATGAAGGGTAGCGTCGGACTCGTGACGACGATACGCGTATATTAGAACTAACGTATAGTAACGTTACTTACGTTTAAATATATTTTCATTATCGGGACTTTAAGGATATATAAAATCTTTAAACCTCGATATCTCGAAAACTACTCGCCGTATAAATAAAGGATACGTCGTATAAAGATATCGTCGTATCGGTCTCGCCGAGCTACGTCGAATTATACAGATTTCTACGCTCAAACGCCGAGTCGAAAAATTGATGACCTCAGATTCGTAGGCCAAGTCTTTTAGCTCCATTATAAACAGCATAGAGCGTGCTCATACGCGGCGCTACCCCTATATCTAATAATCGAATTATGGATATCCATATAAATACTGATGTGCAGACCCGGGCCTAATGGCAGCTACGCGCCTGTATGCTTCTGGAATTGGAGCGTATTACACTATCCTGCAACAAAAATGAATTAACGAATGCACTTTTAGAGGCGTCACCCCGATTAACAAGGGGGTCGATGATAAATAAATACGGAAGGCTAACAGATGAGCATATTTTATTGGAAAGCAACATTTTCCTGTTTCATATAGCGACCACACAGTTGTCACACCAGTCTGGACGTATACATTCATAAGCCATGTTCGAACCCGAATCTCCAAGCGACGTCGTCTATCAAATAACGCATGTATTACAGCCGCTATTGCCATAAAATAGGCTTCGCAGCAATGCATGAAACTGATAGGTGTATTATGATAACAACATTGACTATTAGCACGGGGAGACATACACATGTTGCAACCCTACAACGGATATGTACAACTCTAATAAAGGATGCGCAATGTAACACCGATCACGTGATTATCATTATCGCACTGAACCGGGGATGTAATTAGTTTATACAAATTTATGTTAGCTCGATCGCGAAACAAGTATTTGACAAATAACATTTCTTAATTACATTTACGGATTTCCGCGTCGATTTGTAGTAATTCGTAATTAATTACCCGTCTTACCTTTAGATTGTAACGGCTGGCATTGTCATGTGAAAGCAACCGTGGTATGTAAACGTATTAATTACTTCAATTTGTTTAGAATCATGAAACAATTTGACATGCGATATTTATAATTACCTGTGTCAGTTTTGGTTAGAAATTTCTCTCGCATTCCTAGATAAATTGTTAAGATTATTTAGGGCCAACGGACAAACACACGGGAGGCCTGAGAGGCATACCTCATACCGCTTGGATTCAGTTAATTATGTTAACGGGCATGGAACACCACGTATTAACGATTAGACATTTATATTAATCGTTGTATCACTCTATACGCTAAAATACGTGTACTTTATTCGTGTTTCATATAGGCTATGGCTATGAGTTGTCTAGTGACATGCCCCTCTAAAATGTACATTATGGATTATTAATAATTTATCGCGTTTTTATGGAAATATACGTAACGAGGTAAGATATATATTATTCATGTTCGCTAAAGTACATATGTTAAGTTTGTATATAACGTATAATTAGGATTTCTTACGCGATAAAAACGTACGTCAAGTTTGAATAATATAATGAACGTACCCTTATATTCGTTGAAGTTCGTGAAGCTTATGAAACGATTGAGGCCTAAGTCCGTTCTAATCGGTCTATATTTATAGAAGCGTTCGTAATCGTTATTTATGGATCGGTTCGTAGTCGATATTTATAGAAACGTACGCGATCGCTATTTATAGAGCGGTTCGTTCCCATTGGTGTCTATTTATAGCTCTCATTGTTCGGTGCAATAGGGTATGTAGTAATAACGTAGTGTAGGCGCTTCGTTTTCTACACCACTTTCACTCTGTTACTGTACCGATCAGTATATCCCAGTATACCGATGTCGTAAAAGAACGTTTTTGTCAGTTCAGTTCGTTTCCCGATTTGCTTAACTTCATCCGGTTTTTTTTATACAAATTTATTTTAGCTCGATTGCGAAACGAGTTATTCCAACTTATATAAATCATTCTCGAGACCTCATTCCTGATGGAATCCATCGCCACGACGGAGAGAGAAGAGGCAACGTGGAATTCAAATTCCTTGCCTAAGGGCACAATCGTAACGGCTCCAGCGGGGCTCGAACTCCGGACCTTTCGCGCCTGAAGCGAACGCGCATCCACTGCGCTATCACGACTTCCTGTCGTATGGAGGTGGCTCTGTTATGGTGTGGCGATGCCTGTCCCATGATTGCAAGCTGGATTTGGTCACCATCAGGGGGAAGGTCGAAACGAAACGCAAGGCCCAGTATGTATAGAACATCGATAACATGCTTGTATGCTGATTGGTGAACTCTATGTATATCGCTATGGCCAATTGTTTTTATTATAAGTGCTTGCAGTTCATGGATAATGACAGTGTGTGGTCTTGTATGTTTAGGATGAATTTCCAATATTGTGTTCATAAATGAAATTAATGAAGTTTTGGCCTACATTATGGTTTAGGGACAGACGGACGGACATGCAGACAGACAGAAGTACGCATATTTTCACATAGCAATAACTCGTCGTTTTCTTTTAAACAGGATGTTAATTTATAATTAAAAAAACAAAACAAAAAGATAACAACAGCATATCATTCATGACAAGGGACGGTTTTGAATATCCACGCCAACTAGAGTGATTACTACAAGTTGCTAATGTAATCATTATAAAATATTTAAACTTTAAACTTTTATGATGCAGTATACATGTATTAGTTAAGTAACATATAAGAGATCATACGATCTGGAAAATCAAATAACATTTTGACTCAAAAAGCAACACATGAGTACATGTACATGTACATATATTAACCCGCAACAACCCACACCACAAATAATAAAATAAAGAGATACAGCCCACTTCACTTGAGACAACTGTTATTGGGTAACGTTGATAGTAAAACAGGGCATTCAATATAGAGGAACTGGAACGTACATAGATCATAAATAAAGCAAAGGCAATTAGATACAGCTCACATTATGTAACCTCATTCGCGTTAGTAGGCCTACATATTAATGTAATCGTTCGTTGTACCCCTTCCCTTGTACATCTACAGTGTATACTCGTGACGGGTATATATGCATAATGACATCTAGAGTAAGTACAAAATAGCACCCACTGTTACGAGTTATAAAAATTATTAGTTTATACCTGTTTACATGTTACTCACTAGACCTCACTCGCTCCCTGCCAATGTAACGCCACCGTATGCAGCCGGAATATGATGGCGGGCATGTAATCCCGAAAATGACCTATATACATATTTATTTATTTATGCATTGAAATAAGGTTATGTATTGAAGATTTTGTCAGCGATAATATCATCTGATATAAAATATATTGTACAAAGTGTGTGTGATAAAAATAAGTATATAAACTATCTGAATGGATACATTTTTTGGACAAAGTTCTAATTACTTTTGATCGACAAAGTAGTGAATTATTAATACATGTATCAGGGTTTCCTCTGGGTCAATTTTAGTTTGCGCCAGCAAATTCGCCAATCAGAAAAAGTTTGCGCCAATGGCTCCAATGTTGGAGCCAGCAGCCTATAGTGCCATATTCAATCAGACATCTGGTATGTGCTGATGTTAAACAAGTTGTCATATTGTGTGCATGTACTACTGTTAATTATGTGTACTTCTGCTGTAGTTGTCTACATGCACTTATGAATAAATAAATAATGTGCAACTTATTACCTACCAATCATAAAAAATCAAGTTTGGGAAATTGGTAAGTGCACTAATCCATGCATTTTCTTGCACCCACTATGTTCTAAATTCGCGTTTTGATACAGTTTTACGTTTGTAGGGACTATTAGTCATATCACAAAACTGAAGGTGATTCAGTACTTTCATGGTTGGAAATTGTCAGGGCCGAATCATATTCTGGGGTTTCAGGATTAGCAGAATTATTCTGCTTGGAAACTAAACCTATTTCAGTGGGCATTTCCCGGCATATGACGTACTTACTTATCCGTATCATCTGAACGCTTTTCGTTGTACATAACAAGTAAAAGCGTCTCGTCAATGAACAAGTACTCGGTGATCTTGTACATTTTATCCCTGCAGAAAGGTCCATATAATCGGCTGTCAAAATATTGTTGCGTCACAGAACACGCATTCAATGATTCTCATTGCGTGTCTGGCCATTTCATTGCATCAAAACCGCAAGAAACGCACAGTGAGAAAACAATGCATTATCACATTCTGGTATACAGAAATATCTGTGCTAATCAGTTGGAGGCCATTTAATCCAATTATCCGTAATTAAAATGTCACCAACTTCTCAACACCCCATGCAATCAAGTGCCAAACAGCTGATTTCCAATAAACAAACGCTTGTCATCATCGCACGCGTGACCGCACACGCGACCTTCACTTTCATGGATTTTCGGCCGATTAAGTTTTTTGAACAAAGTTATTTTGCCGATATTTATGGCATGCGCCAAGGATTTTCGCCAACTGAAGATTTTTGGAGCCAGATTTAATTTTTATGCGCATTTGGCGACAAATGCGACCGACAGCGGGAACCCTGATGTATGTTTATGGTTATGTTGGATATGTATGCAAAATAATACAGAAATCTAACATACATATGGAGAAGAAATGTCACATGAAACTATGCGTGTATACATAACATTACATAAACGGATTAAACTTAGTGGCGGTACTTCGAACAATATAACAACTTAACAATGGGTAGGGCAATGGTTCTGGTATTCATCCATTACTAATAGCTGGAGATTCGCCATGTGAATTAAACTGTTGGAGTGACTTTAATATCGCCAAAACAAATAAATCGTATATCTCATATAAGCAATACATGCTATATTAGTTTGCATAATAGGGAGAATACTACTGTCAAACGGGAATATTGAAGCGCTCTAATGCATAGATATAAAATAAGAGAGATAAACTGCAATTCGACTTACCTAAACTGTACCAACGTGAAAATAAAAAATAGTCTTAATATGCTAACGTCCATAGTATCGGATTGTAGTAGCAAATATTAATTCATTCCATTGTAGTAACTTGTTCAATGTCTTAAATGTAGCTCATTGTCATGCTTATCTAAGAAGCAAGTGCCTATGCTAGTGTCTATGCTAGTGTGTCTATGCTAGTGTCTATGATAAACTGTTTTGCTGATATCTGCTGATTGGCTAATAGAAATAGCCAATAAAGTACCAAACAAACACTTCCTTTTTAAATCATAGATTTACCAGTTCAGCCGATATCACCGTTACGGGTAATACCTTATTAATCACGTACTCGGTAAGTTATGTTTGCAATGATATTATTTTATACGTTTATACGTGTGCTATACTGGCTATAGTTTATTATTCTATTATGTATTATATGTTTGAGAATATGCCTTAAAGATCATTTAATCATAATGTCCATGATTTCTACTCAAGAGGTTGTTGTATATGATTATTATTATAAACGCAATATACTTCGCTTATTGTTACATGCTAACTACATGGACACTATATGTAGTGGAGGACATAGAAAACGCACACCGGATAAGTGTGTTTTTACATTAAAAACAATAACTATATAAATACATAGTTTTGAACATATTTGAATATTGTTTAATTGTTCAGTTTGTGTTTTGTAATAAAGATGTAATATATCTTTGATGGAATATTTCGTATTTCGTTTTCATGTAATAATAATCATATAATGCTGGTGTGCGCTTTCTATGTCATCTAGTATAAAATGTGTGTTTTAATATATGTTAATAAATGAGTTGCATATGCAAATATGTTAAGCTTAAAAAATACATTTAATCCGATTTCAGTTCATATATATATATTTATCACATAACTTTGCTTGTATTCAGTGTAATAAAATCATCTCATAAGTTCTTATATGTACACTCGTGTAATATCATCAGGAGTGATTCTGATTGGTTGAGAGAATAGTCCTTATAATATGTAAATTAAACGTTAAAGCATGTATATGTCTATTTGAATTGGTACATAACGTTAATTGTAAGATAAGCTATGATTTAAAGAAGTATTGACGCAATTATTATGATGTTTAAAACATAAATATAACGTTACTTCGCGTAGTGACATCAATACAATTTAGTGACATCATGACAAATTGCGCGAAAATGTAGCTCAAAAATGAAAGTAGCACCGTTATTTTTTGCAAAATAATATGATTAAAGTCCAATATTGTAATGTGTTAAAAATGATCTTACACTTGTGGTGATTTCATCATATTATATAAAAAAACTCGCTTTGGAAGTTTTCTATAATGGCGAGCCTTTCATGGTTTCATAAAATATGGTATGAAATCACCACTCATGTAAGATCCTGTATTAATAACATATTTTGCGCTGCTACCGTGTAATTATTATTGCCATTACATATTTTTCATAGTTCACTAGTGTAATAACTTTGCAAATGAGCCATGTATACATATTCATACGCTCTGTGACAAGTACGGAAATCAAAAGCCATCTATAAACACTAAAAATCCTGCACGACGGCCTACGCTATTAACGCTACATATATTGCAATTTAATTATATTAATCAAAAATGGTAGAGAAACTATTTTCCTGGTTAGTTGTAGATTTTTAAACATTCGGATAGCTACCTGAGTTGCTCATACACCGTATCATTGTTGGTAGAAATATTCTTCCAAAGATTTGCTTGTTTATATTCGTCTGCTGGACCAGTCACGTGACAGTTGCATCAGGGTACCGATATACGCAATTCAATGCTATTGAACCATGCTTCGGCTATGTCAGCGAAATTAGCCTAGAACTATGTAAACATTTTAAATACGGATGTAAATGGACAATTACGCCGAGCATAGGAATACGCCGAGCATAGGTTCAACCACTGTACTTGTTTTGGCGTCATAGTAAAGTAATTGTGACGTTTTAGTCGCGCGTGCTCTATTCACATGATTGACATTTACTATGCATGTAGAACGCACACTGTTATATAGTATGCATTTACTAGAGATTTGTTTTATATTAGTTTCATGAATTTAGTGGTTAATGTAAGCAAAGTAACAAGTAGAATTACACATACACTGTGAACTACTTTGTTGCGTTTACTATTAATTTGTGTAAACAACCGACCCTGACGGAAATACAGGGGCATGCAACTTTTGCAATTCAGTTAATTTACAGTTTTTAAGAGGATTATGTTATAAATTGGATCTTAGTTTCATGTTCATTTGTTATTGCATTTATTTAAAGCAGCATTACATCGTATGAAATAAAACATATTTGAAAAATTAAATTTTTACTTATGGGTAGCAATGCTGCTACACATTCTAACATTATACTTTGTATGCTTATGTTCATTTGGTAAACAGTGTTTGTTTGCGATAAAACAAACTCGAAACCGAAAGTAGGAATTTCCGAGTCGATCGATCACGCACTTGTTTACAACCGGAACGCATCGTCCGCACTTGTTTACATTCAGAATGCATCGACCCCATTTATCCCACGTTGTCTTTTTTAAATTAAATTACTTGATATGTTGATTCATACCTCTGTTAGCTAAGTCTTTTAGGGACATTTCTGCATCCCCGCGAGTGGTTCGACATTAGAGGAAGATAGATATAGTAGTTCATGTTCAAAATATATACGTTGTTTTCTACATCCTCTGTTGTTTCACGCATGCGCGCTGTGCGTGTTTACATTTCGTGTGTTGATAAACAAATTCGCGTATACGACGGTCTAAATTTATTGGAACGTTATCGTTTCTGAGCGACTATTTCGATTTTTGTAAACACACACACACACATTAGTATTTATATAAAACATCCTTTATTACGATGTAATGCTGCTTTACCGATAGAAAATCGCCAGTGGCTCGTTTTTATCGTTTTTGGACTAGTTAAAAAATCTATAACAAATGATCACTCATTTAATAGTAACAACATATATGTATGTTGCTATTAATAAATAGCGGATTTGTATCTTAATAAATAACACTCTTCCAGCATAGCATTAGCTGGATATATCAAACGTGCAATAATGTTCGGTACTATAATATTATTTAAGGAGCGTGTTGAAATCTGTATCTGCAAAAAACACACCCTGTATCTGGTCTTGTTATTCTTGAAGCCGAGTCATTGTGCTGCATTTTTAATTTAAACATGGCGTGATTATTTCGGCATGTCCAATGTATCACTTTAGACACGACATACATGTATGCATTCAGCCATATACAACGTTACAGTAAATGTGCATAATTATTTTGCTGTATATATATTTAACAATTTCGGCAGGAACAATGTGCATCCTTGACAATAGACATGCCATGTAAGCACTCAGCCCTAGACAGCAGTACAGTACTTGTGCATAATCTAGGAACCCCTATCATTTTATATTTAAGAATGACGTGATTTCGACCAGAACAATGCGTATCCTTGACTACAGACATGGCATGTGGCTGTGCATGTTCATCCTTACGTCTGCGACAGCAGTTTGTTCATCTTTTCTGAATTACTCCCCTGGATACGAATACCTGTATCACCTTAACTCAACAATACAGCTGAAAGGAGTTCAGACATTCATCGCCCGGGGAGAGGTAAGTGTACCGTGTATTATTAGTCAAGCCTGTGTTAGTGGTCACACCCATTAAGCATCCAACCTGTATTAAGCAGATAGTTTCCAGATTCCCAATATACTAATATTTATTTTATACATTTTACCTCTATTAAGCAGCCACCTGTGATAAGCAGCCAATTCATGTGATGTCCTTAATTAGATACACGTACACAATGCTGACAGGCTCTTTCGATACAGTATAAGTTATTATATATTGTATGCATATTGATTGTATTTTGCAGCTATGTGCATATTTCTCGAATATATACATATGATGGCAATATGTACATACTTAAGGACACACTGCGTTTGCCCAGAACGTTCTGCACACATACATATTCAAAGGAGCGCATTGTCAGAAATAAAGATTACTGTCTTATAATTCCAATCTTTAATGACAAATTCTAAGGACAATTTTCAAGAACTTTCTTCAAATTAACATGATTTATAAATTACCTGCATTTGTGGATATTTATTTTACAATCTCATCAATATCTTTGAAATTGTTAATTTACTGAATTTATCACCTCAATAAATTTGCTATTGGAAGTCGAGATAGCGCAGTGATAGCGCTTTCGCTTCAGGTGCGAAATGCCCGGAGTTTGAGCCTCGCTGCTGTCGTTACGATTGGTAAATTTTGATGAAACTTGATATGGAACATTGGGTGACCAAACTGAGCTCAAATCATTCTAATTAGATATTCAAAACGAGCGCCATCTGTAACTACCTTGAACGTATAATCTATATTTGACTTCTATTTCAACAAACATATTAGCAAATCAACACATTATTGCTAAAATAACTGTTTATGGTGAGGTAATCGTATGGTGTTGGCCTACGTTACACGTGACATAATACTTGACACCCACGAGGCAAATCGTATGGTGTTGGCCTACATTACACGTGGCAAACCACTTGTCCATGAGGTAAATCACACGGTGTGGACATACGTTACATGTGGCATATCATGTGACAGACCGTACATGATGCTCGTGATAAGTGTGTCTAACGTAAACCGCGCGAAATAAATTGCACGTGAACACGTGTACCACGTAAAACGAAAATGCATCGCGTGTAAAAAACGCCAAACGCGCTTACCACGTGAAAAGCCACGCATGTTATAACACGTGACATACCGATGTATGCCTAGATATTACATTACCCCATCTTAGTGACAGGCGGATCTGCATGTATCCAGTGGTAACACACCGGACTGGTAATCCAGGGATCGCAGGTTCAATCCCCCGTCTGACCCTAATAAAATTAACAGTCTTTCAGATAGGACTTTAAACCGAAGTCTCTCGTGTTTGGTGCTGTACACCAACAATCTAAAATGACTAATCTCTTCAGGAGGCGTCGCTCATATGGGCAACCGGTAGCGACGATAAATAAACATAAAACACACAGTGTACACCGTGTGTGAACATGTTCTCCATGACTGGGGTTTATATAAGAACATGTCGTCTACAGCAAAGCATTATTATAGGAAAGCATATTAATTATGTGATTTGGGTCGCATATGGCATGTGTAGGGGAATATTCCTCTTTGTTCGCTTGATTGATTAAAAGCTTAGTTTAATCATATTTTATTGCTTGTTTATATAGAATACAATTACAAATATAAACATGATACATATATAAGCAAAATGATACCACTGTAAGTTTTACCAACATTAGATTAAAAGCTCATCTCACATCCGAAATGTCGTGACACATTCAATAAGGCTAACGGATATTGAGACATGCTCATCAGGTATCTGTAGGAGTAATCATGTGGGTGGCATGTCTGTGGGACTATTCGGCTTTGTTCGTTTGAATGATTAAAAGCTCATCTAACATCCGAAATGTCGTGACACATTCAATAAGGCTAACGGATATTGAGACATGCTCATCAGGTATCTGTAGGAGTAATCATGTGGGTGGCATGTCTGTGGGACTATTCGGCTTTGTTCGTTTGAATGATTAAAAGCTCATCTAACATCCGAAATGTCGTAACATATTCAATAAGACATGCTCCTATGCTCATCATATAGTTGTTCTATGCAGGGGTAAACACAATATCCCATTTCTAATAGCTGCAAGAAACTCACAAATCAAAATATGACCTTTGTGTAAATCGTTTGACATTTTGACATAAAGGCAATACAATTAAAATTCAGCCACTCTTTCATCATGTTATTTCCAAAGACTATTAAATAAACAATATACCCTCACACACGCCAAATGGTGTTGACTTTCGGTATATCTTAAAGAAACTCATGTATTAGAATATTAAGGTTGCTATCTGTTTTCATAATTTAATTTTAAAAAATTCAAAAGAGGTTATTCACCCTCAGCCAACTGCGTAGTAATTATGACATTTAAAATTTAGAGAGACTCGCAACAAGATTTTGTATTTGATAACACAATATTAGAGACAGTTACTTGATCAAGTGAAAACCATTGTATTCGCTCATTTCAAATCCATACATGACATAATTAGGAAGTCATTAGCATTATGATTGTTCGAGGCTAGTGTAACATGATATGGTGTAAATAATATAGATTATCGTAAAGAGAAACTACTTGTCAATGTACTTAAATAATTATCTTACGTTTATTTGGTGAAATGCTATTAATATATTCGAAATGACGGAGAGTCATGCATTTATGATTTGTAAAATGAACATGACTATGCAAATAGTACTGTATCAAAGATTATGATTAATCGATCTCTGAAACAACATGTACTTGAGACATCTGCGTTACACACATGGTTAAATAAACATAAAATTAGTCTCCGTGGGCCGGACATAAGAACATGTAAAAAGTTAGTTTAATTTATACAACTTTGTTTTAGCTAGATTGCGAAACAAGTTATTGTAACGTATATTAATCACTATCGAGACATCACTCCTGGTGGAATCCATCGCCACCAGAAAGAGAGAGAAAGAAGAGGCCATGTGGAATTTAAATACCGTGCATAAGGGCTATTTTCAAGATGGTCACAATATATAGCGGTCATTTGGGATTTTCAAGGTGGTCACAATATATAGCGGTCATTTGGGATTTTCAAGGTGGTCACCATATATAGCGGTCATTTGGGATTTTCAAGGTGGTCACCATATATAGCGGCCATTTGGGATTTTCAAGGTGGTCACCATATATAGCGGCCATTTGGGATTTTCAAGGTGGTCACAATATATAGCGGTCATTTGGGATTTTCAAGGTGGTCACCATATATAGCGGCCATTTGGGATTTTCAAGGTGGTCACCATACATAGCGGTCATTTGGGATTTTCAAGGTGGTCACCATATAAAGTGGTCATTTGGGATTTTCAAGGTGGTCACCATATATAGCGGTCATTTGGGATTTCATGTCGCAATGAATTTAGCAAATATCCGTTGCAGTAGCTGCGCTAAGTACATCAACATAGACAATGTGAAATGCCGCCATTTAATGCAATGGACGCCAGGCGACGGACGATGTGATAGACTCCCCTATGCCAACAGCTCACTCTGAGCATAGTTAATTGTACTGTTTCGACACTGTGCCAACTAATTTAATTGAACTACAACCAATTTCATCTAGAAACACGTAATGAAATACATTTATTAATAAACACTATCACGCAATACTTTATATATTAATACAGATTGGTTTTGTAAACGTAGCTGAGAAGGACAATTACCAAGAATTGCTACTGATTGTCCATGCTACCAAATTCAGTCCTGAAGGCCACCCAGGTGAGACGCACATCCTTACACTAATAAACACAACTATTCTCGTTCTGTTATCATGATGATTTCCAATGAATTTGGCTAATATATTAATATAATTGTGTGATTTAAATGTTTTCATTTTAACTGCCCATGACGGATGCCTCACTTCACTACAATACACAACCACACAACCACAGTGTGAACGTTCGCAATAAAAAAAATCCGGTATAGTTTTCAAGCTATTTTCAGTTTATTGTGAAATTTATTACAGACAAAACAAATGCATTAGAAATAATTACTTTATAATTATTTTATGATTGTCAGAACATAGCTATACAAAAGTACATTCAACCGCGGAGGAAGACGATTCACGAGCAGTGGGAAAATAAATGCTATCTTCCATTGTTTCAATATGGTGAATGATAGCGCCTTCTTTCACATAGAAAGAAACAATGCTCAATCGAAAAGCATAACAGCAAAGTGTACACTTACCGTGCTCTGTATTGCAACATATCCGTATGAAATAGCATGCACTATTCATTTACTTTTAGTACGGACATTGCTGCGTGTTTATGTTATAACTTAACGTATTTCGCATGTATAAATACCATTTCTCTCTCTCTATATATATATATATATATAACTATTTATATGTTACAGTATATGCTTAATGGCTATTATAAATTATATCATTTTTCTTATCACAGAGATCAATGGCCACCATCACGACTTCTCAAAATGGTGAGTAATGCGATTATATATGACGTACTTAACAAGCAAAGTACGCAGTCGATGCTTCAATTATACATGACGTACTTAACAAGCAAAGTACGCAGTCGATGCTTCAATTATATATGACGTACTTAACAAGCAAAGTACGCAGTCGATGCTTCAATTATATATGACGTACTTAACAAGCAAAGTACGCAGTCGATGCTTCAATTATATATGACGTACTTAACACGCAAAGTACGCAGTCGATGCTTCAATTATATATGACGTACTTAACACGCAAAGTACGCAGTCGATGCTTCAATTATATATGACGTACTTACTTCAATTATACATGACGTACTTAACAAGCAAAGTACGCAGTCGATGCTTCAATTATACATGACGTACTTAACAAGCAAAGTACGCAGTCGATGCTTCAATTATATATGACGTACTTAACAATCAAAGTACTCAATCGTTACTTCAATTATATATGACGTACTTAACAAGCAAAGTACGCAGTCGATGCTTCAATTATATATGACGTACTTAACAAGCAAAGTACTCAGTCGATGCTTCAATTATAGATGACGTACTTAACAAGCAAAGTACTCAGTCGATGCTTCAATTATATATGACGTACTTAACAAGCAAAGTACTCAGTCGATGCTTCAATTATAGATGACGTACTTAACAAGCAAAGTACTCAGTCGATGCTTCAATTATATATGACGTACTTAACAATCAAAGTACTCAATCGTTACTTCAATTATAGATGACGTACTTAACAAGCAAATCACGGAGTCGGTGCTTCAGTTATATTATGACGTACTTAACTCGCAAAGTACGCAGTCGATGCTTCAATTACTGATATGAACGAACAGAAAGGTGACCAACTGATAAATGCTGATTTGAAATGACACGAGTAATCATATTAAATGTATATGCTTTGTGTATTATTAAATAATATTTGTATGTCTGTTAATGATAGGCGAATGAAACGCTGCTTGGAGTTAATGTGTAGGAATTAACTACACATGCTGTACTGGGCAGTGGTAGTTTGTTATTATTGCAGATTAAAACAATTTATATATGTTCTTTTTTTATACTTGTTGGAACCAAATAACAAGTCATGTTATAATTAAGAATAACACGATAGACGTTGATTAGCCCGTAAACTGATGGAATAAATGTGCCGGGTAACGGCGCGTCTGATCATGATCTATGTTGTTTGCTATTCAGCCAAGTGTTTTAGCACCGCTACTTGCATAGCAAACAGCATATACCCTGATCAGATGGTACATTCTGTGCCGTCTGATCTGGCGCAATGCTGTTTGCAAAAGTGACTTTAGTCGTGATTAGCAGGTGAAGGGTTAATATCCATACGATTACAGCATAGTGTCTACTGTGAATAAAAAATACTTGTGTAAATAAAGAAGATTGAAACACAAAACATACTCTCCTATTCTAGGTTTTCCTTTGAGATTAGTCGCAGAGGAGAAATACTGAATGTGTATCATCCGCCAGATGAGGAGGACGAAGTTATGAAGTTGAAGAAAGGGTTTGCTGGTATGCTATCGGCAAAGCTGCACCACCGTGAAGAGGTACCACGTCACAGTCTAACTGACGTCATGATTATTGATTATTATTAATCATTAATACTAATACTATCGGTGTTGTATAAACATTCCTAAAACACTGTCGTGACGTCATACCTTTAACAATGTGTACTAGCAGTACACTATTATTAATATTGACTACTGTCAATAGGCCATAATATTATATTAAATCCTACACGTAAATGTACGAAATTAACAATTGTAATTATTACGATCTTGTTATATAAGTGTGTGTTTTAAGCTAGATATAAGCCTCATACGGATCCAATAAGTAAAATATTGGCACTGTTTCGGCTATACGCGCCTAATCCTATAAAATTGTCACTTTCGTACGTTTGCGCATATTATTTAATATAATACTCTGGCCGTTTGAAAGACGTTCAATATTAATAATAATGGACCGTTAGTACAAAGGTATGACATATTAATACATGATAGAGCAACTACATGTATACTATCTTCAAGAATGTACTGTGCTTCTGTGCAAGCATCTGGTTGACATTACTGTATATATACAAAGATCATAGCGTTCTATGGCATGCCATAGTACGAGCACGTATCCGTTCTTATACATAAATGTACATTTGTAATATTCATATGTTTGCGTATGAATATATATAGTTTCATTTCAGATCGAACATGATGGATATCTACATGATAGCTGGAGATATAAAACAGTTGAATTTGGAAGAGAAGGTACATTACATGTCAGCACAGTAAACCAAGCACTAAATTAGACAAACTTCATAGACCTAGACATCTAAATGTTATTATTTCATTATTACATTTGTATATGCCTGTAACCTTACGCTGCAAATACGTATTGTATTGTATCACAATGGCCTCAGTTGCCGAGTGGTCAATGTCCTTGATATCAAATCGCTTGTCCCTCACCGCTATGGGTTCGAATCCGCTAGGGGTATCGATTTATGTGAGGGAGCCCGTGCCCTGCCTAAACTATTGCTCAGATAGGCACTTTCAGACAGACACTCGGTGTCTACTTTCACTAATAATACAGGGTCATCATACTTATGACGTCCGCTTCGATGAGACTTTAAACACGAACACTAACATACTTTTGTCGTTGTCAAGGTCTACATAATGCCTCCTACACAGTTCATAAGACTCCAATGGGATATGAATACATCAAGACAAGACATGCATCTCATATAGAGGCAGTGAACAGTAACGGAACATATACAAAGGTGAGAGTCATTATAACATAACGAACAAACTGCTGATATGTCGTGCAATCTACTCATGCACTTGTACATGATCAACTCAATTGATCAGTTGCTGTCAGTTCATTCTTTATCATAGTTCATTTTTAAATAATTTGTTGAATTTGATTGATGTCTTGCACATCGTGTCAATAAATCTAAGCCATGAAAACATGTTGTTGAATCAGGCATACATTTGTGCCATGGAAAGGTAATAACATGGTGGTTAGAGCGTCATAGATATACAAGTTCCACTATGAAGTAGGAAACGCTAAGTAGAAGACAATTTCCAACCTATATCATACATGTTACGGAGACTAATAAATGGGGTTGCTCCTGATTAGGCCCGGCACAATGTAGAAGCCCTTTCCTTTACTCATAGTGTAACATAGTTACCTTTTGCCTTGCGCCTATATACATGTGTAGTGATTAATTACCTTATGTTTTGATGACTCTCTTAATTTAATTATTTAAACAGTATGATTATATTATAGGACAACAGTCTTTTCAGTGTGTGTGTCCTGTGTTGGGGACATCTGATATACATGTCTGCACTTGATAAAATGGATGGGGGAATTCCATTGTTTGGATCACAATCCCATCATATGGGATTTCGCCAGACATGTGGTGGTAGAGTGCTTACTAAGCAGCGTACACACAATGAATTGACTGGTCCAAGCCGGAATTAATGCATGGTTTGCAGATGTGTTGCAATCTTTCTGGCAGTAGACACGGACGGGTTCACAGGGTCATGGAAACGCATGATCGTGTGATCAAGTCTATTTGCTATTCAATGCCAAATTGTCAACAATTGAAAAGCTAAATCATGCTTATGCAGTAGTAATGTTTTTGTTTTTTTTCGGAATTGCGATTCGTTTCTTTATATAGGCGGGGGTGTACTAGTACCATCAGCATGCATGGCCAGTAATCGCATTTCATACAAATTAGATTAGCTCGATTGTGAAACAAGTTATTACAACTTATATTAATCATTATCGATACCGCATTCCTCATGGAATCCATTAGCAGGAGGGAGGGAGAAGAGGCAATGTGCAATTTAAATGCTTTCCTAATGGCACAATCATAACGGCTACAACTGGGCAGGAATTCGGGGTCTTTAATTCGCACATGAAGCTAACGCGCTATCATGACTTCCACACAATAATCTTAAAGTGATATAACCATCAACCAAATCCAGTGGGGGAATTATTATTATTATATTATTATTAAGCGGGGTGGATTTGTTACTTTTCTACGATCTACAATAACATTTTGATAATATTAAATATAAACCTTGTGAAACCGCAAAGACTGGTTAAAGAATGTTTAAAACCGAAACTGAAAATAAGAGCGATGTAAAACGTTGATCTATTTGTATCAATTTAGTTTATCTCGATTGCGAAACAAGTTCTTACAATTTATATTAATCACTCTCGATACCGCATTCCGCATGGAATTCATCGCCACACAGGAGAGAGAAGCGGCATGTGGAATTTAAATGCCATGCCTAATGTCACATTCATAACGGCTACAGCTTAACGCGCACTCGGGCCTGAAGCGAACGCCCTATCACGACTGCCAAAAGGTAATCTTAAAGTGATATATACATTTTTATAATCATCAACCACATCTAGTGGGGGTGGTATTAAGCGGGATAGACTGGCTACTTTTATGCGATCTGCAATAACATTTTGATAATATTAAATATAAACCGTATGAAACCGCATGAAACCGTATGAAGACAGGTTAAAGAAGATTGAAAAATCGAAATGAAAATAAGAGCGATGTAAAAAGTTAATCTTCTCAGACAGAACCCAATTACAGGCACCACAACGTCATACAAATTATCAAAATTTTAATCATACTAATTTTGCCTAATATATATCTATGTTGAACGTTTCTGGTATAATAGTATTATATATGTGTAGTTGCGTTGTTAATATGTTCTTAATGATTGTGTCAAATATTTATTAAAAACAATCTTACAAAGAGGAAGTCGGAAATATTTATCAGTCTTTCAAATGTTTTAATCTCCTTATTTGGAGTGTATTCCTTTATAAATATTGGTTTACAAATTATTATCTTATATTTGATTTTAAAATAAAGATTAAGTGTCTTCTATGCACACTACAATTAAAACACTATTCAAACTGCACAACGTGGTATGCACAAAGCCGTGCGTCATAGGTCAAAACATATTTGACAATGAATGCACTGAACTATATGCATTGTATGTGCATCAAAAAACTAAAGACTAGTTGTTATTCGTAAAGTTAAGAAACGAATAAAGGAACATGACATATATGCAACTGATCGTACAAACAGCTATAGAAATAGACTGGTAACACGCTGGACTGGTAATCCAGGGATAGCAGGTTCGATCCCTCGTCTAACCCTAATAAAATTAACAGTCTTTCAATTGGGACTTTAAACCGACGTCTCATGTCGGTGCTGTACACCGTGCACTAATCTAATCTCAAAAATCTAAAATGACTAATCTCTTCAGGAGGCGTCGCTCATATGGGCAACCGGTAGCGACGATAAATAAACGTAAAACACACACAAACAGCGATGATATGCATACATACTATTTGCTTTGATTCTGTATTTAAATTATTGTACCTATATGTTATATTAATTTATTTGAGCTCGATTGTAAAACAAGTTTTTACAACGTTAGACCAATCATTCTCGAGACCTCATTCCTAATGGAATCCATCACCATGCGGGAGAGAGAAGAGGTAATGTGGAAAGTAAGCGCCTTGTCTAAGGGCACACTGGTAACGGCTCCAGCTGGGCGCGAAATCCGGGTTGGTGTACATCATGGGTCATATTACGTTATTGGAGATTTACTATATCATGTGTATTGCCCTTAATTAGTCATATACAGGATGCAATTGCCCCGTTGTCCATATGCAAACAGTTGCCATAGTGAATCACAAGCATACACATATCGTGTATTTGTAGTACATTAAACACTCACGTATATATAATTATATATATCCAAATTGTATTGTGACTACAATACTGATATGAATACCAGGAACGTGGAAGTTTATACATTTTATTTAATTTACAAGATTTGACAACTTACATTAATCACCCTCATTTGCGCATGTGGGAGGTAACCGGAGTATGTGAGAGGTAACCGGAGTATGTGAGAGGTAACCGGAGTATGTGAGAGGTAACCGGAGTATGGGGAGGTACCGGAGTATGTGAGGTAACCGGAGTATGTGAGAGGTAACCGGAGTATGTGGGAGTACCGGAGTATGTGAGAGGTAACCGGAGTATGGGACCGGTTGTGAGGTAACGAGTATGTGAGAGGTAACCGGAGTGTGGAGGTAACCGGAGATGAGGTAACCGGAGTATGTGGGAGGTACCGGAGTATGTGGGAGGTAACCGGAGTATGTGGGAGGTAACCGGAGTATGTGGGAGGTAACCGGAGTATGTGAGAGGTAACCGGAGTATGTGAGAGGTAACCGGAGTATGTGAGAGGTAACCGGAGTATGTGAGAGGTAACCGGAGTATGTGAGAGGTAACCGGAGTATGTGAGAGGTAACCGGAGTATGTGAGAGGTAACCGGAGTACCCATAGAAAATACACCTGTCCGACTTTGCTGCAAACGTACCAGCTCACATACTTCCGTGTCTGAGCATAGAAGCCGGGTTGCATTTGTGAGAAGCGAGCATGCTAAACACTACGCTATTAGGACATCCGTTTCTTCTTGGTTGATACAAATTTAGCTCGATTGTGAAACAAGTTCTTATAACGTATATTAATCATTATCGATACCTCATTCCTCGTGGAATCCATCGCCACGAGGGGGAAAGAAGCGGCAACGTGGAATTTAAATGCCTTGCATCAGGGCACATTCGTAAGGGCTCCACCGGGGCTCCACCGGGGCTCGAACTCTGCTCCGTTCGTACCTGAAGCGATCGCGCTACCACTGCGCTATCACGACTTCCAGGTGTGTTCTTTAATTATCTAGTATGTAAAAGACATGCCTATTGTGAACTGATATTCAATTGAACGAATGTCATTGACCTAATAGTGACTTAATACGAAGGCATATTGATAGTCACTTAACCTAACCCATAGAACATTTGTTTTTTCCCCTAATTGTTGTGGGTTGTGTAAAATTCATTCATACGTTTTTCAAGCAACATTTTCTTAAGGGACGGTATTAAATTATATGAATAGTTTGTCATGCGTTCACTACATATGTACCTCAAATAACTGACTGACGTCAATGGACCACTTGAATAGTTTGTCATGCGTTCACTACATATGTACCTCAAATAACTGACTGACGTCAATGGACCACTTGAATAGTTTGTCATGCGTCCACTACATACATACCTCAAATAACTGACTGACGTCAATGGACCACTTGAATAGTTTGTCATGCGTCCACTACATACCTACCTCAAATAACTGACTGACGTCAATGGACCACTTGGCAGCCATTTTATTAAGCGCATTGTTGAGTGACTATGGAATAGAATTCTAGGATAACACTTTGTGATTTCAATGGTAGACCAATGAAAAAAACAATAAATGATGCGATATAATGATACAACGGTATAATAGTGCAATAGGAGGTTCCGAGGCGGACATGAGAGTGCCACTGGCGACCAACGGAACGGCACCACGAAGACGATAACGTCAAAACATGCTCGACACAGATAAAAAATCCATTGTGTTTGTCCTTGACCCGAGACACTTCCGCCAACTTTCACGAAAATCCGTCTGTAGCAAACTCAAACGAACAAATAAACGACGTCTTTGGCGAAGGCAATGATGCATATTATATAAATATCACTATCCTTTCAGAGTTCCTCAATATTGTCACGGACATACTATGTTCATCTTTTGCAGATATTACAGTTTCGTGATGAGCTTGATACAATTCACAGTGTGATGATTGAGGAACAATTCCATTTTGACTTCTCCACCAAAGCCGGGTAAGTGTCTTTTGCATAATAATTGTGCGCTCTTTTGAGTCTTTTATTGGGTTATTAATGTTTGTTTAAGAAATAATAAGTATCAACCGTCGTATATCGCAGAATAACCCGAGTTTGAAGTTCTTATGCGTAGAAATATATCTCGAAGGCCGATGACGACAAACGAGGGTTATTCTGCGATATACCACGGTTGATACTTATTATTTCGATTCTAACACGACTTACTTCTAATAATTTTAGACTAGAATCAAAGGAGTATTTTCTTCAAACGCGGTGCTCCGGCATTTGGCTTTCGAAATTTCCTTCCGGTAAGGGGTGATGACGTTATTTTTTTATGGAAAATATCAATCTAGTGCATACATGAACAAAAGTTGTAACTGATCAATAATTTTATTTATTTTGTCAAATAAAACTGTACAGAATAGTAACTGAAACGTTACTTAACAGAAAAACAAGACGGACAAGAGATTATCTGATTCTATAAATAGCTCACTTCCGCGAATTCCCACGGTATTTTTTACAAACACCACGTGACTTTCATTCATAAAACTTTACACGCATTGCATAAATGGAATAGCCAAAACACGGTGCGCGTGCAGCATAGTTCAAGGTAGGTATATCGCAGAATAACCCGAGCTAGATTTTACTCTACAAGTATGTATGTTATTAGCTGGGTCGTGTTAGAATAACATTTAATCATGTTGCCTGGTATGTATCCGGTCTTCTGGCGCCTCTCAAACGACAGATACGCCCCATCGAAATAGACATGTTCAAGTTTTATTATTAATAAGCATACTCATCATGTTTCCGGACTTCTACTATCAACTCATGTCAACATATTTAGGATACATTCGCATTACAGCGTGGGCCTTATTGATATATTTCTACGCATAAGAACTTCAAACTCGGGTTATTCTGCGATATATCACGGTTGATACTTATTATAGGCCGATTGTATGAAGGGAGTACACGCGAGTATGACGTCACACAAGTACTTTATATGACGTCACAACAAGTACATATTTGGCAAGTCGGTCACAATGTGTAACGTTTAACTACCGGCTATTTGCACATGTTTTAGCAAGTTGTTTTGCAATTGCTACTGTGGGCGGGCATGGATGGCTGTTGAGGAATTCAGCGATAGGTCATGAATTGTAGACGTGTTAATAGCCCACCGTGCATAGCTCGATGATATAATTTGTAAATTACACTTTAACGTATGCATAGGTCTATTTCTATTTGAATTGATATAGTGGTGGAACCTATGTTCGGCGTAAATCCCACATATACCAGTATAAAATGTTAATTGCAGTTTTAGCTTCATCACGAATCACGTGGCGTTGCTGCTCAGCTATTGCAACGGTGTCGGGTCGGAACCCATTTAAATAGGGACATCAATACTTCAGGGCACCTAGTCACGGCGTACTTGTTATTGTTTATTTATCCACCATAACTTGTTGAATATCTTATTTTGATATAGTACATCATTGAATATAAACACGTATTGGTGTTAATTAGAAATGGTATAGAAATTATTTTTCGGGTTAGTTGTAGATTTTTAAAATTCGGATAGCTACCTGAATTGCTTATACACCGTATCAGTTTTGGTGGAAATATTCTCCCAATGATTTGTTTGTTTATATTCGTCTGCTGGACCAGTCACGTGACAGTTGCATCAGCCTACCGATACACGTAACGGAATGCTATTGAACCATGCTTCAGCTCTATCAGCGAAATTATCCTAGAACTATATACATATTTTAAATACGGATGCAAATTGACAAATACGCCGAGCATATGAATACGCCGGCTCCACAACTCTACATAACGTTAATGGTAAGACATACTTCGATTCTAAAGATGTCTGTTCTCGACGCAATGATGACGCTGTCTAAAACATAAATATAACGCTACTTTGCGTAGTGACGCCATGATAATTTAGTGACGTTATGATGTAGTGACCTTACATTTAATAAATAGCGTCTGATGCCATTTTGAAGGCATTTGTGGCATGCTGACAAATGGCTTCAAAATGGCACGAGACGCTATTTATTAAATGTAAGGTCATGTGATAAGAATAACCATACACTCGTGATCATTTTATACCATAGATTATGAAACTGGTTTAGGAATTGTGCTATTAAGCTAGCCAAAATGCTCGCTTATAGCAACATTCCAATAATCGTCCGCATGCCAGCTAGATAGCTTCCTCACATGAACTAATTCGGCCCGATACCCCATTGAGATTCGAACATACAGCGATGAGAGATAAGTGATTTGAAGACAACTCGGCCACGAAGGTCCCTAGTATGATAATATAATAAATATGCATGCACATAATGTAATATAATGTTTTCTTGTTAATATTCAGATTTGACCCATTCCATGGAATGCGACAGGTTCATGCAGTATCTGGTTTTGCAGACATGGGTTTGTATTCGGCCTTTATAAAGACATATTATCTACGCATGCTTGTGGTGCTTATGTTTATATATCGTCGCTATGAGTTGCTCATATGTGCGACGCTTCCTGAAGAGATTAGTCATTTTAGATGTTTGGAGGATAGTGCAATGGTACAGACAGACCCATTCAACAGTTTCCTCTGCTTCTTGCACGTGCACGAAACCTAAGTTTAAAGTCCCATCTGTAATACTGTTAATTTTATTAGGGTAAGACCTGCGATCCCCGGTTTACCAGTCCAACGTGTTAACGACTGGACTACAGGTCCGTCTGTCTATGTATGCTTAATATATCAGACAATTATAATAGTTAAATCCACAACCGATATGTATGTACGGAAATAGACTTGTTGTCTACAAAGCCAATATCAAATATTGAAATTATAATGTCGTCCATTAAACCCTTATTACATTAGCTGTGACCTGTAATCCTAAACATTGGAATGTTATGACATGTTTCTAAGTCATTTATCATACACACCAATCGTAGTTTATTGAACTTACCTCTTGGTGGGAGAGAGCGAAATGATTGAGTTTGTCATATCAGTTACACAATACTTGACTGTCGGCTAGACATTACTATTTGATATACCTATAACAGGCATTCCTTTGATACTCCTATTTAATGTACCTTATTGTGCAGATTTATCGAATTTCCCGCAAAATTGACACGCCGACTTTTTATTATCAGGCTATTGACATATGGTTATTTAGTGCGTTTCCCTTAAAAAGAGACAAGGACATTAATATATTTGCCATGCAAATATCTACATGGCCAATTGAATGCGGGTTTAAGAGGACTGAAGAGTTTTATTTGTGATATTATCTGCATTACTGAAATCATAATTCACAATCCCGATTTGGAAATATCTATTATAATATTTCTCTTCCTGTTTGAAATTGTCGAGTTTTATCTATCTACAATTACAGGGTTTCCCGAGGTAGCAGCTAATTGTAAGGACAGACTATTATTTGTTGAGAAGAAACTGTTTTCAATCAACTTTGAAAAGCCATTAGAAATTAAGACTGGAAACATTCACCACAAGTTCGAGGTATTATCTTATGTCAATAACATGAAGCAATGTCATTGTTCAACATGTGTGATAGGTCCGGGATTGCGCCCAGCTTCAGCCGTTACGAGTGTGCCCTTAGGCATTACAGTTTAGGCAGGGCGCTTACAGTCCACATTACCTCTTTTCTTCCTCATGGATTCCATCAGGAATGAGGTCTCGAAGGCGATTAAAGTAATGTAGAGCTTGTTTCAAAATCGATCTAAAGCACATTTGTATAAACCACCGTCACAGATATTACTACTGTAAAGCATCGGAATAGTCAACAAACATTGTTGGTAAACACAGCATTCAAGTACATGCCATTGTACAAGTTTGACTATGTTATATATATTTCTTGACGATTAAATGAGAACTAATGTCCTCACTAGATTGGGTAATTACATGTGTTATGGAATCGATTGACGAGTGGTTAACCAAATAGACTAAAGCGACATTGTTTTGCTATGGGATCGATTGACGAGTGGTTAACCAAATAGACTAAAGCGACATTGTGCTGTTATGGGATCGATTGACGAGTGGTTAACCAAATAGACTAAAGCGACATTGTGCTGTTATGGGATCGATTGACGAGTGGTTAACCAAATAGACTAAAGCGACATTGTGCTGTTATGGGATCGATTGACGAGTGGTTAACCAAATAGACTAAAGCGACATTGTGCTGTTATGGGATCGATTGACGAGTGGTTAACCAAATAGACTAAAGCGACATTGTGCTGTTATGGGATCGATTGACGAGTGGTTAACCAAATAGACTAAAGCGACATTGTGCTGTTATGGGATCGATTGACGAGTGGTTAACCAAATAGACTAAAGCGACATTGTGCTGTTATGGGATCGATTGACGAGTGGTTAACCAAATAGACTAAAGCGAAATTGTGTTGTTAGTCAGCTGACTGAGTCAGTTTAATGTATCCAGCCATGGCTTTCGAGGCATATGGACACGTTATATATTGGTTTGACACTAATTAATGACATGATTCACAAAACATAGACAGACAATTTGAGATATAAATATTTCATATCTGGTTTGCAGTGTATTGATGGTTATTTGTATACGTATTACGTGTGTGAAAAGGTATACATATATATGCAAGCTACGCCCAAACGCTTAAATGCAATTTAATAAATATAATAGGAATATTGGTGGCCTGATGGTGAAAGAGTAAGGAAAATCACTAAGACATGCATGTAGACATGTATATAGTGGCATATGGGTGTACGTAATACACCCGATGCCCTTTACACATTGGCAGTATAACTTGTATAGGCTACATACACTCTACAGGCACAAGATATAACCCTCAACTAGTTTAATAATATTGTATTTGCTATTTGACATTTACATTACATACATAATCACGCCAAAGCCAAGAACACGCAAAATGGGTTGGGCAACAAGTTCTAGCAACATTACTAAACTGTCCTCCCCATGTTCAGATGCCCTCATTCAGCTGAATATGCACATGCTATGTAAATGGTTTACATGTGTATTTATATGTGCTATGCTATGCATAAAGTCAGCTGTTTAATCATAATTTCTAATACGGTTGTTGTCGTGTAATTGTTTTATTAAAAACAAACACGTAAGTCATTACTAATGTACGCGAATCATGCGTATACTCTTATTAACTATTTTGCACTGTAGCGGCAGATACAATCACTTTTGCAAACAGCATAGAGCCAGACCAGAACGTGCCGTCTTATCAGGCTATATGCTATTTGCTATTCTAATAGTGGAGATAGCTGAATAGCAAATTACATACATCCTGATCAGATACGGCGTTACGCCGCGGCTGATCTGGATCTATGTTGTTTACAAATGTGATTTTATTTACTCAGCAGGCAAAGGGTTAAGCCCTACGGCTAGGGATGTGGGTTGTTGTTTTTGGCCGTGGCTGTGTTGGTACAGGATAACATAAACTGTTCTTGATTATGGATTTTGATGACTCTGTGTGGATATATCGAGGGTTAATGTATAGTGTGTTTCTAGAGCAGAAAGAGATCGCCCTGTCCCTTTTAGCACTCTCCATTTTGCCCTTTAGCCTCGGCCTTCTGCCTTTAAAAAATGTTTGTTTTTAGTTCGTATTTTGTTTGGTACCTTCCATACCTCAACTGGTGACCTATACAAATTAACATTCGTCCCCCCCATGTCACCAATATGTACTACCTTACTGCCTCTTTGATCAATCACCATAAGTTAGCACCATTTTCTAGGGGCTTACCCAAACATACCCCGTCCAGCACATCATCGCGGCTAAAAATGCACCCTGCCTCATTTCGGACCCACCATTGACCCAGCCTGCCCTTTTGCCACTCTAGAATAAACCCTATGGTGTGTCTATATTGAGAAGATTCGATTTTGGGATTAATAGTTCAAGAGTGTGGTCTAGGGGGCCAGCGAAGTATCCACTCCCATTGATAGGTCAAGAGTGATCTCAAGGGGCCAGCGAAGTATCCACTCCCATTGATAGGTCCATAGTGTGGTCTAGGGGGCTAGCGAATTATCCACTCCCATTGATAGGTCAAGAGTGTGGTCTAGGGGGCTAGCGAATTATCCACTCCCATTGATAGGTCAAGAGTGTGGTCTAGGGGGCTAGCGAAGTATCCACTCCCATTGATAAGTCCATAGTGTGGTCTAAGGGGCTAGCGAATTATCCACTCCCATTGATAGGTCAAGAGTGTGGTCTAGGGGGCTAGCGAAGTATCCACTCCCATTGATAAGTCCATAGTGTGGTCTAGGGGGCTAGCGAATTATCCACTCCCATTGATAGGTCAAGAGTGTGGTCTAGGGTGCCAGCGAAGTATCCACTCCCATTGATAGGTCAAGAGTGTGGTCTAGGGGGCTAGCGAAGTATCCACTCCCCATTGATAGGACAAGAGTGTGGTCTAGGTGGCTAGCGAAGTATCCACTCCCATTGATAGGTCAAATGTGTGGTCTAGGGGGCTAGCGAAATATCCACTCCCATTGATAGGTCAAGAGTGTGGTCTAGGGGGCTAGCGAATTATCCACTCCCATTGATAGGTCAAGAGTGTGGTCTAGGGGGCTAGCGAAGTATCCACTCCCATTGATAAGTCCATAGTGTGGTCTAAGGGGCTAGCGAATTATCCACTCCCATTGATAGGTCAAGAGTGTGGTCTAGGGGGCTAGCGAAGTATCCACTCCCATTGATAAGTCCATAGTGTGGTCTAGGGGGCTAGCGAATTATCCACTCCCATTGATAGGTCAAGAGTGTGGTCTAGGGTGCCAGCGAAGTATCCACTCCCATTGATAGGTCAAGAGTGTGGTCTAGGGGGCTAGCGAAGTATCCACTCCCCATTGATAGGACAAGAGTGTGGTCTAGGCGGCTAGCGAAGTATCCACTCCCATTGATAGGTCAAGAGTGTGGTCTAGGGGGCTAGCGAAATATCCACTCCCATTGATAGGTCAAGAGTGTGGTCTCAAGGGGCCAGCGAAGTATCCACTTTCATTGATAGGTCAAGAGTGTGGTATAGGGGGCTAGCGAATTATCCACTCCCATTGATAGGTCAAGAGTGTTGTCTAGGTCGTAGCGAAGTATCCACTCTCATTGATAGGTCCATAGTGTGGTCTAGGGGGCTAGCGAATTATTTCCACTCCCATTAATAGGTCAAGAGTGTGGTCTAGGGGGCCAGCGAAGTATCCACTCCCATTGATAGGTCAAGAGTGTGGTCTAGGGGGCTAGCGAAGTATCCACTCCCCATTGATAGGTCAAGAGTGTGGTCTAGGGGCAGCGAAGTATCCACTTTCATTGATAGGTCAAGAGTGTGGTCTAGGGGCTAGCGAATTATCCACTCCCATTGATAGGTCAAGAGTGTTGTCTAGGGGGCTAGCGAAGTATCCACTCTCATGATAGGTCAAGAGTGTGGTCTAGGGGGCTAGCGAAGTATCCACTCCCATTGATAGGTCAAGAGTGTGGTCTAGGGGGCTAGCGAAGTATCCACTCCCATTGATAGGTCAAGAGTGTGGTCTAGGGGGCTAGCGAAGTATCCACTTCCATTGATAGGTCAAGAGTGTGGTCTAGGGGGCTAGCGAAGTATCCATCCCATTGATAGGTCAAAATTGTGGTCTAAGGGGCCAGCGAAGTATCCACTTTCATTGATAGGTCAAGAGTGTGGTCTAGGGGGCTGTTTTTTGTGGTGGTGTTGTTGGGGGCTAGCGAAGTATCCACTCCATTGTAGGTCCATAGTGTGGTCTAGGGGGCTAGCGAATTATCCACTCCCATTAATAGGTCAAGAGTGTGGTCTAGGGGGCCAGCGAAGTATCCACTCCCATTGATAGGTCAAGAGTGTGGTCTAGGGGGCTAGCGAAGTATCCACTCCCCATTGATAGGTCAAGAGTGTGGTCTAGGCGGCTAGCGAAGTATCCACTCCCATTGATAGGTCAAGAGTGTGGTCTAGGGGGCTAGCGAAGTATCCACTCCCATTGATAGGTCAAGAGTGTGGTCTCAAGAGGCCAGCGAAGTATCCACTTTCATTGATAGGTCAAGAGTGTGGTCTAGGGGGCTAGCGAAGTATCCACTCCCATTGATAGGTCAATAGTTTGGACTCAAGGGGCCAGCGAAGTATCCACTCCCATTGGTATGTCAATAGTGTGGTCTAGGGGGCTAGCGAAGTATCCACTCCCATTGCTAGGTCAAGAGTGTGGTCTAGGGGACCAGCGAAGTATCCATTCCCATTGATAGGTCAGAGTGTGGTCTAGGGGGCTAGCGAAGTATCCACTCCCCATTGATAGGTCAAGAGTGTGGTCTAGGCGGCTAGCGAAGTATCCACTCCCATTGATAGGTCAAGAGTGTGGTCTAGGGGGCTAGCGAAGTATCCATCCCATTGATAGGTCACAATGTGGTCTCAAGGGGCCAGCCAAGTATCCATTTCATTGATAGGTAAGAGTGTGGTCTAG
>CM026404.1:31761871-31809371 GCA_014843695.1 Archivesica marissinica | reverse complement strand
AATTATTATGTTACTATATATCGACAGATATTCTACAATATATCCAATGGGTAAAACGTCTATATTTTATTAACAATTAATTGATATGATTTGGAAATAAAATCGCATTTATAATAACGCAACATCTGGTTAGGGAACAACTGTAATAACAAAAGATTCCAACTGAAAGGACCGCTATACATGTATGTATAACTCGAACTGTATCTGCCAAGGGAGGTAATAGAAGAGACAATGATGCCCTCATTGTATTAACTACACGCGCTTTCAATACTACTAACATTAAATTCACTATATTATGTGCAGGTTCTCCTCAACAGAGTGACTGTTTTCACAGTTTGATAGTGACACTAGAACATATGACCAACTCAGACGTAGATGACATTGCGAATACGTATCTGTTGATGGTGTAAGTATTTGCTATGAATATCTGCTTCATGAAACAGGACCGCATTCGGAACTATCTGTAGTAGTACTATCTATACTTTAGGAACACCGGAAGCCAACCATTTAATTTAGAATTCCTAATTCACAATGCTAATGATAGACGTAATAGCGCAGTGGTATCGCGTCGCTTCGCTTTGGGATGCAAGATCCTATATATATATATAAACAAATGTCAGAAGGTAAAAATAAAATCTGGCGTAAAATGTCAACACACATTTTGTTACATATAACCGTAAATGCTGTTTTTACATTTCTGACAAGTATCTGGCGTATCTGACATTTCGTTTGAACCGTTTTTGCATATCTGACAACTTTAACATATATGGTTCGCACACTTTATATTCAGCTCTTTGAAGTATGCTAAAGACAGAAACACAATGGCGGATGCGTTTGTAGCACTGAACAACCAGTATGTAATCGTGAACAAGATACTGAATAACCTCCAGATAGGCGAGAAACTACTGACACGTGTTCTTACATCGCTTACAGCCCTTGATCACCATCCAACTGTGGTAAGACTCCTAACTATGCAATTAACATGCTAACATACAGTTAAGGTATTTATACTAACACAGGTGATAGTTAGTTTTGTTTCTGGGGTTTAAGCACCAAGAGCTTTGATCATACTGCGAATCTTCAGCTATTAGTAGTGGATATAGACACCGGGCACGGGAGGGCACCTGGTAGAACCTACCTTCCGAAAGCCAGATTAATATGTGACATGAAACAATTCGACACCCTTAGTGGGATTCGAACATACAGCGGGAATGTGTCAATTATTTAAAGTCAACTACATCAACCACACAGCCACGGAGGTCCCCATGTGATATCAGTAAGTCTTTGCAAGTGTGTATACACATGTGATATCAGTAAGTCTTTGCAAGTGTGTATACAAATGTGATATCAGTAAGTCTTTGTAAGTGTGTATACAAATGTGATATCAGTAAGTCTTTGCAAGTGTGTATACAAATGTGATATCAGTAAGTCTTTGCAAGTGTGTATACAAATGTGATATCAGTAAGTCTTTGCAAGTGTGTATACAAATGTGATATCAGTAAGTCTTTGCAAGTGTGTATACACATGTGATATCAGTAAGTCTTTGCAAGTGTGTATACAATGTGATATCAGTAAGTCTTTGCAAGTGTGTATACACATGTGATATCAGTAAGTCTTTGCAAGTGTGTATACAAATGTGATATCAGTAAGTCTTTGCAAGTGTGTATACAAATGTGATATCAGTAAGTCTTTGCAAGTGTGTATACAAATGTGATATCAGTAAGTCTTTGCAAGTGTGTATACATACAAATGTGATATCAGTAAGTCTTTGCAAGTGTGTATACAAATGTGATATCAGTAAGTCTTTGCAAGTGTGTATACAAATGTGATATCAGTAGTCTTTGCAAGTGTGTATACAAATGTGATATCAGTAAGTCTTTGCAAGTGTGTATACAAATGTGATATCAGTAAGTCTTTGTAAGTGTGTATACAAATGTGATATCAGTAAGTCTTTGTAAGTGTGTATACAAATGTGATATCAGTAAGTCTTTGCAAGTTTGTATACAAACAGACTTATTTGAAGCAGATGTATATCATATATACATTACTGTGTCTAAACGAAAATTCCAATTCGGTGTCAAGCTTTTTAGTTGAGGTCAGCAATAGGCAATTCACAGATTAAATGATAAATAACGCCTATAGTATAATTTTTATCTGTCCAATATGACTAGCTTCATCCCAATAACATGGCCATCATGAAATCCGTTATATTATCTACAAATGATAACAATCTTAAAGAAAATGAATTAGCCGGATGTTTATTTCCTTGAAAAAGGTTTTTAAGCCGAAAATTCGGATGTAGACCACATATATATGTTTCATTATAATGTCCACTCATGTCCATAAAATGCATATTCTATTCGAGCAATTTTGAAATTGATATTCGTAGATATTGATGTTATATGTAACCTTGAAGGAACTGTTGGCGACTGTCCAGAAGTTTTGCTTCGAAGGAAGCAGATCAGAAGGTATCCGTATTTCACAACAGACCAGACATATGTCCTGTCTGACATTTGGCGGACTAATCGGTAGTGTAAAGAAGTATGGTGAGACAGGACACGCTGAGAAACTGGTAGAGTATCTACACTCTGAACTAGGACTACATGGTACGTTTCTTTGATTAAACAAGATTTATTGCAAAACATCACATATAACATACAACGGCCAGCGGCGTAGCAAGTAGAAAATGATGTGCAGGCCCGTTTGAACTAAGTTAAGGACTTCCGATAGGGTGGTCTGGGCGGCCTTCTTTTGAAACCTAGACATCAATCAGTGCACTCTGGAAATGTATACACTAACAAACACATAAACAAGTTCAGTGTTTTATCTACTACTGTATATCCAGGACATACAAATAAATCCTGAAACTAATGTGCAAGCCCGGGCGTTGTGGCGTAAAGACAACTACGCGCCTGACGACATACATAATACATAATGCAAAGGATCAAGTAGGAAGCTAAATGTAGCTTTTATAAAAGCTTATATAACTATATTGTTCATAAATGCAACGTAAAACAACCGACAAAAGCATAAACAGTAGCACTAGGAATGTGATAACATTGTTATGTAGTCTCAGGTTTATGAAATTGAAACAATGTCATTGGCATTACGTTTGAGACTTGAACAAGCAAATCAGTAACACATACCAGTTTGTGCTTTTATCCAAGTGCAACATTTGTAGATCTGTTATATTTCCATCTGTGATGGATCTATCATAGCAGTTGGTTATTGATCTTGCATGTGCGTGGAGGGGTACGTTTCGTACTTTATGCAATATACATTACATTACACAGTCGCACAACTTGTAGGCCTACTCTTCTATCTATGTCATTTACGTTAATTCAAACTATTCGTCTTATGTTCATGTTATACATTATCTAACATGACTTGGCTTTTTGTCTGTATACGCAAATATGGAATTTACCGAGTTAAAATCTGCAATAAACCATGGGTCAGCGCGTGATAACAAACGTGGCGCCATTTTACTAAACAATTGTGTAGCTTTGTGGCATCACTTACACAACCTATTTTACACATGTTATATAGTATTGTCATGTTACTATGGAAATAATATTTATATTTGTTCTGAGCGTCGTCATTAACCAATATGGCATACGCCTGCTTTGTTAATTCCTATGCGTCAAACCATGTTTTATTTGCCAATAAATAAATGAAAGACAACTTTTATTTATTGATTAAATTGTCGTTTAAGCAATATATCTATTAGTTTATGCAAATTCATTTTAGTTTTGTGAAACAAGTTCTTACAACTTATATTAATCACCCTCGATACCCCATTACTGATGAACTCCATCGCCACGAGGGAGAGAGAAGAGGCAATGCGGAATTTAAATGACTTGCATAAGGGCACAATAAGTGTAACAGCTCATGTAGGACGCGAACTCCGGGCCTTTCGTACATGAAGCGAACGCGCTACCACTGCGCTATCACAACTTCCACATATCTACTATGTGTATGAGTCAGCAAAGTATTCTAGGCTATATAATGTAAACCATATGTTCTTCATCAATCCAGATCCATGGTCGTTCAGGATGAAGAGATCGACAATGACAGAAGTTGAATATGTAGATGAAGACCTAAATAAAGTAGTCCTGCTGGATGCGATAGGCAATGCGGGGTTGTCAGTTTCATACGAATACATCGTGTCACATATAAACTCCACTAATTCTCAGTGGATTAAGCGTACTGGAATACATGCCCTCAGATATTACCACGATACGAAGGTATGCACACCAATTAGTTATGCTAAATATTATTTAGTTGGAGATTGCATCAGAATATTGTATTTCTTAATATATATATTTATTCAGGGGATCTGGTATAGAGTGTTCAGGTTATGCTGATGTTTTCGGAACATATAACATAATATCTTCAGTTAGTTCTGGAGATTATAAAACTGTTCTCAAATCTCAAACTCGTGCTCGGTTGAGCTTAGTGTTAATCTCGGAATCAACTTCCTTTTCTTTACAACGATAGCGAAACAAGCTTCAATAACGTATATTAATCACTCTCGATGGCGCGGATGAAATCGTATATGTGGACATCCGTGTTTTGTTTTGAGAAAACAGTTTTATAACCTCCGACTCTGCTCTTATGACCGCTCGATATGATTGGCACTTCTGGTCTCAGCAGGGGTGTCTAATACGGGCGTGTATATGACGTGTTTTCCACAGGGAGAGCCTAGTCAGGACATCATGACGTGTACTTCCGGACACCATGATGTGTATTTCCACAAGGGTTGTTAATCCGTTTCATTGCAGCTTTATATAAATGATACACAAGCTGAATCTCTAAGTTTAACGAACTTATACAGAGGAAGGTAAAGAATGTTTTATTAAGACATAAACATCTAATAGTTCTAGTGTCTCTATACATTTATCAATTACAAGTTTAATAACACCTTTATATGTACGTTGTATTCCAGACCCTACAGGAACTTGAAAGGGCTGCATTATACGATGATGATGAAATTGTGAGATATGAAGCATTGTTGCAGTTTCAAGCCCATCCATTAGCAATAACTTCAAGGCAAGAATATTTTACTACATTGCTTGTTTAAGCCGCAATGTTGATGTTTTGTATAATATATACATAGAGTAGATTGTTAAGTAGAATTGAATATAATTATTTGAGTGTTTTGTTATTAGTTGTGGCTCATAGAGTCCCACCAACTGTTTAGGTAGTATGGCGAATGTCAAGCCATTATTCGTGGAGGACGACTGGGCACAATAGCACATACGGGTAGAGCCCGATCCATCGTAAGCCAGCTGTATAGCGTCCTCTCCTGAAATAATTCCAACGTTTTGATTTAATTCCAGCCAACAGCGGTAAGGCAAGTGGTTTCAGGTAGACGACATTCACTACTCGGAACATTATATATAGAGGATAGTTGTGTTTATTAGTGTAAGATGGGATTTTATTTCATCTCGTGATCACCGAAATTTGTATTTTGTACACTAATAAACACAAATCTTGTTTTTCTTTTATGATTTCCAATGATTTTGGTTGATTTGTTTTCAAATTATATGCATTCTAACTGCCCCTGTCTAGAGCCTCATTGCACTACGTCGCACAACCGCACAAACATTTATGTTAGTGTGAACGTCCGTAGGAAGAAATAGTTCCTGCATAAATTTCAAGTTAGTTTCTATTTGCTCTCAAAATCAAAAACTACACACAAAACAAATTCATTAGAATATATTACTTAATAATTAACTGTTCATGATAGTCAGAAAATAGCTAAAATACAAAATTACATCTAACATAGCAGGAATACGAAACGCAACCGACGGTAGAGAAAATGCCATCTTTCACTTTTTCAAAGCGGTGTAAGCTGTAGTTTTCTTTCACCGAGAAAACATATTATTCATTGGTAAGCATAAAAGCCAACTTTATCTTCCTACAGGTACCTTTCTCTTCTTCCGTTTCTAGTTATCCTTCCTATTCTAACATCAATGGCATACTTTGACAATAATTGGTATTGTAGTACTGGGGACGGAACTGGTGTCCATAACACGGGACTATCAAAACGATCGATCTTGGACAAATCCCTTGCCTTTAGGCTGGAAGCTCCAGGCGTAGATTGGCGAAAACATTTAGGCTCAAGCGCAATAGGTGCTTCGTTCGGACTAATTATGGAGAATCTCCTTGACTTAAAAATGTGTAAGTAACCATTCATTGATTGTGTGCTGCTAAGAAAACAGACGATACCTACAAACATCCACAATTTGCTATACTATTTTGTGCTACTTCACTAGAAGTTCGTATTCATTTATCGTGTTCACCAACAGTCAGATGCCTGTATGTCGTAGCCCAGTACTCACTTTGATTGTTCATCTAGATTCTAAAGTTCCGAATGTGGAAGCCGTGATAGCGTATTGGTAGTGCGTTCGCTTCATGTGTGACAGGTTCGGAGCTCACGCCTCGCTTGAGCCGTTATGAATGTACCCTTAGACAAGTTCCACATGCCTCTTTCTCTCTCCCTGGTGGAGATGGATTCCACCAGGAATGAGGTCTCGAGAGTGATTAATATAAATTGTAAGAACTTATTTCGCAATCGAGCTAAAATAAATGTGTATAAATTAGATTCTAAAGTGTCTATGTATTACATATCGTGTCATGTACGTAGATACATCACATTTATTCAGGTATTTTGCTCGGTCCATGGTTATTTACTGTTTTCAGTAGTTCGGTTATTATTTCTTAATTATTGGAACGCTTTCAGCACTACTGGATGGACACGTTGATGTTAGAGTTCACGATGAAGCCTACATAACGATTCACTTGGGCATACTTGGTATGAATATCGACTACTTTCTTGCAAGAATTTGTTTCAAAGGTGGTGCTAAGTATGCGCTAAATATTTTGAAGGTAAGATATATGTACCTGAATGTTATACTAGACTATATAATATTATGCTCAACATATTGGCAGTAATGTAACACGATTTTACCTGAATGTTATACTAGCCTATATAATATACTCAACATATATTCACAAGGTCAGTTTACCTAACAACACCTTTCCTTGGCAGCATCCAGTAGTTAACCAGTACTTGGTTCACCAACCTCCATAATACAGTGGTATGCAAGTCGGATACCTTAACCACTCGACCACTGAGGCGGACTGTGAAGTTCATGTGTGTTTTACGTTTATTTATCGTCGCTACCGGTTACCCATATGAGCGACGCCTCCTGAAGAGATTAGTCATTTTAGATTTTTGGAGGATAGTGCAATGATACAGACAGAGACCCATTCCAGAGTCTCCTCTGGTTCTTTTACTTGCACGGTGTACAGCATCGACCGTACATTTTATTATAGTCAGACGGGGGATCGAACCTGCGATCCCTGGATTATCAGTCCAGCGTGTTACCCTTTGACTACAGATCCGAAGTTCATCAGCAAGCAACTGTTTATATATTCTGTTTAGTTCCTCATTACTGCGTTTATACAATTACACGTAATACATACACATATGCAAGAGCAAACAAATTGACTATTATTAACTATAATTTGTTATAAACATGTTTCTTATTCTAGTGTCACCCATATATAAAGGGCCAGCCATGTCTGACTTATGAGACACCTCTTTTTATGAACATCATTACTTCCCGACTCCTATGCTTGTATGCCAGGCTCCAGGGTGGTAGGCAATCGGTAGCCAGTATCTAACTATCTGGCGGATCACCAACCGGCCATATCAGAGAGAACCAATAGGTTCGAACCTACAATGTAACACATATAATATGACATTATAATCTAATGTGATTTCTTATTACTAGGAACTGGATCCCAAACTTGGTTTCAACCTCATAAAACAGTTTACGAACATAGTAAACAAGGTGGTGGGTGCTGTGAGAAAAGGAATAGTTGCATTCAAGAGCATTATTTCTGCAGATTTCTCATTAAAAGATATAGTCGCAGATTTCGTGTCGGCTGTCAAGGAAATTCCAAAAAAGGCAAGTTTGCAAATGAATCACCAAGAGTGAATGTCTCGTGTCTTCTAGTAAAGTATATAGTGTTCAATATTAGCATTATTTATTTGAAAGGATGTAGTGTGGTCATCGAAGGATAACATGTTGACCCTTTCAACACTACATATCCCTAAATAGACATACACGAAATTGTAGATCCAGATGATCCGGCTCGCGATGAGTCATCTCATAAAGATCTGCACTCTTTGCCAGTAATATTACTATTTTTAGACAATATTACCCATTTTGATAACATTTAATGAACTGGTCCAAATGTAATTTTCTTATTAATTTATTGATCTACAAATATGAAGCACCAGTCCATGTCAGTTACTTGGTATTGAATGGGTTAAGAAGCACTGAAAGTCATAGTTTTGTGATGGGACGTCAACAATCCGGCATTTAGCGTCATCACTAATATCAATGAAAATCCAGAGCAGTAAAGCTACAAGTTGAACATACCAGTGCCCGTCATATGTATTATACACGACAAGAATTATTATGTTTATCACATAATTTTAAAGTACATTTGTTAGATATTGCGTTGATATTGTTTACATACTGTTGTCAATTATTGTGAAATAAGTCAATGCGTGTTTGGTTAAACATATTTTTTCGACATTATATATAACATAATTTACTTCAAATAATTATGAACACAATATATACAAGTGGATTGAAATAAACAGCTAACTATTTAAGCCGAACTGAACGTTAGTTTTACGCTGTGACTTCAAAAAACCCAATTGGTCATGACATAAGATAAATACAATCAATAACATTGACACCAGTATATGGCATACTAATGCATGTAGCAAATGTTGGCATATAGTGTGCAGTTCCTTTCCTTCTGTAAAACGCCAAATCAAATGCATGCATTATTCTTACGCGAAAAGCATCGCGATCTCTGACAGACAGATATTTGGGTCATCAGTGATGAAGCCAACTTCAACAGACCTCAAATAAAGTAGGATTTGCCAGATGTGAAATCCATGAATTTCATTTAACTATTGGAAATATCGAGGAGCGTTCTACTTTTAGTCAAGATTTATTCTATTTTTATGAAATACTTGTTTTCTAACGAATACAGTTACCTATTTAGGATTTGTAGCTCACCCTGAACACAATTATCTTTATAATTTCTTTCATTTGGTGTTATCTGACATTTCAGCATTGCTATTGTTTGCATTTTATTCCGTATATAATAAAACAGATAAAAATCACTATTATATAATAGCGATGCATTTATAAAAAATGAATATTTTATTAACGAAGTTTTCGATATGATATGTCATGCACTATATAAATTATGTATTATTTTATAATTTATAAATACTGGTATTGTTATACCAGGTTCAGTAAATATGTTGTCGTACAACATTTAATTTACAATTATTGCAGATAACAAACCTTGCTAGCAACATATTCCGAACAATGAAGAAACTTGCAACATTCAAGCTGGACAAACTTCCACCATTTCTAAAACCTGTTATGAAATTTATCAATGCAGTGGTCAGTCTATATGAAAAGGTCAAGGGAGATATCATGACATTTTATAATGTGAGTACAATTTGTATGTATATATCTATCATATACTATTTTTTAAATCAAATGTAATTGAGGAAAGCAATTATGAAACATTGACGTATTTCTAAAAATAATATAACATGTATGTGTTTCATGTACTTACCCATCACTGCTGTAGGTGCGAATCCCACTGTCGGTGTCGAATTCATTCAGGTGAGGCAGCTATCCAGCGGGCTTGCGGTAGATCGGTGGTTCTATCCCGTGCCCGAAATACTGCTCGGAGGTGCATCCGAGGCCTCCCACCACCAATAATAGATGGAGACACAATTGTATGACCTTAGCTGTTGGTGTAAACGTTAAAACCACAAACACGTGACCTTAGCTGTTGGTGTAAACGTTAAAACCACAAACACATGACCTTAGCTGTTGGTGTAAACTTCGTTTTACGCATTCTGAAATTTCACATGTTCATGTATTTATCACACGTTCCGATTGTCCATCCGATTTGACGATCTACTAAGCATAGGTCGGAAGTTATTGTTGTTCTTGGCTATTCTCGGTGGTTTGCCAATGCTTACTACATCGAATTTTTACCAATAATTTTAACCAATGATTCGACCTCGATTCTATGTTTATCTTGAAAGTCACTGCATGTGCCCTTTAATGACTGTTGTACGAATTTCAATCGTGGCTGTTCACTAGCAATCTATCCAATGTTTTAGCTCTATTGCGAACAAGTTCTTACAACTTATATTAATCAATCTCGAGACCTCATTCCTGAAAGAATCCATCACAACGAGGGAGAGAAGAGACAACGTGGAATTTAAATGTCTTGCTTAAGGACACACTCGTAATGGCTGCAGTGGGACACAAACTGTATTGGACTGATTTATTCTTGCTATGCATAGTATGCATCAATCTGTGTAGGCCTTTATGTCCTCTCCGACTCAGTGTCGCTGTATATTTTTGATTATAAACGTGTTGAAAATGGTTCGACTTGTTGCTAGAACTTGTGGTTAACACGTTTGTTCTTTCTTTGTGTTACATCTATGCGTATTACAAAACCGTATGTAATGTTAGAAGTTGGTTGAACAAATAACGATGTAAACCATCCAAAGACTAGTCAATAGGACATTTCACAGATATATGATTTACCCTGATATCGATAAAAATCCCACATAGGATTACATAACATATCAGTTCGCGATACAGTGAAATGAATCATTGTATCTTATTAATTAGTAAAATACTCTCTACACGCTAACTTGATTATCCCCCTTTTGAAAACACCGCCATTTGTAGTGTAATGTATTGAATTCAATGTTTGTGGATAATATACAAGTGTTAACAACACGCTGACTATACTTGGAAGGGGCCTGATTGGTGTTTAATACAGGTACCACTAGCCTATTTATTTCAATTTGCATTTACATTACACAGACGTTTGGATGTCTGGACAATTTGCATTTACATTACACAGACGTTTGAGGTCTGGACAATTTGCATTTACATTACACAGACGTTTGAGGTCTGGACAATTTGCATTTACATTACACAGACGTTTGAGGTCTGGACAATTTGCATTTACATTACACAGACGTTTGAGGTCTGGACAATTTGCATTTACATTACACAGACGTTTGAGGTCTGGACAATTTGCATTTACATTACACAGACGTTTGAGGTCTGGACAATTTGCATTTACATTACACAGACGTTTGAGGTCTGGACAATTTGCATTTACATTACACAGACGTTTGTGTTCTGGACAAGTGGTTGCGGGTTCAAAACCAAATTAATTTTTTTAAAGAACATTTTGATAAACCATAGGCTTGACACTATAAATACAACAAGTTTAGGCCATGTCGAAGCATATTTATAAAACCCCGTCACTATCGGAGTAGTTATGGACTTGTTATGTTGTGATTCGCATGCAAATCTGTAGCAATAACCAAATAATAATTTCTTTCTATGACATGTTATAACCATTACTTATCAGGGAAATATTGGCCCCTAGTTTGACTTGTACACAATTCAATAATTAAATGACTCTTTTATTAGTCAATAGTTCAGGCAGTTAACGTTGTGATCCCAAAAGCTGCTGAGGACATATTCGCAGCAGTACAAAAAATTATTGATGGATTCATGAACATTTTCAAAGATCCAAAAACTTCACTCTTCAACATCGGAGCTGGAGTTATAAGGTAATATTGTTTATATATACACACATTTAAGCATAGCAATATGAGACTATGAATATTCTTATTTCATACAGAGAACGTAAACATAATAATTATATATTTCACGATTACATATAACTAATCTATGATGCATATCTATATACATATTTGTCAAATGAAAATATAAACTTTATAAACCAATCATACTTGTTCTAATACTACACTAATTTCCCCGAATGCTGCTTTTGACGAATCAAGCAAGTAAGCATGAACGATGGTATGATAGTTTTACATTGTCATCTCTATTCACAATTTCGTTTTCCAATATATGAATATTACAACAACTGACATACATCATCTGAAAATAACATTGAATGTATAGACAAGTACAGCGTTTTTGTATCAGTATTGACTACAACGAGTGAACGAATTCATGAAAACCACTTTGTTGTATTCTTTAGTGTATATTCGAACGTCGTCGTGCTGAACGCCACAAAAACAGAAATAATGAATCATACATTCGTCACTGAAGGTAAGTAATACGCCATACTTGTTTATTCCCTTGGACTATTACTGCATTGTTTATTCCCTTTGACTATTTCTCTATTATTTATTCCCGTTGACTATTACTTCATTCATTGTTTATTCCCTTTGACTACTCCATTGTTTATTCCCATTGACTATTACTCCATTGTGTATTCCCTTTGTCTATTACTCCATTGTGTATTCCCTTTGTCTATTTCTCCATTGTTTATTCCCTTTTGTATGTTACTCCATTGTTTATTCCCTTTGTCTATTACTCCATTGTTTATTCCCTTTTGTATGTTACTCCATTGTTTATTCCCTTTTGTATGTTACTCCATTGTGTATTCCCTTTGTCTATTACTCCATTGTGTATTCCCTTTGTCTATTACTCCATTGTGTATTCCCTTTGTCTATTTCTCCATTGTTTATTCCCTTTGTCTATTACTCCATTGTGTATTCCCTTTGTCTATTACTCCATTGTGTATTCTCTTTGTCTATTACTCCATTGTGTATTCCCTTTGTCTATTACTCCATTGTGTATTCTATTTGTCTATTACTCCATTGTGTATTCCCTTTGTCTATTACTCCATTGTGTATTCTCTTTGTCTATTACTCCATTGTGTATTCTCTTTGTCTATTACTCCATTGTGTATTCCCTTTGTCTATTACTCCATTGTGTATTCTCTTTGTCTATTACTCCATTGTGTATTCCCTTTGTCTATTACTCCATTGTGTATTCCCTTTGTCTATTACTCCATTGTGTATTCTCTTTGTCTATTACTCCATTGTGTATTCCCTTTGTCTATTACTCCATTGTGTATTCCCTTTGTCTATTACCCCATTGTTTATTCCCTTTGTCTATTACTCCATTGTGTATTCTCTTTGTCTATTACTCCATTGTGTATTCCCTTTGTCTATTACTACATTGTGTATTCCCTTTGTCTATTACTCCATTGTGTATTCCCTTTGTCTATTACTCCATTGTGTATTCCCTTTGTCTATTAATCCATTGTGTATTCCCTTTGTCTATTACTTCATTGTTTATTCCCTTTGACTGTTACTCCACTTGTATTATGGCATTATCTACTATTTTAATATGATTGCCAATTAGTTATTCCAGCTTTCCACCACCCACACTATCTGAGCTCCAATAGTACTGTACACGTGCAACTTATTTTTCAGCAATACCTCACTACAATACTGTATATTTGCGTGTGGCGTGACTGAACATGTCTTTTTACCAATATGTGGATATCAATCAATCCATTTGGTTTATTTATACTCTCGCCACCGCAGATATCTGATATTCTTTATGTCAATGCTATACTAAATGTGTCATAAAAGATCGTATTGTGGTTGCCTGAGACGGTGTTTTTGTTACAGGTATGGGACCATACTGGAGTGACCTCACTGAAGATGTTGAGACTCTGTTACAACTGTTTGGTGACGCACTTACAGCAATTAACGTTAACGGAGAAGAGTGGATACGTGAAATTGTAGAGGATGATATTGCCGAAAAAGTTACAAAGGGGAAAACATCATTGGTAATATTCACTAAGCAGCATACACGCACATACATTCATCTTCAGATCAAATTGAAATAAAATATTTGCAAAGACAATAATATACAATATACTCACACGAAAAAGAAAGTGTGCACTTGTTAGAGGGAAATTTTATACAATAAATAGGCAAATTTGGTATCAAAATGTGCAAAAATGTATTGGATTCACGTTGTTTTACTTCTAATTGAAATTTGATAATTATCAGAACGCTGTTTTACGTGTGAATACAAGTATATAAGTTCCCCTCTAACCAAGTGCACACTTTCTTTTTCTTTCTTTTTTCACGATGCTGCTGCAAATGATTTCAAGTGTTTTCTAGCAAACTGATTTACTTTGCGCCATTCACTGTTTGACGTTAATACAATGTGCACTGTTGTATGTCCAATGACTACACTTGAATGGACATGCGTGCAAGGAGAGCATTAATGAAACAACTTAAAGTGTGCTTATTTAGTTCTCACACTTATATCGTCATGCGTAAATTGTATCTCACGTGTAAACATTTCACAAGTATCCGTATTTACATGTTTTAGGATATATATTTACGAACTAATTTTGCTAAGTGTTTGTGGTCAGTGTATTATATTCTTCTAATACAGTCTACATCCATTATGTTAAAATCGGTTATGCCGAATTATTCGGTTATCTCGAAGTCAGATCAAAGTCCAGTTTCTATCGTTTTACATAAAACTGGATATGTTTAGATCGAATTTCGTTAAGTCAAACTTCGGTTAAGTAGTTTGTTCGGTCTGACGGAATTCGACATAACGGGTGTAGACTGTACTATTACGTATTATTATACAACTGCTCATATCTTTATTAAGAACCTACATTATGTCTTTTGTAGAAAGCCATAAAACAGAAAATCAAAGCTGAGATTGTCATTGAAATAAAAGCTCTAATGGCGCCGTTAGATTCATTGAAGAACCTTGGTGGTGAATATCTGAAAAACTTTGAACTTTTGTTCAACTGTTATAAAGAAATTAAAGAAGCATATACATCTCTAAGAGAAGGGTGAGTTAAGCTAACTATAAGTATTTATCTCACTCTATATATAGTACTAAATTGAAATGAGTTTAAACATTATTGATTTATGTATTTTTGCATGTATGCGAAGAAGCAAACATTTTACATATAAGGTAACATAAATAGATTGAAAGGAATTTGAACGAAAGCAACACCATGCAGTTCCTCTCCCTATCCATTGGCTCCTATACAATAGGCAGGAGAATAAATATATTTAACATTGAAAATACGTGAAACCGTCAAGTTATATGCATAGCAATTTCAAATTATTATTGGAACCTCGATGGAAATTGATATGTGTATTACTAAATAACATTATGCGTTTGTAAAGTCAGGATTGATCTCACAGTATTTGTTGCTACATTATAAATGTAGAATGTGTAATATTGTGACTATATTATCGTCTTATCTATTTCCGGACACCACCTGTTTTCGAATTTGTTTGCAAAAGACGTCATCGCTGTCAGTAGCAGGTATTTGGTTATATGGTAGACGCTAAAACTGCCAGACACGAACATGTGGTTATATGGTAGACGCTAAAACTGCCAGACACTGCAAAAACATATCAATATGCACATTTTATTTCGAAAAATGTAAATGTTGTTAAAAGTCTTAATTATGTGTACCCTAAACATCCCTTACATAGAGGTATATGCAAAGAAATATTTGTTTATTTTTGTAACGGAGGAAGTCAAATGCTTGGCTTTACAACGTCACATGTCAATCATGTAACAGTACTGGAAAACACATTTATGGTACATGAAATTGGATTGGTGTCCGAAACATAGGTCCTGTTTTTACGCCATGTTAAATTCATACGTGAGTGAACTTGTGGTTTTATTTGAAAATATGTTATGCACTCTGAGATTAGACAAGCGTATTAGATGCAAGAATGATTACTTTACATAGTAATATTATTTCATCTACTATAGAAGAGACTAATTAGAAGGTAATCACATGCAAACCTTGGGTGACCGAATACCGGTATGCCCATTGTATATCCAATACGGTACAGTTTACTCTTGGCTATAAATACGCAGAACTGGACACTGTGCAATAGGATACTAGTTTTTGCGTGGGCAAGTGTGCATTTATTTAACGTTCGAATAGAAGACGTTCAGTAGAAATCTTAATTAAAACCCTGTCGTGACGTCATACCTTTGTACTTGTATTCCATTATTATTAATATTGGACCGGTGTCAAAAGGCCAGAGTATTATATTAAATACTACGCGTACATGCACGGAATTAAAAATTTTAATTTGTAGGATATTGTTATATAAACAAGCCTCAAACGGATCCAATATGTAAACTATTGGTACTGTCTTCGACGCTACGCGCCTCGCACAGTCGGTTTAGGCTTATATCCTATACTTATATTCTTGCTGTAAGCTGGTAAAGACAAGTTGCACCAACACCATAACATTAATTCAGTTACTGTTGTTATTATTATGTGTGTTATATACTGAGATAATACAAACACTTTTAAGTTAGGTTTTAAAGGTATAAACATAATGATACATATTTAAGGTATGAATACGCAAGGTCTCTAGTTGATCGTATATTTGGACCAAAATTTCACAAAGATTTTCCTCGGACAAAGCGAGTTAGCGGAGGAAGATGTAGTGGCGAGGGATTTTATCCGTCTATTCTCGGCGATGGTAATAACGAATACGAAAATGATGGAATTGATCTTATCAAATCAACTGATAACCAGGTGACCTATTAAAGTAATATTTCATATATTAATTTAAGTACACTGGTTTCATTTCATGATTCGATGTGGAACGCACATACATTTGTTATTCAATTGAAATGTGTGTTATCTATTCCCTTTATCATAATAGAATATCGTTCCTGTTACTCCATACTTTCGTAATACCATGAACTGACAACATACATTTTGTCAGTTGTACACCGTTTAGCCTTATTAAGTTTATTTTAGTTGAATCTGATTAATACACTCGAGAGTACAATTTTTCCACATCATATTTACATCGCTATTGCATTTCCTTCGATGAAGTATGTACCCTGGTTGCATACAGTTTCGTATCGTATGAGGGTTCCCAACTAATGATATGCAGGTGACATGCGAACTCGAAGTTACGGGCATGCGCATTCGCATTATTAGGCAACATTCGTCGCGAGAAAAAGCGTGTCTTACAGTTCCAAGGATGATCTATTTACCTGTTCCGGGACACTGTAGGTTGCAAATCTGGACTAAAACTGAAATGCAAAGTGTGCTATATTTCTGTAGTGTCATTGAAAAGAATAATTAATGTAAATATAAGTAGTTAGCGTGGATGCCTTCTGCTTCCACACACTATAGACACACCCAATATATACTAGAGAACATAGAAAACGCACATTTCTAATAAGTGTGATTTTACATGAAAAACAATAACTATATAAATACATAGTTTTAAACATTTTGGAATATTTTTAGTTGTTCAGTTTGTGTTTTGTAATAAAGATGTGATATATCTTTGATGGAATCCTTCGTATTTCGTGTTCGTGTAATAATAATCATATAATGCATGTGTGTGGTTTCTATGTCCTTTAGCATAGTTCATACCCCGATGGAAAATATTAACCCACGATTCATTCCTTAAATAGAGAAATATGTTCCTGGTAGAAATACATGTATGATAATGCTGAATATTATTATTAAGTGGCCATGTTTCAGCTCATCGCTCCATTTTCTGGAGTAGCAACACGTTCAGAAAACGAAAATGAGATAATTCTGTCTGACAATGGGGAGCTTCCAGTTGGATCGGAAATTGTTATTACAAATGTAAAACCTATCGCAGAAATCAAGCACCCAAACGATGCTCTCTACATGGAAAAAAAGGCAAGCATTCTTACATAATTGCTTCAATAATTGTACTTGTGTCGTTTATTGTGCACTATGACGTAACAGGTTTGAGAATATAATGCTGATGTATAGTTGAGCATAATTGCTAAATAGTAAGGGTTCTTGTTGTGTCAATCATGTATTACTCATGTTTACAACTTAGGTTTCCGCTGGCGAAATAATAGGAACTGTCACTAAATCCGTGTGTGATAACCACATTCACCTGTCCATCAGAAGAGATGGTGGGTTTGTTGATCCGAGCAACTATATACTACAGCGATTAGTCGAAGTACCAAAATGGATCCAGCATTGTGATGACTATAAAGTTTTATATAAGGTATGTATTACTATGGAGTCCGTATATTCGAGAACTAGTATTACGTGAGTGTACGTGTATATGAAATACCAGTATGTGGATTCTAGAAAAAAGACTTGTCATTGACAAATAGTGGCCAGGAGCAGTTAGCATAATATTAATACTTCTATATACGATATGCATATACTAACTTATATGGACCCATCTGCAGTATATTGATCTCGAAATATATTTTTTAACTGATTGCCATTATTAGTTAATACAAATTTATGTTTACTCGATTACGAAACAAGTTCTTACAATTTATATTAATCTATCTCGAGACATCACTCGTGATGGAATCCATCGCCACGAGGGAGAGAGAAGAGGCACCGTGGAATTGAAATACCTTGTCTAAGGGCACAATCGCAACAGCTCGAACTATGGGCATATCGCACCTGAGGTGAACGCGCTACCACTCTATACCCAGGCTTCATAGAGACAGCAGTCATAAGTGGAATTAACTACATCTAAACTGTTTTGCATAATTACAATGATACAATCATCTAAAGACGTTTCGGGCATATAACATTAACGGCTAGAACTTACATAGAATAATTAATGACTAAACAATATTTCTCGCTAAGGTAGTCGAAGTACTGAGCACACTGATAAAGATAATGATTTAGTTTTGGTCAAGCACTTGCAAGTGGTTCGATAGTTGGTCCCGGTGGAAGAAATGAAGACAACACACCTGAATATGTCCCTGTTGATGGATCACTGGCTACACGTTATATGGATGCATCGGAAAAGCCGGGACAATAAACTGATATAACTTTCATAGACTAATTAATTACTAAACAGTGTTTTCTCTCTCAGGTAGTGGCGTAAATACTTATTTATTTAGGGTCAAACAATTGTAAGTGGATCGATAGTTGGTCCGAGCGGAAGAAATGAGGACGACACATCCAAAGATGTCCCTGTTGATGGATCACTGGCTACAAGTGATATGGACGAATCCGAAAAGCCGGGACAAGATGTCCAAGGCATCAAAGGTTTGTGTTGCACGTTATGTTCATCAAACATTTATATTCAGTCCACTGTCTTTCTGAAGATGCAGGTATACGCTTAAACACCGTCTCAGGCAACCACAATATGACACCTATAGTATAGCATTGACATAACGAATACACATTCAGTCAGGCTATTCCAACAGGTAATATAATTATGTGTAACATCAGTTCATTCCAACTAAATTCAATAAATACCCACAACATTCTAATAAAGCTGACCTATGCACATATGTTCTGGTCACTCCGATATAGGCATATGCATATGACATAATTATATAAAAGTATAATTATATCCGATATCTGCGGTGGCGAGAGTAAATAAACCTAATGGATTGATTGATATCCACAGATTGGTATAACGACATGTTCAGTCACGCCAATATTCTCATACGGTATAAAAAGGAATAAATATTCATGTCACACAATAAACTTAACATACATGCAATTTGCCTATTTAAACTCTGCCACTAATGTGTGATCTTTACTACTGACGTCCGGAAGTGGTTAGTACATACATGTACAACATACAATAAAGTATATATGTTGTTTTGTGAAACATATCTTAAAGTTTAAAACTAGTATTTAGTACAAGCAAGCAATGGTGAATTCTTGTTTAAATTTTCAACTTTATTTATTTTACAATGAGTGCGAAGCAAGTTTTAGCAACTTATATTAATCACTCTCGTTGGCGCGGATGAAAGCGTAAATGTGGTCATTCGTGTGGGAGGAAACCGGAGTACCCGGAGAAAACCCACCTGTCCGATATGGCCACCACCGTACCATTTCACATACTTCCCTGTCCGATGATCGAACCCGGGTTGCATTGGTGAGAAGCGAGTGCGCCAATCACTGTGCTAATCGGATGCAGGTATAGCTTAATTATGATAGCACACATAGATAGAAACTTACTGTCAGCTTTTATATAAATGAAATAGTACACATTGAGAATGTATCAACTATTTTGTTTTATTTACTGTATATATGTATTTTATCTATTAATCAGATGACCCTGATGGAATGTACAGCAATTTACATGCACGAAGAAGAAAACGGAGTGTCGTGAAACAAACGTGTAAGGCTTTTCTTTTTTATTATTTTACATTGACCATTTTAGACTCTATATTATTGATGAACGTTCTTTCTTTGTTTGTAATTTGTATTTCAACTGAGAGTTTATGTTTCACATATAGTGGATCTGACAAGCTCTCTGACATGTAATCATAATGTTGTCTTTGTTGAAATCTCACATCATAGGTTTGATTCTGACAAGCTCTCTGACACTGTAGATCATAATGGTTGTCTTTGTTGCAAATATCACATAATAGGTTACTAAATACATGCGTTTTGCACGAACTTCTACAAACATATCACTATCACTATTATATGTTTAAGTTGTGAAAATTAAGTAGTCCAAATACCCATGATTTACATTTGCATTTGCCTGAGTGTTTTTTTTTGGGGGGAGGGTTAAAGCTGTACCATCTATTTAGGTCATGGGGCGACTCTCCAGCTGATCCTGTGTGCCCTGTCTGAGCTGTATCTCAGGGACGGACAGGTACCCGGGTAGAACCATCGACATTCCGCAAGCCAGTTGGGTAGCTTCCTCGCATGAAATAATTTGAAACCCCAAATAGGTTTAGAACCTACAGCTGTGAGGGCCAAGTGATTTGCATTTGACATAGTGTAATTATGGTACACTTGTAAAGCGCATTCAATCATGTATACAACGCCGCCTTCGCGTACAGTTTCTATGCTTGTTTCGAAGTCTATATTATGCCTAAATGGCTTTTATGTAACTATATAGTATCAACGTAAAGTAAGTTATCTCAGTTGTTTAAATAATGATTTTAAAGTGTTATTTGTTTCAGCTATTCTGAAATAGAAATATAAGAAATTAGCTTCTGTAACATCAGCATTTATACATGCACGTGCATCTTAGCATTGATGATTATATATCTTAGTTATAGATGTTCATTAACTCCATTTCATAATTATATTAGGAACTCTATAAGTATTAACATGTCATGTCATGATTACATATCGAATTATTGTTGTTTTAAATATGTACCTTCTGATTCTAGGAACTATGGCATTTAATGCATGCAATACTTCAAACTATAAACGACTTATGCGTTCTTATTCCTGTGGAACTTGCCTTCTTAATATAAGCTTATTAATAAATATAAATAATACATTGCATTACATTCCTAAAAAGCTCTAATTACAAATGGAAACAAAGGGTCATATTTGGAAAAATACTAGGAAACACAACTGTTATATATACTAGAGGACATAGAAAACGCACACCTACATTATATACTAGATGACATAGAAAACGCACACCTATATTATATACTAGAGGACATAGAAAACGCACACCTACATTATATACTAGAGGACATAGAACACGCACACATACATTATATACTAGAGGACATAGAAAACGCACACCTACATTATATACTAGATGACATAGAAAACGCACACTTATATTATATACTAGAGGACATAGCAAACGCACATCTACATTATATACTAGATGACATAGAAAACGCACACCTATATTATATACTAGAGGACATAGCAAACGCACACCTACATTATATACTAGAGGACATAGAACACGCACACATACATTATATACTAGAGGACATAGAACACGCACACATACATTATATACTAGATGACATAGAAAACGCACACTTATATTATATACTAGAGGACATAGCAAACGCACATCTACATTATATACTAGATGACATAGAAAACGCACACCTATATTATATACTAGAGGACATAGCAAACGCACACCTACATTATATACTAGAGGACATAGAACACGCACACATACATTATATACTAGAGGACATAGCAAATACACACCTACATTATAAATTATACTGGAGGACATAGAAAACGCACACCTACATTATATACTGGAGGACATAGAAAACGCACACCTACACTTATATACTAGAGGACATAGAAAACGCACACCTACATTATATACTAGAGGACATAGAAAACGCACACCTACATTATATACTAGAGTACATAGAAAACACACACCTACATTATATAAGTAGTAAAGTCGTCTCTTTGCTTGTAAACCAACGGGCGCCATTTTGAATACGCTTTATAGTAACTCATTTGCATATAAGGTAATATAAAGTAGGTCACGTGCGTGCGTGTATATTGTTAGTATAGAGCCTATTGATGACGTATCGCGCAACTACCGAGTTCCGTGTACGAAGGCGTATGTCCATATCGGACGATCTAGTAACAGCGTCTCTACGCGGCGTCCATTTTGGATGACCTCACGATTAAGTTATGTCTGGGCTTATCGGATAATGTACATCTTATAATTCCGTTTCGCACATAATGCGATATATGTACGCTAAATGACCATTACATATCCGGAGCGTTAACATCGTCACATAAAAATGTTCTTCGAAGACACTAGAGTACGTCTTCAGTAAGAATAATCGGTACCTGGTGGCCCCGCCACGTACCCGGATGACACTCTCCACCCTACGTCTCATGCTTACAGTCGGATATGTTCTCGGATCAATAACATCCATTCACCATGCAGAGCCGCTTCCAACTGGTCTGTACTGGGGGGGGGTTCCGTACCTACATTCTCCGCCCACATATGGATTCAGATCCGGGCTTACCGCTGGCCAGGGTAGAGTTGTCACTGCATTGGCCCTCATGAAATCCACTACGGTACGTGATATGTGAGGCCTGGCGCTGTCGTCCGTGTACCGAGGTCGTGTAGCGAGTGGATGGTTGCCGTGGGACAACGACTGGCTGTAGGACGTCACGGATGTACTGAGCTCCGGTTACGTTCCCCCTGATGGTGACCAAATCCAGCTCGCAATCATGGGACAGGCATCGCCACCTCTGTACGACAGGAAGTCGTGATAGCGCAGCGTTCGCTTCAGGTCCGGAGTTCGAGCCCCGCTGGAGCCGTTACGAGCGTCCCCTTGGCATTTGAATTCCCTCTTCTCTCTCCCTCTCCATCAGGAACGAGGTCTCGAGAGTTGGAATAACTCGTTTCGCGATCGAGCTAAAATAAATTTGTATAAAAAAACCCCGGATGAAGTTAAGCAAAGAGGGAAACGAACTGAACTGACGTTCTTTTACGACATCGGTATACCGGAATATACTGATCGGTACAGTAACAGAGTGAAAGTGGTGTATAAGAAAACGAAGCGACTACACTACACTACATACCCGATTGCACCGACCAATGAGAGCTATAAATACACACCAATGGGAACGAACCGCTCTATAAATAGCGAGCGCGTACGTTTCTATAAATAACGACTACGAACCGATCCATAAATAGCGTTTACGTAGCTTCTATAAATATCGACCGATTAGAAGGGACTTAAATCTATAAAAGACGGCGTAACTTTAGTTAGTGTCATTAGAGTTTTTACGCTCGAACAACCAACATGACTAGATGCGAACTAAGCCTTGGCAACGGTCGTTACGTGCGGGTGAACGAATGGAAAGGGGAGCTTAGAGTCGACTTACGAGAATGGCGAGACGACAAACCGACGAAAAAGGGCATTAGTTTAACCTTGATGCGATGGAAGAACTTGGTTGATCAGCTAGAGTTTGTGCACAAGGTCTTAGAGAACAGAGAAGCGTTTGAAACGCATTTGGGCGGAAACGTAAACCTTACCGTGCAGGAGGGGAACGTGTGCGTGGATATCAGACAGTACTGGAAGCCCGAGATGGAGGTGGTGCCTACAAAAAAGAGGCTATGTTTAAGGCCCTTTGAATATAAACGATTGAAGGAACTGATACCCTAGATTGGAAAGACGTTACCCGAATTGGACGATGTGGTACCGTGCGCCCTAAGGAGCGATCACATGAACCAATTAGGAGCGGCGCTGTGTCCGGAATGTAACCCAAATGACTTTGTAAACTGGTAAATAACGCTCTAAAATGGTATGAACTCGTAAAAATAGCAACCAATGGGCTACAAGTTCTAAAAATAATCACCAATCGCAAACGTTGAAGTTGTATATAATTGGGCCGTTTTTCGATAACACCGCACTTCCGAAGTCAGTGGCTAACCATCAACATGAACATTATCGATCAGAGCGATTCAACCAAAGTGTCTGAGATGATGTTTTACGAAGTTCGACTACAGAGTTTTGAACACTGGTCGAAACAGATCGAACCGAATAAAATGTATTTGGCTAAAGCGGGCTTCTATTATACCGGAAGCGCCGATAAAGTTACCTGTTTCTCTTGCGGTGTGAAGGTGATGTCGTGGGAGCCCTCGGATCAGCCGTGGGAAGAACACGAAAAATGGTCTCCGGCGTGTATATACTTGAAAATGACTGGCTACAAAAATGGAGATACCGGCTCGTTCGCTCCCGGATTTATCCCGGCCAGTAAGAACGCACCAGTTACATTTGGACACAATACTGGATTTCGTTTCGGTACACAGGCTCCCTCACGAGGCCATGAAGCGTTTGCGTTAGATGGACAGCAAACTAACAAAACTTCATCATTCGGACCAAACAGCGTTACTAGAGCTAATTTGTTTGTTAGACGTTAGACATGTTTGTACTCGTGTGCGTGACAATGTCTTTAATTAATGACTTGGAATGGTGGTTTAGATATAGACAGTTGAGGAGAGAAACCGAGGAGGGCGCGGATAGACTTATCGAAATATTAGAAATATATGTAGAACCATTGTATGCCACTGCGTTATAAAATAATGTACATATAATAAAAATGTAAATTTACGCGCACCTTTGTTGTATTTGTAGGAATATTATATATATTGTATACAAATTATAGATTGTGGACGTCCAAATGTCCGTATTATACCGAGATTCTGATTACTTTAGACGCTACCGTTCCCTTCTTAGGTCGCTAAAGATACAAATATAATATTTACTGTGCGCGTTACATACGGTTTCATAGGAGATGTCGGCTATTTATAGTAAACGTCATCGTTTATTACTAGGAAGAGGTGACATAGCTAAAGTCTGTACACAATTACTTCCCTTTACAATGTTCTCATAATATCGTTATTTTATATCATTTCAATGGTAACTGTTATCGTTTCAATATTTGCCATTGTTACCAAATTATGAATATGTATTGTTAGAAACTTTCATGTACTGTAGTCATTTCAATATGTGTCATTGTTGTTTTTCCGTTATAATTGATTATAAATTTGATTTATGTAAATAATAGTATATCGGAATACAATGTACTACGTATTTTCTGAACTTTAACAATAGCGCGATTGTGGGGTAATGTTAGTAAACTATGACCATAACACAATCAACTATCCTACAGTTTATAAGACGATGCGTAATAAGTTTAGAAACGCACAAAATGATGGTATGGTATTTCAATATTGTTTTTGAAGACTAGATACTATAGGAAGACATTATATAGTGAATCATAATACGCATCAGTTGATAAGAACATATATAAACCACCACCAACGCGCTGAACCATACGCGATACAACCCCATCACCATAACGCTGAAAAATACGCGATACAACATCCCCACCAGAACACTCAAACATATATACTTTATTATTCTACATAGAGGTATAACAAATAAAATTCTTTTCAAACATTTAAGGATCTACACGAAATAATTACCAAAGTATAGCTCTCATTATTTCGATTACGAAAATATAAACTTTTATATATGTACTACGTATACTTTTCCAGATATTGATTTTTTATCAGATTAACGACACAAAAATGTGATTGTAGCGTCGCATATCGAAACGACGGAGACAAAAACTGAAATAACAATGACAAAAACTGAAACGTGTCAGAAACTGAAACGCTTGTGTCAGAAACTGAAACGCTCGTGTCAGAAACTGAAACGCTAGTGTCAAAAACTGAAACGGACTCTATGGAGAATTACGTGTTAACGGGTAAAAACTGAAACGCTAATGACAAAAACTGAAACGCTCGTGTCAAAAACTGAAACGCTCGTGTCAGAAACTGAAATGCTTGTGTCAGAAACTGAAACGCTTGTGTCAGAAACGGAAACGCTACTGTCAAAAAATTGAAACGTTAGATACAAAAACTGAAACGCTACGGTGTAATACATGTTCCGACGACCTAATGCTATGGTAAGGTCCATGTGTTGTGTTGGAAGATGCGGGATGTATGTAGATATGGTGCGATAGTGCATATATCTTGTAGTAATATATGTAGATATGGTGATATAGTATATCTTGTAGTAATGAACGTATATATGTTGCGATAGTGTGTAGATCTTGTAGTACTGAACGTATATATGGTGAGATAGTGAATAATTTCTTGTAGTAATGTATGTAGATATAGTGAGATACTGTGTATATCTTGTAGTAATGTATGTAAATATTGTGAGATAGTGGATATATCTTGTAGCAATGTACGTATATATGGGGAGATAGTGCGTATATCGTGTAGAAATGTACGTAGATATGGTGAGATAGTGGATATATATTGTTGTAATATACGTAGATATGGTGAGATACTGTGTATATCTTGTAGTAATGTACGTAGATTTGGTGAGATAGTGTGTATATTTAGTATCAATGTACGTATATATGGTGAGATAGTGTGTATATCTTGTAGTAATGTATGTAGATATGGTGATATGGTGTGTATATCTTGTAGTAATGTATGTATATATGGTGAGATAGTGTGTATATATGGTAGTAATGTACGTAGATATGGTGGGATAGTGTGTATATCTTGTAGTAATATATGTAAATATGGTGATATGGTGTGTATATCTTGTAGTAATGAATGTATATATGGTGCGTTAGTGTATATATCTTGTAGTAATGTACGTAGATATGTTGAGATAGTGAATAATTTCTTGTAGTAATGTATGTAGATATGGTGAGACAGTGTGTAGTTATTGTAGTAATGTATGTAGATATGGTGCGATAGTGCGTATATCTTGTAGTAATGTACGTAGATATGGTGAGATAGTTTGTCGATATTGTAGTAATGTAAGTAGATATGGTGAGATAGTGTGTATATCTTGTAGTAATGTACGTATATATAGTGAGATAGTGTGTATATCTTGTAGTAATGTACGTAGATATGGTGAGATAGTGTGTATATCTTGTAGTAATGTACGTATATATGGTGATATAGTGTGTATATCTTGTAGTAATGAATGTACATATGGTGAGATAGTGGATATATCTTGTAGTAATGTATGTAGATATGGTGATATAGTTTGTAGATCTTGTAGTAATGTATGTAGATATGGTGATATAGTGTGTAGATCTTGTAGTAATGAATGTATATATGGTGAAATAGTTTGTAGATCTCGTAGTAATGAATGTAGATATTGTATATATATATATTAGTAATGTACGTAGATATGGTGAGATAGTGGATTTATATTGGTGTAATATACGTAGATATGGTGAGATTGTGTGTATATCTTGTAGTAATGTACGTAGATATGGTGAGATAGTGTGTATATCTTGTAGTAATATACATAGATATGGTGAGATAGTGTGTAGTTATTGTAGTAATGTATGCAGATATGGTGAGATAGTGTGTATATCTTGTAGTAATGTATGTATATATATATATATAGTGTGTATATCTTGTAGTAATGTATGTAGATATGGTGAGACAGTGTGTAGTTATTATAGTAATGTACGTAGATATGGTTCGATAGTGCGTATATCATGTAGTAATGAATGTAGATATGGTGAGATAGTGAATAATTTATTGTAGTAATGTATGTAGATATGGTGAGATACTGTGTATATCTTGTAGTAATGTACGTAAATATGGTGAGATAGTGGATATATCTTGTAGTAATGTATGTAGATATGGTGATATAGTGTGTAGATCTTGTAGTAATGAATGTATATATGGTGAACTAGTGTGTAGATCTCGTAGTCATGAATGTAGATATAGTGAGATAGTGTATATATCTATTAGTAATGTATGTAGATATGGTGAGATAGTGGATTTATATTGTTGTAATATATGTAGATATGGTGAGATAGTGTGTATATCTTGTAGTAATGGTATGTATATATGGTGAGACAGTGTGTATATCTTGTAGCAATGTATGTAGATATTGTGAGATAGTGTGAGTATATCTTGTAGTAATGTATGTAGATATGGTGAACATACATACATTTGAGACCTTCGTAAATTTATATATAGGATTTAGAAAGCAGACTATTAAAAGCAGTGCAATATTATAATATAGTACTGTGGATGAGGATATGCATACATCGTGTGCTGGAATACAATATCTACAATATTCTTTACGTTTATTTATCGTCGCCAGCGGTTGCCCATATGAGCGACGCCTCCTGAAGAGATTAGTCATTTTGGAGGATAGTGCGATGATACAGATAGAGACCCAATCCAGAGGCTGATATGGTTCTGTTACGTGCATTGTGTAAAACACCGACACGAGACCTCGGTTTTAACGTCCCATCTGAAATACCGTTAATTTTATTAGGGTCAGACGGGGGATCGAACCTGCGATCCATGGATTACCAATCCAGCGTGTTGACCACTGTACTACATAACGCGTAAATGATTTTCGGCGGTTGCCAATTCACCCAGAAATAGTCCCAATGGCGCATTATCAAAAATTATGTTTCTTTTTTACAAGTATGTATGTAAATTACGCTAGGATTGTCTCATGACTGGCTCTAACCCCCTGGGGTCAGCGCTTATAATGAAGATTAAATACAGATATGCCTGCTTAATATGATGGCGATGTTGATAACTTAGATGTACTGGCGATTGTATTCAGATTGAGGATGTTTGAGGTGATACACGGTGCATTCTGCAAACAGCGGCAACTTTACAACCACGCACGCGCACACATACGCACGTGCTTACGTACATAGACATAGAAATGACTTATTTATAGTAACGTAGGTAATTGTTATTTATAGCAATGCGCTCTCCTTGGATAAATAAAAATAGCAATACCGGTTCTAACTAGTTTTCCATTTATAGTAACGTATGTCATTGTTATTTATAGCAATACGTTCTGATTGGATGAATATACATAGCCTGTTCCAACTAGTTTTCTATTTATAGTAACGTAGGCCATTTATAGGATAGGTCTATACGTGTCTGGGTATGATTTGGTGACGTCAACGACTGACTGATGCAATATTCCGGAAACTATTAACACGCTCAGTCCTTTGCGACTTAAGTATCGGATGCCAAAGTGTATGGATATTTAGGTACCTATACGTATTATATAATAGAGCATCGCGGCCATCAACATCTTACGATCGAAATGACGATAATAAATATAATCATTTTATCGGTATAATGAGAATGTGTAGAGGGAGGTAATTGTGTACGGACATTAGCTACGTAATTAGAATTAAAGGTAGATACGGACAAACATGGATCGACACACCCCGAGTCGAATGGACCATTAATAAGCGAGATAGTGTTTTCCCGCCGTACGACTATCGAAACCCCCGGATAGATAGGACCTATAATAAAGCTTATATAACGAATTTATATCGGTACTTACGGTTTTTCGGATCACTACTTCCGGTATGAGGTCGGACCATTAATTGAGTCGCGGATTCGTCATTGTCTCTTCGAGATATTTCCGACGATACCAAACACGGCCAGTTTCCTCGAAAGTTCATTTTTCTTCAAACTTATTTACGATTAAAGGGAGATAATCAGTATTATAGATATATCGAATAATGATAGATCAAAATGAAGGGTAGCGTCGGACTCATGACGACGCTACGCGTATATTAGAACTAACGTATAGTAACGTTACTTACGTTTAAATATTTTTTTCATTTTGATTACCGGGACTATATAAAATCTTTAAACCTCTATATCTCGAAAACTACTCAACGTATAAATAAAGGAAAGATATCGTCGTATCGGTCTCGCCGAGCTACGTCGAATTATACAGATTTCTACGATCTAACTCCGAGTCGAAAGATTGATGACGTCAGATTCGTAGGCCAAGTCTTTTAGCTTAATTATAAACAGCATAGATCGTGCTCATACGCGGCGCTACCCCTATATCTAATAATCGAATTATGGATATCCGTATAAATACTAAAGAAATAGCGAAACGTCGCCCCATAATTGTTGCTGTTTTTAGATTGATTTGAGTACCGCTGTAGGACTACATACAGCATTTACATACATGTACATCTTATAATTCTGTTTCGCGCATAATGTGACATATGCACGCTAAATGACCATTACATATCCATCATGAAAACATCAAAGCCGTTGTTTTGGAAGGACAGTGCACAAGGCAGAAGATGCTCCACCGACAGACAGACCGCCAGACGGACGGACAGACAGACGGACGGACAGACAGACAGACAGACAGACAGACAGACATACAATAGATATGCGCATATATATAGATATGTGCGTATATCTATATATACACTATGAATAGTCTGATTGTAAATATGATATGACGTTATGTTTACATGTTTTAAATATTCTTGCTATAATGAAGCGTTACAGCGCTTATTTTCCCAATTTATGCTAATGTTTATATTTGCCCTTAATTATACACTAATTGCGCGAACTCTCACGCGGAGATACAACGTGGGGTTTGCGCATCAAAATGTACGCGTGTCAAGATGTCAAATAAATCAAACTTGAAAAGAGCCGAATAATGTTCCATGAAAAATACCGTTGAGTTGATAAGCAGATATGGGGGGTTTATAGCGAAATAAATATTTCGTTCTCATTTTTGACATTGCATTTTCCAGACATTCCGTCTGCTATTCATATAAACCAACACGTTTTATTGTTTTATAACTCTGTGTTGCATATGTATAGGCTATATTGATAGTTTGGTTTGAAATATACATTCATAGTTACAAACTCAGGTGTTGAAGCATCCATTTATAGTTTCAACCGCTTGTGTTGAAACATACATACACCGTCTCCGTGGCCTAGTGGTTACGGTGTCCGCCTACGGAGCGGGAGGTGGTCGAACGTTCAAACCTCGTTAGGGGTTTGTTCTGATTTGGCCGGTTGGTGAGCCGCCAGCTAGTTAAATAATGGTTACCGATTGCCCACCAGCATGGCGCCAGGCATACGAGCATAGGATTCGGGAAGTACTGATGTTCATAATAATTGGTGTATCATAAGTCAGAAATAAAATAGGGTGACGCTATAATAAACAAACACAATGCATTGATAATTTCACACCACTGCGTTGAATAATTCGTCGATAGTTTCTGTGTGTTTTACGTTTATTTATCGTCGCTACCGGTTGCCCATACGAGCGACGCCTCCTGAAGAGATTAGTCATTTTAGATTTTTGGAGGATAGTGCAATGATACAGACTGAGACACATTCCAGAGTCTCCTCTGGTTCTTTTACATGCACGGTGTAAAGCACCGACACGAGACCTCGGTTTAAAGTCCCATCTGAAAGACCGTTAATTTTATTAGGGTCAGACGGGGGATCGAACCTGCGATCCCTGGATTACCAGTCCAGCGTGTTACCACTAGACTACAGATCCGTCTGTACCACTAAGCTTAACGCTACTACCAAAGTATGTCCTCGTGTTGCCCATGATTGTCTGGTCTGGTTAATTCCATCTTTTAATTTCATTCCCCGCCATTTCATCTTAAATTAATGAGCCAATATGTCATTTTATGACTGATTTGAACTGACAACAGCACCATATGAACTGATGTGTACTTCAGTTACTGTTAGACTGGCGTGTTGAACCTCTATGCCCTTAGTACAAATTGTGTCTTTACGTTTATTTATCGTCGCTACCGGTTACCCATATGAGCATCGCTCTCCTGAAGAGATTAGTAATTTTGGAGGATAGTGCGATGATACAGACAGAGACCCATTACAGAGTCTCCTCTGGTTCCTTTACGTACACGATGTAAAGCACCGACACGATACCTCGGTTTAACGTCCCATCTGAAAGAACGTTAATTTTATTAGGGTCAGACGGGTGATCGAACCTGCGATCCCTGGATTACCAGTCCATCGTTTTACCACTGGGCTACAGATCCGTCTGTTTATTATAACACAGCAGTTACAAATTATGTATATGGATTGATTAATATTATCGAATCACTTTTATATAGTAGACATTATTATATATATATATAGAGTATTTATCGCCTTAATCTTAATTACATTACTATCATATGATATTAAATTAATAATAATTTAGAAGCATTTAGGAAATATTGAAAATAATATTAATGAATATTACCTCCCTTTATTTAATTAAGTATTATGAGACTACAAATAATATATAATATTGAGTGATTACAAGAATTCCCCACGGCAAGTACGCATACATTTAGCAAACGAAAGCGATTTTAATTATTTGCAGATACGTCTTAAAGACAATTTTGTTTGGGTGTTAATAAAATATTGTCCATTAATGACTCATCACAGACGGTTCTTGTCTTTAGCTTTTAACGGCTGACATTGACAACCGTGGTATGTAAACGTATTAATTACTTCAATTTGCTTAGAATCATGAAACAATTTGCCATGCGATATTTATAATTACCTGTGTCAGTTTTGTGTACCTACTGCGTTCGTGATGGTTATAAATTTGTCTCGCATTCCTTTGTATAGCGAATAATGTTCCGAGTATTCAAAGATATTTAAATATGACACACTGGGTTTTCGAGATATGTAGCACCGCGCATGCATTATCGGAGTCATTCCAATGTATTGAGCAGACAACTAACATGCGTCATACGAAACGATAGGATTTATTCGGAGATAGCCATCAGACGGGTTTTATAATTTGAACACCGCGTATTACACATTTATATTAATCGTTCCATCCCGCTTCTCATATTCCTTGATACGCGAATATGTTGGATGGATAATATTATTTTATTACAAAATTATATTTGCTCGATCGCGAAACAAGTTCTTACGACGTTATATTAATCGCTCTGGATATCTCATTGCTGATGGAATCCATCGCCCTCTAAAACGTACATTACGGATTATTAATAATTTATCGAGTTTTTATGGAATTATACGTAACGAGATAAGATATATATTATTCATTTTCGCTAAAGTACATAGGTTAAGTTTGTATATAACGCATAATTAGGATTTCTTACGCGATAAAAACGTACGCCGAGTTTGAATAATATAATGAACTTACCCGTTGACAGCATCGTTGAGGCCTAAGTCCGTTCTAATCTGTCTACATTTATAGAAGCGTTCGTAATCGTTATTTATGGATCGGTTCGTAGTCGTTATTTATAGAAACGTACGCGCTCGCTATTTATAGAGCGGTTCGTTCCCATTGGTGTCTATTTATAGCTCTCATTGGTCGGTGCAATAGTGTATGTAGTAATAACGTACGCTTCGTTTTCTTATACACCACTTTCACTCTGTTACTGTACCGATCAGTATATCCCGGTATACCGATGTCGTAAAAGAACGTCAGTTCAGTTCGTTTCCCTCTTTGCTTAACTTCATCCGGGTTTTTTTTAATACAAATTTATTTTAGCTCGATCGCGAAACGAGTTATTCCAACTCTCGAGACCTCGTTCCTGATGGAGAGGGAGAGAGAAGAGGGAATTCAAATGCCAAGGGCACGCTCGTAACGGCTCCAGCGGGGCTCGAACCCCGGACCTGAAGCGAACGCTGCGTTATCACGACTTCCTGTCGTACGGAGGTGGCGATGCCTGTCCCATGATTGCGAGCTGGATTTGGTCACCATCAGGGGGAACGTAACCGGAGCTCAGTACATCCGTGACGTCCTACAGCCAGTCGTTGTCCCATGACAACCATCCACTCGTGTGGTACACGGACGACAGCGCCAGGCCTCACATATCACGTACCGTAGTGGATTTCATGAGGGCCAATGCAGTGAGAACTCTACCCTGGCCAGCGGTAAACCCGGATCTGAATCCATGTGTGGGCGGTGAATGTAGGTACGGAACCCCCCCAGTACAGACCAGTTGGAAGCGGCTCTGCATGGTGAATGGATGTTATTGATCCGAGAACATATCCGACTGTAAGCATGAGACGTAGGGTGGAGAGTGTCATCCGGGTACGTGGCGGGGCCACCAGGTACCGATTATTCTTACTGAAGACGTACTCTAGTGTCTTCGAAGAACATTTTTATGTGACGATGTTAACGCTCCGGATATGTATTGGTCATTTAGCGTACATATATCGCATTATGTGCGAAACGGAATTATAAGATGTACATTATCCGATAAGCCCAGACATAACTTAATCGTGAGGTCATCCAAAATGGACGCCGCGTAGAGACGCTGTTACTAGATCGTCCGATATGGACATACGCCTTCGTACACGGAACTCGGTAGTTGCGCGATACGTCATCAATAGGTTCTATACTAAAAATATACGCGCATGCGCGTGACCTACTTTATATTACCTTATATGCAAATGAGTTACTATAAAGCGTATTCAAAATGGCGCCCGTTTGTTTACAAGCAAAGAGACGACTTTACTACTTATATACTAGAGGACATAGAAAACGCACACCTACATTATATACTAGAGGGCATAGAAAACGCACACCTACATTATATACTAGAGGACATAGAAAACGCACACCTACATTATATACTAGAGGACATAGTAAACGCACACCTACACTTATATGAGTATTATTACATGAAAACGAAATATGAAGGATTCCATCAAAGATATATCACATCTTTATTACAAAACACAAACTGAACAGCTAAATATATTCCAAAATGTATGAAACTCTGTATTTATATAGTTATTGTTTTTCATGTAAGAACACACGTATCCGAAGTATGCGTTTTCTATGTACTCTAGACTAGTTCTATTCTCTAGAAGTTACATATAGTTATTGCATACGTGACAGCTCAGAACATGTAGCAACACATACTAATTGTGTAGATTCCATTGGAATACTAGTAGCACGAATCTACAATACGCCACATAAAACTCCACAATTTATCAGAAATGTCAATATCAGTGATATGGATATGGAAGTGAAGCATTTATTATTGTTTGCAACCGACTAATTAGCTATGTCAGTCTGAATCCGTTATGTCAAATTGTCGGACAGAACAAAATACTTCGACATAACTGAAGTTTGACTTAACGAAAGTCCATATAAACGGAGTCAGTTATATGTAACATGATAGTGTCTGAAACGGGATTTTGATACGACTTCGAGATAACCGGATAATTCGACATAACCGACTTTGACATAATGGATGTAGACTGTACTTTGCTTGTATTTAAGAATCTTTGTATTACATGTCTTACTATTCATGTATTATTGACTATACACATGTGGATGGGCTTGTTTTATCCGCCATATTGTTATATAATTATGCTTGACTCAATAGACCAATTTATCATATCCTTACAGCCTCCGCGCTAGACGTCCTAGTGAAGAATATTAAGGCATTCCTTAAACGATTCAACATCCGTCGGATAAAGATGGGGTCAATTATACAGTTTCTTGATGATTTAAAACTTTATGAAACAAAGAAAAAGATGGCAGAGTTAATGAAGACAGTTAGGGTAACGTACTGCTCACTCATACATGTTAGTAGACGATTACAACGTTAATGTAAAATGACCAAAATTCCCAAAATACTTGCTGCACTCCAAGTTAGCAGTGACAGCAATGATGCGAATTATTATTAATAACCGTATTTATCAAATAACGTTGCTTGTGTTCAGGGCAATACAGTCATCTCACAGTTTCTTATATGTACACACGTGTAATAACACCTGGAAGGATTCTGATTGGTTGCGAGAATACTCCTTATAATTTGTAAATTAAACTGTAAATTATGCATATTTCTAAGTGAATTGGTATATAATGTTAACGATAGGACACATGACGATTTAAAAGAAATATCGGCAGAATTATAACGCTGTTTAGACATAAATATAACGTTGCTTGTTCATAGTGACGTAATTACAATTTAGTGACGTCACGACCATTTGCGCTGATACCTGGCGCTACAATGAATGTAGGAACGTTATTTATTATAACATGCGCGTTGTGGTATGTGATAAAAAGTATCTTACACTCGTGATGATTTCATACCATATTTTATGAAACGAGTTTCATATGAAATCACCACCCATGTAATATCCTATTGTTACGCATTTTAGCAGTTTCAATTGAATAAAATGATTAATGTCGTTTGAACCTGGTTGTGTTCAGTGAAAGCTCTCTTAGAGGGAACGCTCCGAAAAGTTGTCTTTAATTATTTTGTCTGAATATTGAGGTGAAACAAGGTAGGAAAGCTGAGAAATGTTACTGAACAAGTTTGTATTAATTTGTGCGATGATTGTATTAATGCCATTGAAACATCTTCTGTGTGTAGTGTTTTGAGAACACCCTCTCGGATTGGATCGAACTACGTGTACATTTACATTAGCATATACATTTACATAACCGTCGTAATGGTCCTAGTTGTAGTTAACATTGTGTTTATTGTATTAACAAGTTAATGGTATACCATTATTGGATACTTAATTTGTTTTCATTAATACAATTATAACGTGCAGTTTATTGTGGTTTACTATTGATAGGACGCAATAGATCAAGAATCATGTGGGAGTCCATTTCATATGACTGATGACGAATTACAAAATGAACTTCTGAACAGAGGAAAGGAGCCAACTGGTAGCAAAGAAGAAATGATAAAAGAACTTCTGAAAGTGGAACATAGTATGGATATTAATATATAAATGTTTACTCTGAATTTATTGATTTTAGGGTTCTGTTAAATAATAGTGATCATATTCTGGTATTATTCTTTAAGCTGTTACACTTACTTATGGCTGCATACTATACAGTAATTTATACAAATTTATTCTAGTTTGATTGCGAAACAAGTTCTTACAACATTATATGAATCGCCTTCGAAACCACATTCCTGATCTAATACCATCACAATGAGGCAGAAATAATAGGATATAAATAATTGAAGTGCATTGCCTAAGGGTACAATAGTTTATAATGTGCAGTAACGATGTACTAGCATACCTCTACTGGTGATCGATCATTGCTATACGTGTGTTTGTTTATTATAGTGTCACTCCTATTTAAAGGGCCAGCAATTTCTGATTTATGAGATATATCTTTTCTATGCACTGGTTGGCCAAGTGAGGAATGTCCCTCCTTTTCTATAGATAGCTGTTTTTATGTGATATTTAGTGTGTGGAAAATAGTGCATTTATTTTCACACTTTAGCATAATTGCGAAATAAATGAGCTACTGTAGCTTAACTATTTGTTGTGTCTTAAATACTACCCCTCACTTTGTAGAGTTTATATTAGGCAGCCTGCAAAAGTTCTCTGTATTATGTGGCATAAACGATATGTGTCCTGAAAAACGGAATTGGGTGGAAAATCCGTTTTTATAGTGGATCCTGTTATCAGTACCTCCCGAATCATATGCTTGTATGCCTGGCACCAGGCTGGTAGGCAATCGGTAGCCATTATATTATTTAACTAGCTGGCGGCTCACCAACCGGCCATATCAGAACAAACCTCTAACGGGGTATGAACCATCGACCTCCCGCTCCATAGGCGGACGCCTTAATCACTAGGTCACGGATACGGCTATATTGAACTGTACGCCATTCGGTGTGATATTTTGAAGTTGATCATGGAATATGTTGATTGAATGAATGAACTGAATTACTCAACCAATTTCTGAATTTGAATTTTAGGTTGTCCTTTGATATCATTTTCGCTTCCTACTACTGACCTGCTATATTGTACAATGGACGAAAAATGCCTTGGTCTCGAATGCTGTTTAACATTGGAAGTATTTGATATGCTTCAAAAGACGTACAAAGCATACGTGCGATTAGACCCAGATCCTTTAGCTCTTACTGTTGGTTTGGATACGTGGACATACGTGATAAACTCAAGCAAGCTGTATGGTGGTAACTATTTTATTTATCATATATCATTGTTAGCTATTTAAATTTCGTAACTATCATCTTCTAAAAACGTTATTTTATAATTTCATTTGAGTAAATTTTGCAAATTATTATTGAAATGAAATTGATAATTATGCTGCATGTAACAGCACACTTTACCCGTGCCTCCACACATCACACATAGCCTCTCGATCATGACATTGAGTCGTGTGTTAACGCAATAAGTAGTTACGTTCTACATAGAATTGTGTCTCTATATCCAAAGCGAAAACCTACTACCTTTGTATAGTAGAAAATGAAAATAATGGTTATTTTTGTTTTAACCACATGTCAAGATTATTTCATTCAATGAATGATGAAATAGTATAATTCACGTGTGACTATGACGTTACTTGCTCACATCTGATTGTTTGCTGCTGGATTTTCTATTTGCAGAATATGAAGATATACTGAAGACGAAAATAAAGTTTGACTTTTTAGACGGCCAGGAAATCATAATAAAGTAACTTTTTTTTATAAATATGATTGTAGCATATCATCAGACATTTTATATTACAGCATCATCATCTTCATCAGCCGGAAGAAGAGTTCATGTGTGCAAACGGACATTGTTTTGACACCCAAATAGAACCACGAACCATTTTCGAAATAATTCGATTGCTATTAATCATTACTGGAATACTACTTCTTCGGTATGTTCGTAGAGACAATCTATAATATTATCTGACCGATCTGGTGATCCGAACTCTCACTACATATGCATTGCTAGTGCGGCGGTACCATACATGATAATATATATGTAGTGATTTACCTGTAGTTTAATAGTTCACTACTTTATAGCGATTATACGTGAGATATATCTGCTTCTTCCCATCGCATGCCATTGGCCAGGATAACATTTCACACCATACTACAGCAATGTTATGTTAATTCTCCATTGGACCTATGCCACACTTCAACTTCCCCATTCTAGCCTGGAAATCTCCAAATTCCAAATAAGGTACATTGCATTTTTTGTGATGTGTTATGTTATTAACCAAGCGATATGATTGTATATACCTTTATTTATTTTCTTGATATACTAGAGGACATAGAAAACGCACACTTCGGATATGAAAAACAATAACTATATAAATACATATTGTTAAACATTTTGGAATATTTTTAGTTGTTCAGTTTGTGTTTTGTAATACAGATGTGATATATCTTTGATGGAATCCTTCGTATTTCGTTTTCATGTAATAATAATCATATAATGTAGGTGTGCATTTTCTATGTGCTCTAGTATATATTTATTCTCATGATAATGCCATGTAAATCGGGAAGTTGAAGTGTGGTTGGTCCGATGGAGAAGTAAGATACAGGGGAATTATCAAAAATAAATTCCCGAGGACGTTTATTAGTCACTGGCTGAGGTATATACAGCTTTCATATTTCTGTGTATATCTGATTCAGGTATAAAATCAGCGCGTCCGTAAAAGAGCTGAAGTTGTCATTTGGAGTTGGTTTGTGTGATCCTGAAAACATTGACGAGTGCATCGTCTACATGGACTTACTGAAAGATGCTGTGTTTCCGTTACCCAAGCTTAATTCTAACGGGTCAGTTAGCTGGAATAAACGTAAGTTGCATAGTTTCTTATATGTACATAACCTGGAAGGATTCTGATTGGTCGTGGCATGACATCTTGTGTTTGACACATTTGACAAACAGTTTGTGTTTATGCTTTATTTGTTGAAATATAAATATACACTATCGGAATATAGTGACTAAAAGTATGGTGTAGATTGTTTGCGTAGAGTTGCTTGACTACCTGGGATTATTTAATGGCGTATATATGCACCATGCTGATTTCCTTGATACATAATATGACTCAAAAGTATACTGGCAAAGGAAAATGTATTGTTGTTGCCACTGTACTAATGTGATGCAAAGTATCATACACTCGTGATCTCATAGCCTATTATATGAATATCGTTTTGGAATGTTGCTGAAATTAATCTCGACAATTTGCTAGCGTAATAGCAAAATGCCAAGACGCTTTTCATAAAATATGGTGTGAAATCATACCACATGTAAGACCATTTATGCATATAGGTTGGGTAGCAGAATCAAACTTTTACAACCAGGGATATAATTCATTTAGTAAATCTCTGACTGAAACGAGACAGTAACATTGGTATTGTTGATATAATTCCGTCACTAAATGCTATGAAAAATAGTAACATTTTTCGAATATAATGTTTACACGTATTAAATACTATTTCAGCTGAGTTATCTAACTATCTAGCTCATATCGAAGACAACTTCAAAGAAGAAGGAAACAAAATGCTTGACGCGGCAGTTGATTTAGCCATTGATGAGTTTCTTCAGTCTCTAGGAATCGACGAGGTAGGGATTCTGTTCATTGGTATCCTTCTGAAGATTTGACATTGTATTCACACTAAGGGTACTTACGTGGCTAGGAGAATAATATAGCTATTGCCTTGCGGTTTAGGATTAGCTCGTATATGGCAATAGATGCTCTTGCATGGCTAATAGAACACAAGAGAGAACAACGTGGTACCCTCTCGTGAATCCGTCGTCCGTCTGAGTCAATATTTCCAGTCAGGCTGTAACTTACCTCGGATATGGCTAGAAGTTTCGGGAGCATTCATCACCAATTGTGATATTTCTTGTTTTCTGAGTAGTTTTTCTTCACGACGGTATACAATATAACCTTGAAAACATATGTAACCGATATATGTAGCATACTGGACCCAATGAGCAAAATTCAATGCTGGAGATGTTGATGTTTTCTAAATGTCCGAACTCTTCTGATCACTATGTGAACATTTATTTTCATTAGTCATTTAGCTACATTTGTCAGAAGATTGAAACGTTTTAAAATGTACATAATTAAATTTTATAACGAACCTTTAAATTAAACTTCAGTGTTTGTTTGATACATTTTAAATATAAAATGATGTGTTGAAGGAATTGATGACATTTATATTCGAAAATCGCACACTAATAATAGTATTGAATTTCGTTTATGCATTCTAAAGGACCTTCTATTAGATGGGCCCCCATGCCGGAATCCAGAGAGTCTTGAAATATTGGAATTGCGGAATTACCTTGATGGAAACGGTTTGTCAGCAAGTGGATCTCGAGAAGAATTGAATGAAAGATACTGGAAACGTGAACTAAGTACCATTTTACAATATTCAGTAGATTACGTTATTTGTCATTGTGTACACACTAAGTAAATCGCTTTGCTCAGTACTGGACGTATTATATATAATTGTTAGCTATGGTTATACGATAGTCTAAAGTAAAGTCCTAGATACAGTTCGATTACATGTATGTATAAGCATATTCAGGTTTGAATATGATGTTAATCTGACACATTGAGTACACACACAATGCACAGTTATAAAACGTTTGATTATTTCAGTTTTGAAGTCTATTGAAAACAATATATTTAGAGCAACGTACGAAAAGACAATCTTTGATGTCTGGTGGTCATCGATAAACTACTGTAAATGCATATACCAAGAAATGGAAATATAATAATTATGCGAAGGGCATTAGATGGTACTTAGGTACTAAGCAATGACATACAATATACATATTTCACATATTTCAAGGATACAACATTATATTGTATATCAATACGTGTTATGACACACGACTGTTCCGTTTTGTCGTGAAGCAGATAATCATACCACTAGACTGTTGCTATATATCAATTCATTCATGGTCTATACAATTTCATACTTTGCTCACATATTATAACCAGTTCGTTTGGTAACATCGTCTGATGTACACAATATACATACACATACACATACACATATAACATCTTTGTTAATAGAGAGTTTATGCTGACCTAAATACTTAATATATAATATAGTACAGATATGAAATGTATGATAATAACACTATATTTTGTCCACCAGGTTGTAGTCTAAATGGACTGAACGTGTCGCTTCCTGTACTATCATCTGACACTGTCCATTACTATATTTCTGACAACTGTATGAGGATTGATGCATGTGTCGATATAAAAGTGCCTGGAATCGATTATTCACGAGCCTTCTCGGCTTACGTCGAGCTAGATCCGTGCCGGTATATCATAAAAGCAGCGTTTGAGAAGTGGAGTCATACTATTATTCTATTTGAATATGATTGGGGTATTTATACAGTATTTGTATTAAATCACATTGTTCATACCTGTTTCGTCATTTATATCACCATTCTCGTCATTTACATCATCATTTCCGTCATTTATATAACCGTTCTCTTCATTTAAATCATCATTCCCGTCATTTACATCACCATTCTCGTCATTTACATCACCATTCTCGTCATATACATCACCACTCTCGTTATTTACATCACCATTCTCGTCATTTACATCACCATTCTCGTCATTTACATCATCATTCTCGTCATTTACATCACCATTCTCGTCATTTACATCACCATTCTCGTCATTTACAGCATCATTCTCGTCACTTACATCACCATTCTCGTCATTTACATCACCATTCTCGTCATTTACATCACCATTCTCGTCATTTACATCAACAGTCTCGTCATTTACATCACCACTCTCGTCATTTACATCAACATTCTCGTCATTTACAGCATCATTCTCGTCACTTACATCACCATTCTCGTCATTTATATCGACACCGAAGTTTAAGGGATCTCAGTTTGTAAATGCAACTTAGAAACTAGCAACCAGGATTCGACCCTCAATAGCTACATGATTTTTATATACAGGGACATAAAGAATACTGACGCTTCCATATTTATGTCAACGTTTAATTTTGTACAGCAACACCAACACCAACACCAACAACAACAACACCAACAACACCAACACCAACACCAACAACAACAACAGCAACAACAACAACAACAACACCGCATTACAGTTTATAAAAATAGAAGTACTGTTGTACCTCTATAATATATACTATTAATTTCTGTAAAAATGATACTTTATATACATGTTTTATCATATTTAATGGGCGGAGAGAGATACCTCAGATAGTGGTTGCGCCCATGATATATATATATCTATCAATAGTCTCTGATCTCTCAGGTAGTCATCAATAAACTAACTGATACTGTAACAGAACCAAAATGTGAACATACAATCTTCATTATGTTTCAGGAAAAGATGAAGTCGTTAAACTTGGAGAAGATATGCACATATCGTACGTTATTGCTGCTATTGATTTCCAATATCATAGTCTCATAAATATAGCAATATCCTAGTGCACACACGTACTAATTAAATAACCAAACAAGATAGTCTGGACCACAGGGATTCGGCACGTTTGGGGGTACTAGTATATATTTAAGTACAGGGATTCTACTCTGTGGGATGTCAGATTTCGCATCGATCAGTAAAATGGCCCTATCTGAAACAATTTTGTACAAAGCTGTCCAAATATAACGCCTATCCCGAGTCTTTATATTGTTCTTCAAATAAAACACAACGTTAAGCTGCATGCATGTATACTTTGCAAATAATTGCCACAGACATTGGCCATAGCAGGTCACATTTCCATACTAGGACACGGATTCTGTCAGCAACAACAAAAATCTTCGACGGGAGAGTTTTAACTGTGAATAACATTATCAATAAAATATGTTTCCACTAACGTGTAGGTTTATTCGGCAAAAATGTACGTCAAAAAGAGATTTCGTAGCATTTTCAATTTGTTTTGACAATTTCTAAAGCGGTGCAATTCGCGTTGAAACGAGCGTTCTGATTGGATTATTAGAATGTAACAAGATGTTTTTTTTATATATGAAGAATAATCATTATCCAATCAGAACGCTCGTTTCAACGCTCGTTTCAACGCGAATTGCACCGCTTTAGAAATTTTCAAAACAAATTGAAAATGCTACGAAATCTCTTTTTGACGTACATTTTTGCCGAATAAACCTACACGTTAGTGGAAACACATTTTATTGATAATGTTATTCACAGTTAAAACTCTCCCGTCGAAGATTTTTTGTTGTTGCTGACACAACCCGTGTCCTAGTATGGAAATGTGACCTGCTATGGCCAATGTCTGTGGCAATTATTTGCAAAGTTTACATGCATGCGGCTTAAAGTTGTGTTTTATTTGAAGAACAATATAAAGACTCGGGATAGGCGTTATATTTGGACAGCTTTGTACACAATTGTTTCAGATAGGGCCATTTTACTGATCGATGCGAAATCTGACATCCCACAGAGTAGAATCCCTGTACTTAAATATATATACTAGTACCCCCAAACGTGCCGAATCCCTGTGGTCTGGACACATGAAGAAAGTTTTAGTATCGAGTATACTTCTATATTGATAATTCCATTAAGCATACAGCATGCCTTTGCTTTCTGTTTTAATAATAACTAAGCATATTAGTTGCAATTTACTGTTTTCTTCATAACTGGTATGACATATTGCAGGGGCCTCCGTCCGTGGCCGAGTGACTAAGGTCGTTGACTTCAAAGCACTTGCCCATCTCCGCTGTAGGTTCACGTGTGGAATATATCCAGTTGGCTTGCGTGGTTCTTCCTCCATCAATAATAGCTGTACCTAAGCTGTTGGTGTGCCTTTGAACTCCCAAAACAAACAAAATGACTTATTGCTGATTCATTTAGCCATATTTTATTGCAAATCAATAGTACATATGTCGTACACATAAAGATACAATAAATTGAAAATGCATGAAAATACAAATGCTTTGGGCCACAAGTTTTAACAACATTAGACAACGGCCTGCACCAGAAAGTCAAGTTAAAGTTTGATTATATTAAATGACTCAGTTTCGTTGTTGAAAAGAGTACGCAAAATAGAATGTAAATAAAAATCACTATAAGATCAGAAAAAAAGACATATTTATAAAAAAAGGAAAAGAAAATATTGCTTAGATTGATATATATATCTAACGAGTCCACCTGTTGTTCCCCACACCACGCCAACACCCACGATCTAGTCTCATAAGCAAATAACATACATTTAATCAAGAGAGGCGTGCCAAAAAAACTATTGCTTACGGTAATATAATCTTAAATAACTTAAGCATGACATTCAATCTGCCTGTCAAAGCACTCGTGATATTTCAGCTTCAGTATCAGCAAAGATGACACTAGGAAGGTATTCAAGATTGACCTGGGTATAAAATGCGGTACCGCAAACATCGATATGCCATTACTCACAGGATTTGAAATACCGATTCCAATTTGTAATGCCAATTTCTCATTGCAAGGTAACTATTATCCATACAGCCATATTACGAAATGTGCGTTAACAATAATCGCCATATGTTCACCAGACTTAACATAATGTGTGCAATACATGCTAATATCTTGCTGAACCGGCTGTCACGAACACATTATGTCGTATTTTCAGGTGATTAGATATTATTGCAGAACACTTTCCATTTTATAATATATAATAGCAAACATCAGATGCTATACCCATATTTGGATGTATACATACACATCATACACCATCTATCGTATGATTGTATATCAAAGCACAACGCACAATAACTAGACACATCGTTTACCATACTCATTAAATGATTCCATTTCAATGTATACAAGCGACTTTCCTAGTAAATACAAAATGTTCTTGCCTCTAGGATATACGTGAAACTTGAACGATCTATATTTGCAGTGGAATATGAATGAATTTTATGTTACATAATTTGCTCAGATGAGATCATTATAATGGAATATTTACACCCATCCGGCATTTGCCTCAATGGACGTATATTCTCTATTTGTATCTATGTTCGTGTGAATTTCCCCAATCATGACATATGCACTCGAAACAACGGTCCTCATTCTCAGTGTTGGACAGTGTGTCTTTGATAGACTATGAATAAGTAATGTAAATTAAATAAAATAGTAACCAATCGCGGGTTAATTGTTTCCGACGGCCTCCATTCTAACTTTAAACAATGTAGTTCATACACCGATTCGGCTTCCACGCACTATAAACACACCCAATGTAGTTCGTATCCTCATGGAAACTTATTAAATTGATTCATTCATTATATATTGCCTTATTAAATATATCATAGGAAGTTTATCAAGCGTGGCTGATGCACTTGGCGGGCAGATAAATAGGGAAGTGTTTGATCTCGTCTTGAAACAACTAGGGATTGACACAATTATCAAGGAAGGAGAGTGTACATTGCCGCCACCCCCAACAGGTACATCATACATGTGTTCTATTTCCTTTCCCTGTGTATGTAATGCGTACATTTTAATATAATCAATATCTACCAACACAAATAGTTTCACATAGTTAATAACAGTTCTATGCCGTTCAGTAAATTACGATAATGGATTACCATTTTTGTTGATCAACATTTGACGTTTGGAACAACAACCATTTAAGCATCGTCCAGTAGCCATATCTCGTTAATATGAATTCTGACATGGCTCTGCATTTTATCTGTATAGGAATATACAGTGACACATTAAATATGCAATACAATATTTGTTTAATATGTGATGTCAGTTTACTATCATTTTGTTGTGTTGTGACGTCATTTACGCACTATAAAAATAACAACTGTTATTGTACTTGTTATATATTTTGGTCATGTTAGAATCGGAAATATATTTCTATTTGCGTTATTTACAGTCAAATAAAATATGGTTTGCCATTCTGAAGACCGGAAATAATCACATACGGCCTACAAATCAGAACTCCAAACCATGTTTTATTCACCAATAAATAACTGAAAGACAAATATTATTTATTACTTCTATTGTTTGTCGACACAACATCAACTGCCACATTTCCCTGCTCAATGTTGATGTTAAGTTAATATCCAGTAACACATTTCCTTGTACTATTCCTAAGTCTATCGTATGACATAATTTCTTTTATAAAATCATTTTATCTGACAATGTGATGTCTAAACGTCCAATTTAAATGTATTCTGTACAATGCAGTGTTGACGTTTAAAAAAACTATGGTTTACAATTTCAGTAATGTGTATAATAACTAGAGTTATCCTTATGTATGCACACATTGTGGCTAATATTGTGTACACTGCTTTATTAAATACACATACTATTATATAATAGTTGTATGTGTTTAATAATAATAAATAAGTTTATTATTACAAAGGCATCATGCCTATCAGTATACATGCATACAACATATTATTACATAACATATCAATGGTGACACAATTTGTACATATACTCTGACACACAGTGAGAAGAATAGGTTATTGATGGTAGTATAAAGTATTTCTTTTTTCAAAGCTTTTACATATATACATCGACAAGTTTCTAACAATACACGAACTAGTAGCTTGTAGCAACTCCTTGAACTTTAATATGTTCGGTCTTTTCCAATAATATCTTTTTATATAAAGAATTCTAATTTCATGATACAGAGGGCATTCTAGCAAAAAGTGAAATTCATCTTCTACACTATTACATAATTGACAGTTGCGATCATCTATCGGAATCTTTTCTGGTTTATGCCATCTACCTGATTCAATTTC
>CM026404.1:31693845-31760871 GCA_014843695.1 Archivesica marissinica | reverse complement strand
GACTCCGTGACCGTGTGGTTAAGACTCTTACTCACTTGCCCCTCCACGCTGTATGTTCGAATCCAACTGGGGGTGACTAATTATTTCGTGTGAACAAGTTATCCAGTTGGCTTGCGGAAGGTTGGTGGTTCTACCCGTGTAGTGAAGCAGTATTTAAACCATGTACGTACAGCGCGATAGCTTCCTCACATGAATGAATTCGACACCCCGTTGATATTCGAACCTTCATGTTGGAGTGTCAGGTAACCTGTTGAAGGTGTTATTTCGCGCAAGCACATTAATTGTCAGAAAGACAAGTATAGTAATATGTTTTCATATATGCTATGATATGTCAGAATACAAATTAATACACATTAAATAAATTATCAGAATGATCTATTAATACCATATTACATTTGTGCAGATACAAGATAGACAAGACGGAGAAACACTTCGTGGTTGACCTCTCAATAGCAGTTTGTATGGACGCAAAAACAACATGTCAATTCACTACAGATATCTTCAAAAACACAAGGATTCCTATTCCTATTTGCAACCTCGATATGGACTTTACCTTAGCCAGTAAGAAATATATAACTCATATCATGACTCTGAAATTAATTATCATGTAGCAACACTATTTGTGAAAATCAAACCGAAGTTAAGATAAATACATGTATAGCAGATGTGTGCAATGCCATGCTGTTCTATCCATGATTAAGTCGTTCATATTCACTAAATAGCAGAGGGTTGGTTGTAGTGCCAGTATTTGGAATCATGGCGTTATATATGTCATGTATGAATGTACATGTATTACTCTCAAATACTATATATAAATGTATGCTACTTTTGAGCAGCGATTAATTTGATTAGACCACCATTAGCGTGTAATCTCTATAACTAAATACAATTGATGGCAGGTATGGTTTATATTTAACCTGTCAATTGATTGGGAACTTTCCTACTTTAGATTTTTCATTGAATAACTGGTTGAAAGATGTCGGGCACACGCTGCAGGATAATCTGCCATCGGCAGTAGTCTCGATGCTTCTAAGCCAGCTAGGTCTTGACAAGTTCCAACAAAAGCCACCTTGTGGTGTAACTGATGCGCTTTATGCAAATGCTGTCAATGGTTGGAATTCAGGTAACTATATTGATAACATGTACATATTTCGGATATAACCATACATTCGGACACAGTATTATTGACTATAATCATGAATTCATGATCAACTTAGAAAACGAAAATTAGCGAATTATAATCAAATAGTGTTTTACAGTATCTTAGTGAATATTTAATTTTAAATTGTAGTATTTAGCGTTTCTCCAATACTGTCATTATTTACTATTAGCTAATAACTTTGCTTGTATGCAAATGTAATAACAGTCAAGCAAGTGGGATCAAATAGCAACATAAGTATTGTTGCAGAATATATAAGCTGGATATTATATGTGTTGATTTTGTACATTTAAACAGAGTGTAACACATCACTATCGTTACCAAAACTCCCAGAGGAAATCATGTGTCATATGTCTGACTACTGCACAGGACTAGACTGCTGTTTATCAGTTGACATATTAAGGACACACATTCACGTTAGGTTCCTCATGGACACTTGCAAGTATAAACTCACAATGGCAATTGACCGACTAGAGAAGGAAATATTGCTACTGGATTATGAATGGGGTTAGTACAGTTATATAATATATCATTGTATTTGAATTCCAGGAACACGGTATGTCGTGATACTATCTTAATGTGTTGTTTCCATGTTCAGAATGTATTACCTAGTGATTCATATAATTATTAATTCGATAATTTTCGTCGATAACTCTCCGGTTTCGTAAGATATCGACGGAAATGATTGGATTATAAATATATTGTGATATATGGAATGATCCTCTAAACGCTATGTCATAGGACATCTCTTATTATAATAAGTAATTCTCAAAGATGATGCTTGTTATGCATAGGTATAAAAATATACACTAACAATTACCATATCTGACAGTGACTTTTATATGTAATTTGACAAAGACCTACTTTCAATAAATAACAGTTTAATAACACACTCCTTAGTTTAAATATAAACTCATTTATTGTGATGTGCAAGCAGCTTCTGTGAAATAGAATGCATGGTCATATGTAATATTTCATTCAATCGTATGATACCATACTTGGCCGACTGTACAGAAATTTATTAATCTATTGTCATGCAAATAAAAACAAACATTGGTCTTTCCAAATTTATATATTTTGCAAATAAGCAACGAAACTAACGCATATTTTACACATATATTTGAACTTGTGAGTGTACTCTTTTGTAAAGTTCCATGTCACTGCCTATTTATACTTAATTGCTACACTCATGTATACTGTTGTATGCAATAAACTTATTGTATTGCAGTGTATTGTATTGGTAATAACTCTGATGTTCTTGTTGATGACAATAACCAGACACTACTTTTGATATTCCTATACTATATATATATTTGTATCGTGATTATTCAAAAGTAAGTATATAATAATATTATATTGATACATTTGGTTTAAACATATTTATTCCACTATATACATTCACAAAACAATACATGTACACAAACTCAAAGAATAAGAAATGATTAAACGGAACCAGGGCTTAGATAGTTTCTCTCCTTATTGATATATTTAAACGCATTAAGTTCATCTAGTGTAAATGCTTGTTATTTAGACCGACATTCGTTTTATTACAGGTCAAGAAAGCCATTTCTACCTAGGAGGAGTATTCAGAATAGAGTAAGGACATGGCATTAGTGTAGATCTAGATATATTAGTATTGAACACATTTATATTGTATTCAAATCGATATTTGTAGTAATTTACAAAATGTGATACATTTATTATTTTTTATATATATAGTAAAACATATCTAACGGATAATCTACGGTTCACTGCGGTATGCTCAAGAACTGTGTCTACCTAGACAATGATTGTGTATTGTCCGTTTCTAGTGAGGTTTTTATTGTTCATCACAATGTTATTGACAGGTGATCAGTTGATAACCCTACAATGCCATGATATGACAATCATAAATGATCGAACAGCATTATATATTTGTATGTTTATGACGATGTACCATGTACAAGTCTTGAAATAAAAATCTGTGCTGTTCTATTCCTATTTACTATACAAAAGGGCACCCACTAAATAACACTGGCTATATAGCACTATCTAAATGTGGATTCATCATGTTTAAAAAATTAAAACTACTACAAACAAGAAATTAATCATAGCAGTAATTATATACGACATAAAGGGTTGCGTTATCGGATGTAACACATACAATAGCCCTTAGCTTTTCGTCCGTCTTCTGCTTCAGACGTTAAAGAATATCTGAATTAATAAATTCACTTCACACCAATGCAACCCGGGTTCAATCCTCGGACCGTGAAGTATGTGAAATTACGGTGGTCGCCAGATCGGACAGGTGGGGTTTCTCCGGGTTTTCTGGTTTCCTCCCACACGAATGACCACATTTACGCTTTCTTCCGCGCCAACGAGAGTGATTAATATACATGTAAGTTGTAAAAACATGCTTCGCAATCGTTGTAATATAAATACAGTTTAATCTTAAAAATACATTTAGTATAAATAGATGCATACTCATATCAGTGTAGGTTGCGATACTGTTATACTGTTTATATTGTAGGTATAAAATCGAGGATCTACAAAGTAAAAAGAAATTCATTGTTAATATAAAGTTGAAAATTTGCTTCGAGCAGAAGGATTGTCTATTTGACATGGTCATTCTTAGAGACGCTTATGTACCAAAGCCATTATGTGATTGGAGCTCAGGACTTGCCATTCCAGGTTAATTACATATTTTCTATTTATTGTTACTATTATAACACTTTAGTATGTATCGTTTATATGATGACTGTATGGATAAGACGAGCATACACTTTATATTGTTGTTAAAATTGACGATGCTAAATAACGTCATACAGCACAGCATATGTAAATAATAACATCTAAATATACATATGTACGGATGGTCTTTGATATGCAACTGACAAGTTAGGTTGTCAATCTCAGTAGAAATGACAAGTCAATCAAAGGTTGGAAAGTGCTCGTGCAAATGTCCTCTACACTCAAAGCAATTCCTAATATGTAGCCCGTTGTTTTACAGTATTTGGAGCAAATTAATAACCAACTATTATCAATATTCATATCATCTTCATTGGCTATATTTTATTACAGATCGTCATGCATGATTTTCTGTATAATCATTTCGGATAAAATGCATTAAATGCCAATAAGAACATATTTAATTCAATTTATATGATTATTAATTGAGTCCAAATATTTTAAAATACTAGGTAACCGATTAGGAAGTTTGTTGAGTGTATATTAATTGTAGCCCAATTATATAACTACACAGTCATACTAGTGTACGAGTCGAAACACGACGATTGTTTAGTTCCTATTTAGCAGCAAGTATATGACAATCCTGAGTTACATTCTGAATCATGATGCATAGTCGGGACATATGTTGCGTTCGTATCCACCGACTGATAACATTTCCCTATTACATGTATTGTCAATAATGCCATTACATATATATTCATCCACTTTCATTGTATCAATGGTTAGGTAAAACAAAACTATTTGTTTAGGCTACCACATTTTAAAAAACATTTTAATACAATGACTGTATGAATTATTTTCTAGATTATTCGCTTAGCAAATGGATGGACGATCTAGGATATTCTCTTGACGGAGATACTCTAAAGGATTATATGATAGATAAATTATTTGATGCTCTTGGAATTGCAAAGTATCTACAAGATAGCGAGTGTAGTAGACGAGTACATCCATTTGCAAATGGAACGGATGGATGGACATCAGGTACAATTTTTAATTAACGTGCAATTAACAGTGACACCTCTTTGATCATTGCAGCTTTGCATGTTGCATAGTAGTTGTATTGATAATGTACTCGTTTACACTAGGTTGTGTTGGTCAACATATGTGTAAATGGAAGTATCCCACTATGTTGGAATTCTTAAACATATTATTCAATTGTGTCGTTTGGCAGGGATTATGTACGTTCTAATGTAGTTTGTGACCCGTGGTACTATATTCAAATCATATATAATATCTACATGAAACTTCACATCGACTTAAATAGTATATCATGTATATTCGGTATACTTGTTTTTACCGAAGCGTCAATGCCACCCATATCAATGTGTTTTGGTAATTGACTGGGTAATTCATGCACTGTATATTTTAGGAATAAATATATGGAGAGTGGGTATAAATGAAAATTCCATGTAAATAGTTGCACATTCTGAGACAAGAAAGTGATTGCATAAAAACATCAGTAACCTCGATTTTTACGGATACATTGAATAATACCTCGCATTGTCTGATCGCGTTTGGAATACGTGGCCACTAAGTGCTGTCCGATTAGTGCAGTTGTTATCGCGCTCGCTCCTCACCAATGCAACCCGGGTTCGATTGTCGGACCGGGACGTATGTGAGATAGTACTGGGGTCGCCAGATCGGATTGGATTTGTCCGGGCATTCCAGATTCATCCCACACGAATGACCACATTTACGCTTTCTTCTGCGCCAACGAGAGTGATTAATATCAGTTGTTAAATCTTGGTTCGCTATCGTTGTAAAAATAAATAAGATTTACACTTTTAACGAAAGTGCATTTCGGATGATTTAATGTATGAACCTGAACATCCGACACAATTAATCCCATACATTTTATATCAGGTTTAATACTGGGTATATAACAGGCAAACCAAGAGGTTGACATTATTAGGAACAGTGATCTATGCTCACCGTGTGAGACCCTTGACTATTGAGATTGCCTCGAATAATAACAATGTCAGTTTTCAAACTCCTCACCATACCACGCATTCCATAATACTGCTACCACCAATTAAATCTCTCCGAATAAAACTATTTTCTACTGTGATAGATTCGTATTCTGCTATATTCATTGCTGATAATGAACCACGAATATTCGCTAAAAAGTGTCGCTGATTGTGCGTGTAATGCAATTGACTTATTGTCCATAACATGAAAACTCGGTTGCGAGCTGTCAAGGTGTGTCTGTCAGCGTATGAACGACGATCACGAATATCGATCCTGTTCTGTTCAAATGGTGCATGATTATGATGCAATACCGTTGTCGCACTCACTTACATGACCGTGTATTTAACGCTTTCTATTGAACCCAGTAGAGTTGGATCGAATCGCGAAGGTATGTATGGAGCAGTCATAAGGACGTACAACGATGTTTTACCATGCTTGTTCATACCCATACCATACCAATTAGCCTGGTGTCATGGCATCATTAAGCGCAATTGGTATGTTTCCATGTTGTATTAATACTTATATATTTACTATCTACTTACAGAGTGTCCACAGTCCGTAGACACAGCTAAACTTCCAGAATTCATGACATGCCATATACCGTCATTCTGTACCGGAGTGGATTGCTGTGTAGATATTGGATTCGTCAAACGATCTTTCAAAGTACACTTGCATCTTGACGCTTGCAATTATGTGTTTTCAATCGGGATTGAGAAGTTTGGGTTGAACATATCGCTCTTGGAATACGAATGGGGCAGAACTGATGAGTTTTCTATGGCCGGGGTTTTCCGCATTAGGTGCGTTTGGTTATGCATACATTTGTTGTAATTGAATATATAAAGAACAGCGACCATTTGATGTAATAGCTATAGCAGTGTAGCATACCAAATCCAAATCAATGATGCTTTGGTGACCAAGCGAACCTCAGTAATAGTGTCAATAACGAAAGCTACGGTTTGATCAGATCCTATGCCCACTGCACTGACTGGAAAAAGAACGTTTAACTGGTCCATTTTATTTATTGGCATTTATTATTTTCTTGACCGCCATACATTTAAGTTTAACTTTGTTTAAGCTTTTAATAAGCATATTTAAGTATATATAGTATGCACATACACGTAGAATTGAGGAAAAAGCACATTATAATTATAAGCACATTATTAGTACATTATAATTATATACTAGTACTTATTTTACATATTGTAATAATATGCTTATTCAAAGAAATAAATAATTGTTTAAACTAAGATAAATGCATGGCGGTCACGAACACAATACAATTGCATTAAGCCAATAAATAAAAGTGATCCTTTAATCTTATGTACACATGTATGAACATTCAATTATTGCATTATAATAATATAGTAAAATATTTGATTGAATAATTTTTCAGATATTCGATTTCCAATCTAGTCGCTGAAAACCAGTATATTGTTGATATGAATATGTCCATATGTCTGCACTCATCTACATGTGAAGAAAATCTTGTCTTATTAGAGGACGCGAGAATTCCAAAACTCGGGTGTGAATGGAACATATCGCTGTCTGGTATGTGCCATTTTAATTTCAAATTTACAATACGATCAATGATTGTATTCAATTGGCCTAATTTCATACACATTTTGAAAGTTCGATTTTCAATATCCTTTAATTAGAAATTGGTACTCATTTTCTCTGAGATAATAATGTTGTTCTAGTGATTTACGACTTGTGTGTAAGATTACGTATGCATAGTCTGGTGTAGTACATATACCTTTGTAAGATATGCGTTATAAACGTTACAGAATTCAGGTTGGACAATTATTTAGAGAGCATTGGAAGTAACATAGAAAACATTGGAGAACGTTTGTCAGGTGTGGTTGCAGATAAGCTGCTTGAAGAACTGGGAGTGTTAATGTATATGCTCAAGACGCAATGTATAGCCGTTGCACCATCTAAAAGTAATATAATCAACGGTATGTATTGGCGAATTATTTTCATGCACGTAGAATACATATGTAGACTCGTTTACAACATAATTTATATTAATTGTAGTTTTCTTAAATTTATACAAAGATTTTTAAAATAATATTATTATGTCTGAATGAAGCTTGCCATATGGCAGTTATATTCGCCGACTGTCAATATATTTTATTGTATATTATTGAAATAAATGTATTGTTAACATTACATTCAACCGTTTGTATTCGCTAATAATTTGTCTTGCAGAGTGCGAGAGGATTGACACATCGCTAGTGATACCGGATATGATGTCGTGTTCCATTCCATCCCACTGTACGGCTATCAACTGTTGCATCGACGTTCCATTCATAGGCAGATCGTTATACATATCTGTCGATCTTGATGCCTGCTCGAATCGACTCACAGTTACAATAGAAAAGTTTGCCAAGCATATACAGCTATTTGATTACGAATGGGGTACTTGGCAGAAATTTGACATCAAAGGAGTATTTATAATAGAGTGAGAACACTATAAGTATCATTTTCCAAAATCGTAAAGTGTAACAATATATTAATGCATCAACATTGCTTGTTGAGAAGGAAGTCACATGTTGATTGTATTCATCTCCACAATAGTGTTCAACTGTAGTCATGATTACTTTTATAACATGAATTCAGTTTCATACAGCCATGACATATTTTCTTATACGTGTAATACCACCTGGAAGGATTATAATTCGTAAATTAAATTGTTTAAGGTATGCATATTTCTATTTTAATTGGTATATACCGTTAATGATAAGACATACTACGATTTAAAATAATATTCGATGCATTTATAACGGCGTTTAAAAACAACAATATAACGTTGGTTTACGTAGTGACGTCATGGCAATTTAGTGACGTCATGACAATTAAGCAATTCAGTTCTGACATTTGGCGCCAAAATGAAAATAGCAGTGTTATTTATTAAGTCATAAAAGGCTTTTATTACATGAGTTGTGATTTCATACCACATTTTATGAAACTCGTTTTGGAATGTTCACGAAAAGGTTCGCTTAGTAGCAAAATTCCAAAACGAGTTTCATATAATGTGGTATGAAATCACAACGCATGTAAGATCCTATATATGCCAGTCAGTCATATTCATTTAATATACATCTGGTCACTTTATATAATAGAGTATTTAGAATGCTGAACATATATTTCCATTATTTCAGATACATGGTAGACGACCTTACTTCGAGCAAAGCATTTGTAGTATCTGTGCGATCTATTGTTTGTTTTGACGGAAGCAAATGCAGCTTGAATGTGACTGTATTGGACAATCTGTTATTACCTAAGCCATTGTGTAACTTCAACGGCACATTCAAACTTCCAGGTAACATTTATTAGGGGTAATTATATGCATGATAAGTATGTTCCTAAATGTCTGGATCTTTGATCTTGTAGTTCAATTGTCAGCAACACAATTAGTGGCTGTATGCATGCTTGTTTTTGCAGTCTTTCGATAACGTTGATATTAGAATATTACTCAAGTCCCATACTAGTATCTCTTCAGATTAGAATATTTACCATGCTCCTGTTGTTTTACACTCACAGACTTTTCATATGACAAATGGATTAATGACAACATGGACAACGTAGCAGATGAACTGACTGGTATACTCAAGTCAAAGTTGTTCGAAGAATTAGGCATCACGCCTTACTTACAAGACCAGGAATGCTCTGCAGGCAAATCATATATATCGGGCTGGACATCTGGTAAATTAATTATATTGTATTTATATATCACTAGTTTTAAAAATACACTCTTAATTTTGTTTACCTTAAACGTTGTTTTGTCTACTGGTTTAAACATATTTATTTATCAGGATACATGTAATATACATTGAGAAATATACAGAAACATACATTTATATCGTGATATGTGGATTGAACTGAAAGCTAAGAGCTTAAGGTAATTCTTTCCACTGTCGTCTAGATGTTAATACCAGGTATATATGGTAATTTTAATAACTTGGCGTAATATCGAAAATGACCAGAACTTAAATATGTTTAATTCAAATTGGAAACGCATCCAAACGTTTATAAATATCTGAAAATTGATAGCTAAGGGCTTAGAAATAGAAAAAGGAAATAAGGATGAAAATGGGATAGAATAAATTATGCAGAAATGAGATCTAGAAGTATTGACATGTAGTATTACTAGTTTAATTATATTTTACTTTCGGGATTCAGTTTACATTTACATGTGTATATAAAACATACCAATGCAAAGAAAAGCAACAAGACATATAACTGTGTACTAGCAGACAGGAAATAGCAAATATGTGAACTGATGAGATGCTTATCAATTTACAAATGGTTATTTACACGTCAAGTGTCAGTCATTGTCGAGCAGTGAGAGAATAAGCCAGACATTTGAAAGTTCATATTGACTGAGCCTATGAAACTATCATAGTTAATGTTGCCAACTATCGATAAGTGTTGTAATAATTATTAAGAATTAAACAGGTCACAGGATGCATCAACTCGCCCAGTTAAATTATTTGATAATTCCCGAGAGGCAGGGACTTGAAATAATTTGAAACCAATAACCTTTAATTTTAAGCCCCAATTATGGGTATTTAATTGATCAACCTGACAATGCACACATTTACTGGATGAAATACAAACACTCACATAATGTTATGTTAATACAATTATATGTCATGCATAATTATACGTATAGATTTGCATGCTCCTACTGCCATTTGCTAAAGCGAATGATAACATGTATCAAATGGCTTCAAACGACCGTATGGATAAGGTTATTACAATTTCTCTATGTTGTGTAGTTAATTTGTCAAGGCAACAACTAAGCTATTTAAGCAAAATGAAATGGGTTTGCCATTAATGGCCAATAAGGTATAAATTACATTGTATGTTCTAGCAGTGGCTGACATACGGATCTGTAGTCCCGTGGTAACACGCTGGACTTGTAATCCAGGGATCGCGGGTTCGATCTCCCGTCTGACCCTAATACAAAATTAACATTCTTTCAGACGGGACTTTAAACCGAGGTCTCGTGACGGTGTTGTACACCGTGCACGTAAAAGAATCAGAGTAGACACCGGAATGGGTCTCTATCCGTATCATTGTACTATCCTCCAAGCATCTAGAATGACTAAATCTCTTCAGAGGCGTCGCTCATATGGGCAACCGATAGCGACGATAAATAAACGTAAAACACACACACAGCAATGGCTGATTGAGCTAGCTTCTGCGTCTTTTCTTCCTAGAATGATACAATATTTATTAAGCTTTGAATATGAAATACATTTCATTACAATGTGATTGTTTTTATAAATTTCGGATATTTGTTTCTTTCAGAATGTCCCACGCATGTTACACTTCCAGATCTACCCGATAATATGAACTGCCACTTGTCGAAACACTGCACTGGATTTAGTTGTTGTTTGAATATACCACTCCTTCAGCGATCATTTTCATTTCACTTTGATCTCGATAGCTGCAATTATGTACTAAGAGCGGGTATTGAAAAGCTTGGATACAACCAGTCCCTAGTCAACTACGAATTCGGTATGTAGATAGATAGATTCGCAGTGTATTTGATAGAAACTGCAAACTGCACGTGCTGCTAGTGCTATGGTACATTATGTAGGAATGTCTTTAAAGAGTTTACTGTTCATACCGAACAAAACACATTGGTTGTCATAATCCGCATTTCGTTACAGTTAATATATTAATTTATTGAATGATAGTTAATCCTCATTTTATCTGGAGTAATTATCGTGTTCACAGTTCATTTTTAGTTTGGTTATTGTAAATAATATACAACGAATAACTTTAAATAAAGGATTGTATTTTTCTCTTATACAACGAATAACTTTAAATAGTAGATTGTATTTCTCTCTTATACAACGAATAACTTTAAATAATGGATTGTAGTTCTCTCTTATACAACGAATAACTTTAAATAATGGATTGTATTTCTCTCTTATACAACGAATAACTTTACATAAAGGATTGTATTTCTCTCTTATACAACGAATAACTTTAAATAGTGGATTGTATTTCTCTCTTATACAACGAATAACTTTAAATAGTGGATTGTATTTCTCTCTTATACAACGAATAACTTTAAATAGTGGATTGTATTTCTCTCTTATACAACGAATAACTTTAAATAAACGGATTGTATTTCTCTCTTTGCCAGGGAAGAAGAACCATGTTGAATTATTCGGGATAATACAACTGAGGTTGGTGATCTCTTAAATCGTGCAATAAGTATACATATTATTGGTTAATATAAATTTAACTTAGTTTGATTGCGAGGCCAGATTTTGCAACATAGAGATTCAATTCTTTCGAGACCTATTACCTGATATAATCCATCGACATGATGAAGAGAGAAGAGTCAATGCGCATTTAGGTATTTAGGTGTTTTGCCCAAGGACATCACCAATGTGGTTCTGACAGGTATCGAACTGCTCGGTTACAAGGCCGACACCGTATCCATTATACCCAGGAGGCAACCCGGTGGCTTCACATCGATCATTCCTTTTGTTATTTATTGTAACCATCTTTAAATATAGCTAGACACTTGTGTAAGCTATGTATACATTTGCTAGTGCACGAGAGTCGTAGTCACCTGTGAAAATACAAGTAGTGATTATATAAAATGATGTACGAAACGCTTACTGTTTACGATATTAATCTTATTGTTTTTTGTTTTAGTTTTACTATCGTTAACGACAAAGATGCGTCAGTCTATAAATTATCATCAGACGTTGGTATATGCTTAGATGCGAGGTCGCCATGTGATCCAACAATACCATTCCTGACAGAAGCAATTGTACCTAAACCACTATGCAATTGGGACATGGATTTTAAACTCCCAGGTACCAATGTTTATGTTGTTTATTATGTACATGCTTGTTGTTATGATGAAATAGTATGTATTGTGGTCTTCGTCTTGCAATTATTGTAACACATACATCTTTCTAAGATCGTTTATGTTTGTTTGATCTGTTCAAGGAAATACATTGCATTGAACGGAATGTGTGAAAATGTATACTTGTCTGTGGTATCTGGAGGGGGGTAACTGTTTGGTTTACCCTTGATTCTCTGATCGAGCTAGTACTGTGGCGCCTCTCATATCCGATAGCCGTGGCATCGCTAGAAGTGACACACAGAGTGGGTGTTAATGAATCACAACGAGTATCAACGTTTCTAATCAACAGTGTTTTATATTATTATGAGACAAGTCATTGTGTAATATAGACCTATTCATATGCTGCATATATGCAACTTCTCTAAAGTACATGGATCTAAGCAGTTACAACATAAAACTATACGTGCGATGTTATTATAATAGTAATCAAGTAACCTTGTTTATTCAAGTGTGTAGTAGTATACTGTTATTTCTTAAATCAATCAATAATCATTAACCAATGAATTATGTTCTGATAATTCTACGTGAGATTCTATTCTCAATCTCGGTGAAAGTCTGTTCTTAGTGGAAGTCTGTTCTCAGTGGAAGTCTGTTCTGCCCTCCTACTGAAACATCGGTCCTTATATACTATTAGACGAATTCCGCCAGACCTGGCGTAAAATATCGTGAAACGGCGTAATCTGGCGTGAAATCCACCCGGCGTAATCCACGCTGGCGTTACATGGCGTAAAACTTGCCTGGCGTAACGACTCCTATCGTAATATGGCGAAATTGCCCTGGAATTACGCCACGCTCAAGCGGAATATTGATAAATAAAACATATTTATCAATAAAAATGTGTAAACGTATATAAACGCATACAACTACTACAGTTGTAATTAAATTACCTAGGTGCGACCATGTGTGCATGTACGTACATTAAGAGTATGCTCCAAATGTTGGTAGCTGTCACTTTTGACAGAATATATTAAACAAAGCTCCAAGCGATACTTTGATTGCGTGATGTCACTCCCAATATCCCACAATGCACACATAGCTTCCTGGTGCAAGTAAACATTACAAGCATGGTTAAAACGAATATACAGCCAAGGTATTCGTGTCCGCTAACACTTAAGTTAATACATTCTTTGAAGTTTAAAACATGAAAGGAGTCACAAGGTAACTTTCTACGAACAATTATTCATTTCCCAAATATCAAATCCCAAATCTCGGTAAACAGAAATAAACATGTCTCTACCCACTCAGTTCTAACATGAATGTAAATAATATACAGGCCAGTGGCCACAATACAACATGTACAGTGTTTTATGAATTGTCAATAATGTTATAGTATCCAATGACTCTACTAGAGTGGCAATGTACTTTTCTATGGTCGTTTATGTATTATATGTGTTTATTTACATTGATGAGAGTCGCCAAATGATATAAGCTGTTTGTGTGACGTGTGTCTTGGAACCACAAAATCAACCAATAACACTCACTACTTTGATAAAAACACAAATAGTTGATGATTTTTCAGATTTTAAATATAGCGAATGGTTGGCACAACAAGGACTTACACCTTCGACAGTACTGACGAGAATGGCTTTGGCGAGACTATTAGACTCATTAGGAATATCACAATATCTGCAGACAGATGGATGCAGTCATTCAGACGAAACATTTAGAGACAGTGTTCATGGATGGGAAAAAGGTAATGCTGATATTACATAGTATGTTATCAAATATTCTTCTATATAATATATAAAGCATTTTGTTTGTCATTGTCCAAATACAATTAAATATACGTTTATCCATGTATGATAGCATTAAGAACTTTAATAATGTTGTCATTTGTGGTACACAATTTTATCCTTAAGCACGTTCTGTATATATTTATGCTGTACATTTGTTTGTGTCAACTTCACACTCGGTAATTATGACTATATAGTGGTGTTATTGTATTGTCATTACTGTCATCAGTTATTTTATCCTTTTAAAGTATCATGAGTATACATCATTATGTTCAGCATTAAATTTGTTGTATTCAACTATGAATTAATCCACATTTAGTAGTCAATGAATGCTCTTTATTTACAGATTGTCCTCTCGACATGACATTACCGCAAATGCCTTCTGAATTGCGATGCTACATTCCAAGTTACTGCACAGCTGTTGAATGTTGCCTGAATGTCGATACACTTCATCGCGGTTTCAGAGTAGTTTTATCCGTGGACGCATGCTCCAACAGACTAATAGTTGGCATAGAAAACTTACAACTGAACGTGTCTCTTGTTGATTACAATTGGGGTAATACTTGTTGTCTGTGATTCTACTTAGACCGTTATGTTATTTCAATGTTGTCTGTGATTCTACTTAGACCGTTATGTTATTTCAATGTTGTCTGTGATTCTACTTAGACCGTTATGTTATATCAATGTTGTCTGTGATTCTACTTAGACCGTTATGTTATTTCAATGTTGTCTGTGATTCTACTTAGACCGTTATGTTATTTCAATGTTGTCTGTGATTCTACTTAGACCGTTATGTTATATCAATGTTGTCTGTGATTCTACTTAGACCGTTATGTTATTTCAATGTTGTCTGTGATTCTACTTAGACCGTTATGTTATATCAATGTTGTCTGTGATTCTACTTAGACCGTTATGTTATTTCAATGTTGTCTGTGATTCTACTTAGACCGTTATGTTATTTCAATGTTGTCTGTGATTCTACTTAGACCGTTATGTTATTTCAATGTTGTCTGTGATTCTACTTAGACCGTTATGTTATTTCAATGTTGTATTGTATAATTATGTTGATTTCCATAGATGTATTTTATTGTAATATAACTGGCAGCAAGAGATGTGGCGATGTCACACGGGGGTCCCCGTGGCCGAGTGGTGACAGTCGTTGGCTTCAAATCACTTGCCCGCCCCTCACTGCTGTATGTTCGAATCCCATTGGGATTATCGACTTCTTTAATGTGAGGAAGCTATCCCGCATGTCGGTGGTTCACCCCGGGTGCCCACCCGTGCCTGTAATACACTTCGGAGGGGCACCCTGGATATTCCTCCACCAAAAATAGATGGAGAGTCGACATATGAGCGAGGCTGTTCGTGCGACTTTAACCCCCCGCCCAAATATAAGGAGTACTTGTGAACTTTGTGGCATTAGGCTAATGAAATGGTCAATTATTATATTTATTTACGTAAAATAAAAATAAAACTTGACTTGTGTTTTTCAGTGTAAGATTGGACTTTATCTCGGACGGTGGCTTCCGAAGTAGTTTCACAAGTGACTACGACTCTGGTGAAATAACCTAGTTCACTCGGTGAGATGTAATGCAATCGTACGCTGAAACACACACTTATCCTCTTATTACAGAAGTATTTTGTTTTATAATGAATCACTTTGAATTATCAATCTGCATTATTCCATTGCTAAATCACATGCATGCTATGCACATGTAGTCTATGTCATTATTCTCTCATGCTTAGAATACATTTTGTTTTACTTAGGATCTGTAGAGACGTTGTCATTAATGGGCGTCGTAAAATTAAAGTAAGTATTTATTACAAAAGCCGTTTATTTGTTGCTCGTTGCCACCATAATTGGTTCTTCGTGGTTACGGTCGTTGGTTTTAAATCACTTGCCACTCGCCATTGTAGATTAGAATCCCACTGAGGTGTCAAATTCTTTCAAATGAGGAAGCGATCCAACTGGCTAGCGGCAGGTCGGTGGTTCTACCATGTTGATATTCCGTGTATGAAATACTGTTCTGTGGAGCACCCGTTGTCATGGTTAACCAACAGTAGCTGGAGAGTCTCCTTAAGACATAAGCCATGTTGATATTCCGTGTATGAAATACTGTTCTGTGGAGCACCCGTTGACTTGGTCAACCAACAGTACTGGAGAGTCTCTTTAAGACATAAGCCGTTGGTGCGACATTAAACCCAATAAAGCTAAAAAGCAACGGCACCATATGACGTCGTGGTCCATTATATCAGGAACATAGATGTCAGTCATATAAATCATGATATATATAGTAAGCTCCCGGGTGGTGATTTTTAAGTTAGCCTTAAAACTACATTTAGAGAAACGGTGCTTGCGTTCTGTTAATAATATATATTACAGTGTTGCATGTATTTTTATGTTAATGTATGTGTGGGTGCATTTCACTTATTGATGTACACGACGCACAATTTGCAAAGTGGTAAAGTATTGATAACATTTGTTAAATAACTACAAATGTTGGTCCATAATTAAGCAAATTACAAGCAAATGTATACGTCTTAAGCACGAGGAGCCATACATTGTAACTGTCGTTTTTTAAATACAATAGGTATAGTATTCGGAATTATGAGGAGGCTAGACAGTATGCCATGGATTTAAATATGAGTGTATGCCTAAGTCATGACCACTGCGACTTCAACATGCCATTATTGCATAACACGACCTTCTCCAAACCACTCTGTGAATGGAATACTGGATTTCTAATACCAGGTAGGTGTTCAAAGTTTGTAATTATGTTCTCACTTTGTCATTAGCATAACAACTATGCAATTTATATGTTTAAGCATAATTAGTTTATTCGTCATGATAGTAATATACAACAAATGATTATAAACACAATAAAGACTCGTGGATTGAATCTAAAGCGTGTAGCTTATAGCGATTCTCTTCTTTATTCTATGTCGTGGTATATTTAAAATTCAATTAAAAAGCTTATATAGTGCATACAAAACTTATATCAATGTTATTATACACTTGACTACGCAATCCAAAAGTCCGATATGTAAACAGTCAGTATTATTTACTATTCGCCCAGATCAATCAATATTGAAGTCGTGATAGAGCAGTGGATGCGCTTTCGCTTCAGGTGCGAAAGGTCCGGAGTTCGAGCCCCACTGGAGCCATTACGATTGTGCCCTTAGACAAGCATTTAAATTCCACGTTGCCTCTTCTCTCTCCCTCGTGGTGATGGATTCCATCAGGAATGAGGTCTCGAGAGTGATTTATATTAGTTGAAATAACTTGTTTCGCAATCGAGCTAATATAAATTTGTATAAACTAATCAATATTTTAGAAACAAACTGGATGCCTTTGGCTTCCGTGTCCGACTCAGTAAAACGCTCATTGGGATATTCGGCTGAAAACAAAGTGTCTCTCTTAAGAAGTAGAAGCATTTTTGAAATGCACACACAAAACCTTCTCGATACTATCCGATTATGTTATTAGATATACTGATGCAAATCGAATATGTGTACCTGGGTTACCTGGTACCTGGGTATAATAACATAAATATCGCATATCGTACTATGAAATATATCACCCCTCGAAACATGAATATTGACGCCTCGGTTAATATTCATGTACTCGGTGTGATATTTTTGATATTCATTATTGCCCACTCAAATATTACCTATGCAATATTTATATCATGTCTGGTCATTTAGATTAATTTGAGTTATGCCCATGCTATGTTGAAAATATCCAATGAGTATTTAGAATATTATTTACAAAATATGTGTATTATTTTCTCAGATTTCTCACTAGAAAAATGGCTTCACGAAAACAGTATAACGGACGTAGTTAACCTATTGCCCCTAATGGTTCACAAACTGTTGAAAGAAACAGGTTTGAAGCAGTACCTACTACCTGAACAATGCGATAGAAACAAATCACCGTACTCACCTTCACACAACCAATGGCGATCAGGTATTAATTATTAAATACATATTGACGTATTGTAATGTCTGTACTACTGCCGAGGGATAATGATTTGGCGTCGTCCGTGTAACAGATTTTGTAAATAATGGGTGACATGTACCACCATAGTTTTATTGCACGTGCAGGTTTTGCGAGAATCGGTCAAATAACATTATTTGCATTTATTTGTTCGTACAGTCTTATTTACCATATGGTGAAATCCTAATATGAAACTTAAAATAAATATGTATCACCAGAATGCAGTGGTGCACGTACACCTCGTCTGGAGCGCGATCCAGTAACATCACAGTTATTGACTAAGAATCCACAAATGTGTCCATCCAGATCCAGTTCAAATATGTCCGTACAGGTCCATGTCCATCCAGATCCAGTTCAAATATGTCCGTACAGATCCAGTTCAAATATGTCCATACAGATCCAGTTCAAATATGTCCATACAGATCCATGTCCATCTAGATCCAGTTCAAATATGTCTGTACAGATCCAGTTCAAATATGTCCATACAGATCCAGTTCAAATATGTCCATACAGATCCAGTTCAAATATGTCCAAACAGATCCATGTCCATCTAGATCCAGTTCAAATATGTGCGTACAGATCCATGTCTATCCAGATCCAATTCAAATATGTCCATACAAATCAAGTTCAAATATGTCCGTACAGATCCAGTTCAAATATGTCCATACAAATCCAGTTCAAATGTGTCCATACAGATCCAGTTCAAATATGTCCATACAGATCCAGTTCAAATATGTCCATACAGATCCAGTTCAAATATGTCCATACAGATCCAGTTCAAATGTGTCCATACAGATCCAGTTCAAATATGTCCGTACAGATCCATGTCCATACAGATCCAGTTCAAATATGTCCATACAGATCCAGTTCAAATATGTCCATACAGATCCAGTTCAAATATGTCCATACAGATCCATGTCCATACAGATCCAGTTCAAATATGTCCATACAGATCCATGTCCATCGAGATCCAGTTCAAATATGTCCGTACAGATTCATGTCCCTCCAGATCCAGTTCAAATATGTCCATACAGATCCATGTCCATCGAGATCCAGTTCAAATATGTCCGTACAGATTCATGTCCATCCAGATCCAGTTCAAATATGTCCATACAGATCCAGTTCAAATGTGTCCATCCAGATCCATGTCCATCCAGATCCACTTCAAATGTATCCGTACAGATCCATGTCCATCCAGATCCACTTTAACTGTGTCCATACAGATCCATGCCCATCCAGATCCACTTTAAATGTTTCGTACAGATCCATGCCCATCCAGATCCATCTTAAATGTATCCGTACAGATCCATGTCCATCCAGATCCACTTTAAATGTGTCTGTACAGATCCATGTCCATCCAGATCCACTTTAAATTTATCCGTACAGATCCATGCCCATCCAGATTCACTTTAAATGTATCCGTACAGATCCATGCCCATCCAGATCCACTTTGAATGTATCCGTACAGATCCATGCCCATCCAGATCCACTTTAAATGTATCCGTACAGATCCATGTTCATCCAGATCCACATTAAAGGTATCCATACAGACCCATGCCCATCCAGATACACTTTAAATGTATCCGTACAGATCCATGTCCATCCAGGTCCACTTTAAATGTGTCCGTACAGATCCATGCCCATCCAGATCCACTTTAAATGTGTCCGTACAGATCCATGCCCATCCAGATCCACTTTAAATGTGTCCGTACAGATCCATGTCCATCTAGATCCAGTTCAATGGGGTATATCATTACAACCCAAGGGCACATGTAAAGCTTTTCAACTAATCCTTTGGTCCGATTTTAAAATACATTGCACGTTCACACTCTGTTTCGTTGACATGTCTAAAATTATTTTTGTCCGACTATTTTTCAACTCGGCTTTCCATAACATACCAAACTGAAAACGACAAGACTTCACATACATGAGTACTCATTATACAAACACCCGTGAACTATTCTGAAACCTGGTTGTTGTAGTGTCATTTGTTTACAATCCGGGTCGATTCGCCAAAAGCATAGTCATTCTTACCATCATGGACTTCTTATGTATAACTCATAGACATTATTCCAAACAATGACCAAGGAAATCAGGGTTTCAGAAAATAAGCACTAATGCATTGACAATTTATATTCTGTCCACTGTTCTCTCGTAGCACTTGGTATGTGTGTGAATCACATTCAATGCTTGTTGTTGTTAGTGTTTGTAATATAATGACTGCATTTGACTGTGCCATTTGCTCTATATATATACACAAAGAAAAAGGTTAAGCACCCCTGGATATTTTGGATGATTTTCCCCCTCTGATTATTCGAAATAGTTAAAGAAGGTACGTTTATGGGAAGAGTAGGGTTTGCACGATACGTTGTAACCAGTGATGTGTGACAGTTGTGATTGCATCGCTTGTGACATGCACGTGCAGCATGCTACCCTCGAGGATCACAAAAAGCAGTATGGACAAACTCTGTTTGTGAGTATTTAGCGTAGTGCGAAACGGGCATTTTAGCATAATCATTGAACATGGCACGGAGACGAGTGCCAATGGAGATTAGGAATCAGATTATTGGTATGCATTCCGCAGGAATGTCCTTTAAGGCGATAGGACGAAATCTGGGTTACCATTACACTGTTGTTAGGCGCTTAGTCCGGAAGCATGCGCAGTCCGGAAGTACAATGGACCGTGCAAGGTCGGGAAGACCTACTGTCACTACACCGCGAGAAGACAGGGATCTTATACGACTTGCTCGCCGAGAATCCTTCAGTACAAGTCCTCAGATGAGAAGACTGTGGTTACCAAATCGACCCATCAGCACCAGAACAGTCCGTAATCGTCTCAAAGCGGCAGGATTAAAGGCCAGACGAGTCATTAAACGTCCCTTGTTAAGAGACCACCATAAACGTGCACGTTTGGCATGGTGTTTGGCCAGATGAGACTGGAATCTGAGGACGTGGAGGAAAATTCATTGGTCAGACGAAAGTCGATTTTTACTGCACGTTACTGATGGACATAGACGTGTTTGGAGACACAAGAACACAGCTTATACCCCCAGGAACATTCATCCTACTGTTGCGTATGGAGGTGGCTCTGTTATGGTGTGGGGATGCCTGACCCATGATTGCAAGCTGGATTTGGTCACCATCAGGGGCAACTTAACCGGAGCTCAGTACATCCGTGACGTCCTACAGCCAGTCATTGTCCCACATTTCGACAACCACCCACTTGCTACACGACCTCAGTACATGGACGACAACGCCAGGCCTCACATATCACGTGCCGTAGTGGATTTCATGAGGGCCAATGCAGTGACAACTCTACCCTGGCCAGCGATAAGCCCAGATCTGAATCCAATGGAGCATGTGTGGGACATTATTGGGCGGCGAATGCAGGCACGGAACCCCCCAGTACAGACTTTAGACCAGTGGGAAGCGGCTCTGCATGGTGAATGGATGTTATTGACCCGAGAACAGATCCAACGTTTCACTGGAAGCATGAGACGTAGGGTGGAGAGTGTCATCCGGGTATGTGGCAGACCCACCAGGTACTGCTTATTCTTACTGAAGACGTACTCTAGTGTCTTCGAAGAACATTTGTATGTGACAATAGCAATGTTAACGCTCTTTCTGGGACTTGTCCATCCAAACTTTTGAGGGCTGTGTTTCATGGTGATGTAATCTCTATTAAATTACAATCACAGCTAGCCATTGTTGCGTAATCTCTATTAAATTACAATCACAGCTAGCCATTGTTGCGTTTTAGTCTTGCCAGATGATTGTTCTTACAGATGACATTAGCTTTTTCGAGTATTTCAGAGCTATTGCAGATTATACATGCTTTTGCCATTCGACATTGTGAACATATCCGGGGGTGCTTAACTTTTTTCTTTGTGTATATTATGAAGGTATATATGAAACTAAGATATTGTGTTCTTAAATGAATACATACAATATGTATTGAATACTTTCAGAGAACAGACAGCTGCACTACTGTTTCACATCCGAAAGCTAAAACCTCAGATAACAAAGTTTATTTCTTTCACAAAATAATAAGTATAATGTGGTCGTGTTTCTTTTTAAGATTGCCGACAGGAGATGCAGTTGCCGACTTTGTCTGGAACAATGTCCTGCTATGTACCAGATATATGCACAGGAATGCAGTGTTGCTTTTATGTCGACATATTAAAACGATCATTTGAAGTCAATCTGCTGTTGGACACATGTCGTTTCCAACTGGACGTGGAGATAGAAAGACTGAAAATAAATGTCCCCCTTGTGGATTATAAATTTGGTAGGAATAATTATGTGTTTCACGTCAATATATTCTTATGCATTTATAACAGCGTTATTACTTTATTTTCCTTCTTGTTCTATATGGGTACAGAATTGTGTAAGTAAGTAAATCCGTTATATATATATAGAATTATAAAGTGTATTATATAGGATATCAGTGTATCTAGGATATCCCAGATGGTTATAGTAGCATGTTTCCATATGTCCTTCCTTAAAGGGACTGATAATAAATTATTTGGACACACATGCATAACTATAGCCTATATAGTGACTAAGACTAAACTCGAGTTGCTAGCATAGAATGGAGACCTTATATCAATCGCATAGTACAGCTCCATCTGAGTATGCGCTTAGTAGATATGCCACATGTATCTAGAAATCATAGTCGGTGTGTTGAATCTATTCGGATCGTGGATGTCAGTACCCCAGTGGCTCGTGAATTATCGTTTTCCAAAGAAATGCTGTCATGGCTAATTCTACGAACAATGCAGGCTCATAAATCATGTTGGTGCTGGTATCTACTGATTGGTTACCCACTTTAAACAATGATTGCGAAACAAGTTAGACTATTTAAATTCCCAACATTCAGCGGAATACTCAGCGGGGCATGCACACATTAAAATGTGTTTACTTGTGAGGTATCTTAGTGTCAGTGTATTGGTTGTGCTCTTGAGAAAATGTGAGTGCATATGAATGAAATTACTTAAATAGTCTGGCCTTAAGTTATTTCTAATTTTATAAAAATACAGTTTTGTCAAAGCTTAATGTTGCTAATTTGGTGATTAAATCTATATATTCATCAGCAAGAATAGGTTTGTACGCTCTGACATAGTCACCATGTTGCTGTATATAAGCCTTGTAAAACAATGGCATGTGATCAATATAAAACAATGGCATGTGTTCAAAATAAAACAATGGCATGTGTTCGATATAAAACAATGGCATGTGTTCGATATAAAACAATGGCATGTGTTCAATATAAAACAATGGCATGTGTTCAATATAAAACAATGGCATGTGTTCAATATAAAACAATGGCCTGTGTTCGATATAAAACAATGGCATGTGTTCGATATAAAACAATGGCATGTGTTCAATATAAAACAATGGCATGTGTTCGATATAAAACAATGGCATGTGTTCGATATAAAACAATGGCATGTGTTCGATATAAAACAATGGCATGTGTTCAATATAAAACAATGGCATGTGTTCAATATAAAACAATGGCATGTGTTCGATATAAAACAATGGCATGTGTTCGATATAAAACAATGGCATGTGTTCGATATAAAACAATGGCATGTGTTCGATATAAAACAATGGCATGTGTTCAATATAAAACAATGGCATGTGTTCAATATAAAACAATGACATGTGTTCAATATAAAACAATGGCACGTGTTCAATATAAAACAATGTCATGTGTTCAATATAAAACAATGGCATGTGTTCAATCGATAGTAAATAGCTAACTTTTGATAACTGTCAAAGATATGTCGACATTTTGTTAGAGACAAAATTAAAATGATCATACCACATCAGGTTTTCATTCATGTTTAGGCCTAGAATTGTGTCACATTGTGTAATTTCTAAATATATAGCATTAATCGTTAAATCCATATTGCTAGCATTAAAGAAAGCTCGTTTCTGTCTTGTTGAGATCAGCATAACCGTTGCCTTTCTAGTGTTTAAAAGCATTCCGTTTGCTTCACACCGCCCTTTCAGTTTATGTAATGCTTTGTGCCAATTTCGTATTAAAATATGTTTGGTACATTGAATATCATACCTCGTATCGTCGTCAGTTCAGGAAACAGATCTTGCCAAACACAGTTGGTAGATCATTAATAAAAAGAAGGAACAGTGTTGGTCCGAAGAATTGACGATAACATTTAGTATGCATGTTGACATTTAGTATGCATGTTAGTGTCATAGTGGTAGATTAGTCTGATGTATGTTCGTGTCGCAGTGGTAGATTAGTCAGATGCATGTTAGTGTCATAGTGGTAGATTAGTCTGATGTATGTTCGTGTCGTAGTGGTAGATTAGTCAGATGTATGTTAGTGTCATAGTGGTATATTAGTCAGATGCATGTTAGTGTCGTAGTGGTAGATTAGTCAGATGCATGTTAGTGTCGTAGTGGTAGATTAGTCAGATGCATGTTAGTGTCGTAGTGGTAGATTAGTCAGATGCATGTTAGTGTCATAGTGGTAGATTAGTCTGATGTATGTTGTGTCGTAGGGTAGATTAGTCAGATGTATGTTAGTGTCATAGTGGTAGATTAGTCAGATGCATGTTAGTGTCATAGTGGTAGATTAGTCAGATGCATGTTAGTGTCATAGTGGTAGATTAGTCAGATGCATGTTAGTGTCATAGTGGTATATTAGTCAGTTTTTTATCTACTAGAAGTCGTTGCGGTGTTGGTTCGAAATCTGAATATATAATTAATCTTCACAACAACGCTATTTGTGGGTGGGTTTACCGCAAAAAGTATATAGTCACAGTTGTCGTTATTCTAAACTCGGCATCGTTGTGATTGCTTTGATTGGTCAGCGGTATAATGTGATCAAACGATGCTCGTAAATGTTTCTGTGACACAGTGTTTGTAATTGCTAACGTAGCCGTATCGGTGAGGGTTCGACACTTGTTTTATGCCTATATAATTGCATTTTAATATGTGAAGAATTTATTATTTTGTCACCATTCTTATATCCGAAGGTTTTGTTATGTTGCACATTAAGTGTGTACTACTTGGTATAAATGCATGTGTGTATGCTGATTACCTTGACATGAATCGGGACTATGGACATACTTGTACTCGTGGAACCATCAGAAAATAAAATAAAATTGTGACTAACTATTGATATACTAATCTTTCACTTATTGCAGGAGAAGAGAGTAAGGTATATCTGTTTGGAGTTGTGAGATTAAGGTGAGTTTGATTTTATAGTTTTGTAAAATTCTGTTGAATATATGTTTATTTTCATTCACATATATGTTCACACCAAAACATGCTAACGACTATTCATCATATATCATTTACTTCGCAGATTCACTATTATAAAGAATGGCGAAACCTCATTCCGAATGAATGCTGACATAGAAGTTTGCTTCGAAGATTCTAAGCCGTGTGCATATACCGCTTCCATCTTACAAAATGCAGTCATTTCTAATATATTTTGTGGCCATGGGACTGGTTTTCAGATTCCAGGTAAGCATAATCGTCTCAATATGTTATTGAAAACCTATTTGCGGAAAACTGATTGCGTGTTCTTATATGAGACTATGGTCAATTTGATATATTGATACTTTTATATACATTCTCATCGTAATAGGAAATTAAAAGAAATTGTCAGTTCCTTATGATAATGCACGTTTTAATAAAGACTATTTTGTATTAATGATCATATTTTCTTGTGATAATGTACGTTATGATGACGTCAATGTGTATTTTCAGGATTTTCGTTTGAATCGTGGTTGCATGACAATGGAATAAGTTCAGCAACATCTATTGGAGACTCATTACTAGATAACCTATTTAGTGTGTATGGGCTTGATAAATACCTACAGACTGTACAATGCAACAGCACTGACGCCAAGTTCAAAAACACGCCTGGTATGTATGCAGGCATATATATCATCATAACCACATGACATAGCAATATTTAATACTTCTTTTGAATTGTTAATAACTTATATTTAGCACTGTCATTGAATCGTTGTATAATGTCGTCATACATGTGGGAGGAAACTAGACTAACTTGAGAACTCGCATCTATCCAACCTAGCGACTACCTTATCATCGAAAGTACACAACATTCCATATAGAAATAGTTTGTATTGGTAAGAGACAGAAATAGATCAATTGCTGACAGACAAAGTCATGCATAAATTATGTTTATTTATTTTTTATTAAAACACGAATTCCCTTGTACACATATTCTGAAAGCACTGGTTTGCAATGAATTTGGAACTTTAAATTTACATACACACACATCAGGAGATGCTATCCAATAATAAAATTTAAATACAATTTTATTTGGATGTACATAATATTACGTAAGCGTCAATTAATATTTGACAGCTTGAATTTATAACAGATTGTGACTTTAATTAGTCTGTCTGTCTGTCTGTCTGTCTGTCTGTCTGTCTGTCTGTCTGTCTGTCTGTCTGTCTGTCTGTCTCTCTCTCTCTCTCTCTCTGTCTGTCTGTCTGTCTGTCTGTCTGTCTGTCTGTCTGTCTGTCTGTCTGTCTGTCTGTCTGTCTGTCTGTCTGTCTGTCTGTCTGTCTGTCTGTCTGTCAATGAAATGTTGATCCATTGTGTTTGCAACGACATAAGATAAAAACAGCACACATATATGTACATTAAAACATACTTTAACTTGTGGATCTTGTCCCATAATTATTGAATTTTACAAATATATTTTATTTCATGAGAACGAGCGTATTATGTGCTAGCATGGCATACATAATTATTTGTGTTTCAAAAATTGATTTCATCAAGGAATGTTATAAATAAATAATGATACTGCTGGAAAGCCAAGTGCAACACTGTCCTTTGCATGTATATACGTTCTCTTGGACAACATTATATTATAAAATAATTATGTTTCATAGAGGAGCGTCGAAGTTGGCTACCAAGGCCTTTTTACGTCAACATTATTTGAAGCACAACGGGTTGTAATATTGTGACGTGTGTAGCTGACATAGACATTGAGGTAATGCTTGAAATGTCCACAGAGCAATCAGGAGAGTTCAGATATTTAGAAAACATTATAACCCCAACTTACGAATATGCTCTTGTTTGGCCCCATTTCCTCAGTCACATATTTAACCATATGTTGTTGTTTTATTAATTTTAGACCATTGCCATATAAATCCACATATCAACTTCGCCTCAGATATAACATGCGGTATTACTGACAGCTGTCTCGGGTTGTCGTGCTGCATTGACTCGGGGATACTGAAACGGTCTTTTGAGATGTCATTTGCGTTAGAAGCATGCAGCTATGTACTACAAATAAGAATAGAAGCATACACATCAACTCTACTGCTTGATTCGTCCGAAGTTGGTGATTGGAAACAGTTTGAACTACAGGGTGTCCTGAAAATAAGGTATTTGTTTCACTTCATGTATTGTGTATGTGTACCAAATATATGTGTGTGTGGTGTTATTTCACACATTTGTCTGTTTGCATTTATGGGGTGTTATGTATTACGAACATCTTTGAACATATAGCGATATTTCGACTGTAATTAGTTGAGGAACCTCACGGGTAGAACTACTATCCGTCCGCAAGTCAGTTGAATGAATAACTTCCTAACATGAAATAATTCGACACCCCATTGGGATTAAGACCGACAGTAATCAGTGGCAAGTGATTTGAAATCAACGACCGTTACCAATAAGACAGGGACGAGATTTATGTTCTTAAATTATTAAAAATTAGAATATGACTTGTATTATTTATTTCAGTTATCGTTTGTTCGATGTCTTTGAGGACAATGCATTTATTATCGATGTGATTGTAAAACTATGCCTGTCTGATGAAGAACACTGCATTTGGGAAACACCGATATTTACAAAACAAACAATTCCAAAGCCAATGTGTGCGAATGAACTTGGCTTTATTTTACCAGGTGATTTTAAACATTATATAATATCATTTTACATTACATTTGTTATGATAGTTGGCTTAATGCGCGAACTGACCATTTCCATTACAATTTCGTATTGGTTAAATATAATAGTGTTTGGATGAATATTGTCAGTTTAAAACATTATATTATGGAATTCGTGATTGCGCAGTGGTAACGCGTTCGTTTCGTGTAGAGAGGTCCGGAGTTCTTGTACAGCTATAGCCGTTTCTATTGTGTCCTTAGGCAAAGTACTTAATTCCACATTGCCTTCTCTACATCCCTCATTGCGATGGATTCCACACGGAATGAGGAGCGACTAGTACACTGACTATGTGTATTCTTGTAAAACATTCATTTCAACTGTTCTGAGACATCGTTGAAAACTGTACCGTCTTTAACTTGCACCTTAAGCCGCGATTCATCAATATACCTTGTTTTGTACATACATCCATGTATTCCGTGAAACGGACATAAAACTGACGGTATCATGACAAAACAATATTGGTTTTATATAAAATGTACATGTAAAATAATTCGACACGATATAAATAATAATTAAAAACATATTAGAAGTTTCGTTAAGTATTCATATCAGATATATAGCAATACTTTTAATAACATATCAGACGCGAAGTTAGGGCTTAATGTAATGTTGTTAGAACGTGTTGCCCAACCCAGTTGCTTTTGTTATGTTGTACTAATATTGTGTAACTATATGCATGTATATATAGGCAATGAAATATGGTTAAACAAGACGTTACGTCATAGTATTGCATATTAGTATACATAGCACATGTGTTGGTTCGATGTTTTCTTTACGATTATTATCTATGACACTCTTCCATGGTGTCATTTTATTGCAGACTTTTCACTTTCCAAATGGATGTCAGATAATAGCATCAGTAATATGACGCAAACACTAACAGTTGGTGCGTCAGATCACCTGCTTGAGGATTTAGGAGTGGCTAAATACATTCTTCAGAATTCGTGCACTCTAAGCTCACAAGTATGGACTTCTGGTATGTCAAGTCTTAGCATGTTCTAAGCTATTTATTGATATTATAATGTTAGTAAGATTAATTGAACAATAGTTATGATGATCGAAGCGAAATAAAAGCATACTTCAGAATTGTATCTCCTCTTCTGTATCATGTTTGTGCATTTGAATGTACAGTATCAGACTGGCCTATTGTGGAAAGTCGATCAGCTGGTATTTTGGAGTATTAATTCTCCAAATATCCATGTCATAGTGTCTTTGGACAAACTACTGATTATATAGAGAATATTAGAGTCCATTGAAAGAAAGTGCAATACGGGTAATAGTATCATGAATTAATACAGATTTAACTCATAAACATGTGATTGTGTTTGTGATTACTATATTTCAGAATGTAGTTCTGCAATGGGTTCTGTAACGTTGCCACCTGACGTCTCGTGTACATTAGATACTGGTTGCGAGAATTTGATTTGCTGTGTGGAAGTTAGAAAACTGCAAAGAAATGTATCGTTCAAGTTAAATGTAGACGCTTGTGAAATGAGGGTTTCGGCTAAGATCGAAGATATGACGATTATAGAATCATTATTCAACTTCGATTTCAATGTGGAACAAACTATGGATTTACTTGGACTCGTTAGATTAAAGTAAGCTCTGCATGCACGACTGTCATATATATATATATATATATATATCTATACTATAACATGACGTATATTGTTTAAAATTTAAGAATTACCAGACAAGTTATTTGTAGTGACGTTAATTACTCAATGAGAGACATCGGCCAGTTACTTCCCCTGAATACTCCATAAAAGTAGATAGGTCCCATTTCTGTTCTGTAGTTCTGTTTTTATCGTTGTTTCTTTTGCATAACATGCTAGCAATTAAAATCATTTACTTTCTCATCTTATAATTATTAAATTACTGTATTCCGACAGATATCCTACAGTATATGCATTGGGTACTTATTTGTAAAACAATATTTATCACACCGCAACATCTTGCTAAGGAACAACAGTAAAAACAAAGGAACAAAACTAGAAGGACCTATTTTCATTTCGGGATAAATCGGACATTATCTGTCAATGGAGGTAATAGAAAAACGAGCGATGTATCTCATAAAATAAACTAGTATTTACTGGATGTTCGTTGTTTTGCATTGCAGATATACTATCGTCGACTTGAAAGGATCGGACCTATTTTCCATCAGTCTCCGTTATGGTTTATGTTTTGAATCGTCCAACTGTTCGACTTTCATAACAATTTTCGATGATCTTCGGTTATCAAAATCTGTGTGCTTGTGGAAACACGAATCAGGTAAGTTATAGCTATATATATCCAGGATTTATCACCATTAGTTAGTTATCATTTTCTCGTTGATCAAATATCGATCATGTATGAGTATGTTCCTATGATTTATCCATATTGTATTGCATATAATACATTCGACAATACAAGATTACATACGAGCATGAATCAGATGTGAAATAACGTAACAGATTGCAAGGCACATATATACATTTGTGTAACATACCAAAAGGGTCGGGCCATAAGTTACAACCAACATTAGAAAACAATATGTTCCTGACCATGTGAACCATGCGTATCGACATCAGTGTCATACTTATGTTGATCGGTCTTCCAAATGTTATTTAGCGTAGATAAAATAGTTTGGATCGGCCCTGGCTAATTTGTTGAACGCCCCTCGCTATGCAGTTTGTGTGGGATATTTTTAGACGCTACAGCGCCCCTTAGCGGAAGCGTCAGTTCTAGCAGGACGCCATTTTGATGCTGGAAGAAAACCTACTTTAATTTGCAGTAACTGTTTGCGTCAAATTGTATCTCCCACGCCTTCCCCTAGCTGCCCACCTTGATGTTTTTATATGCCTAAGTGGGTCATGCATTACAGTAACATTTCACAATATAACGTATATTGGAATTATATTGGTTCTGTTTTCATATTATGTTGTTCACAATATATAGTATATTGGATTTGTTTTATTCTGTTTTCATACTATGTTTGGGCGGGCGGAAAATTGCCCACCTTTGCGTTGCCATGCTTTGAATATGCTATGAAAATCTATGTACGTCATTTAATAATAAAATGACATATGCACAAAATGCACACTTCTATGTTATTTCTTACAAAGCAAATGAACCTGCCAAATCATCAGTCGGATTTACATGGCATTGGTTGAAATTTGTGTTAGCATGGTCTGATTCAAAAACATATTAGAAGCAAATATTGGGATAAGGATGTATGTCCATGAATTAGTTAAGGAGACGTTTTCCTGATTAGGAGAGCGGCAAAATTGCATCCGAACACCTTGTAATTTTGATGAGAAGTATTTACAGCTTACAGCTAGCAGTACAGGAATTACTTACATAATTATTCATATGAACAGCGTAATAATACTAATTGTGTATGTAATATAACTCAATATATATTCATCCAGGAACGTGGTTTTATTTCAGACACTACCTTAGTTGATTTCTACAAACATGTTGATGGCATTCCAAGTGATGTTATACAATTGGACATACTCTCCATATTCCTTCACAAGATGGGAATGAATAACTTCCTTTTGGACGACTCGTGCACTATAAAATATGTTGACACTATTCAGAAAGAAAACCTTAGTAATACATTATTCTGCATTCAGTGTTTGATCAATACATATATACAACTAATTTTATTTAATATTTCGCTTTAATAATTAAGTAGTCTTGTATTCACATATCCCATGTTCTGACTTATCACGATACACATTAAGTTTCGAAGCACAGTTCAACAGCGTCAGATAAGCGTGTTTCGTTGTGTCGAATAAGCAGGTCACACAAACAGCTTAGGTCATACTGCGAGTCTCCAGTTATTATTGGTGGAGGAAGACCATGGGTGCCCCTCCGAGTACTATTACAGGTATAGACGTGCACTCGCGTGGAACAACCGACATACCGCAAGCCGACTGGATGCTTTCTTCACATGAAATCATTTGAAACACCCATTTGGATTCGAACCTATAGCCTTGGCTCCATTCTGTTGATTTTTCACTATTTAACTTCTGGAAAAACGACATATTATCGGAAACCCTATACAGCTCATTAAAGGGTTTGATGTTAACAATATATTTCGGACAAGGCAAAGTATATCAAGTGCCTGGTCACAGGCTGTCTAACCTTCAGCGGTGAGACCAAGTGATTTGAAGTAAACGACATTGAATTATTAGGTCACGGAGGCCCCACAAATAGCATCAACAATGGAGGCTTTGTAATTAATGTTCAATTCTTATATTTGTATTCTTGTTATAATGTTACCGAAGCTGCAGCTGCATTGCTTACACATGGTCAGCGTTAAAGTTGCCACGTAATCTACGATATACCTTATTATAATGCCGGGGCATACACATTATGTAGAATATAGACCACAGCTTGTATTTACATATCCATGATACCAACTGATGTGATTTATTTTGTATCTTCTCTTCTATTTAGTTCAATGCAATGATATTGGAAACCAAGTCACATCGACCTTGTATCACCTGAACTGAGTCAAAAGTCAATTTTATTTGCTACATATTGGCTTAACCTTAACATGTGTTTTCAGAGTGTGCAGTGATCATTCCATCAACATTGTTTAAAGACCAGGTGTCCTGCGTAGTGGTCGACAATTGCAGTGCTGTCGAATGCTGCTTGGCAACACCATTTATACAGAGATCAATTTCTGTAAAGATTCACATAGATGTGTGTGCTATGAGGCTACATATGAACATAGAAAAGCTGGATTATGTACTACAATTAAACGAAAGCACGTATGGGAGGCAACATACAATCAGTATGGCTGGAATTGTACATCTAAGGTATAAAAGTGTTTGTTTTATTATAGTGTCGGTAACCAATCGGCAACAATTATTTATCTAGTTTGCAGCTCACCAACCATCCATATCAGAAAGAACCCCTGATCAGGTTCGAACCTTTGACCTCCTGTTCCGTATGCGGACGCCTGATCCACTAAGCGTCGGAGACAGTATATGCTGTGTTACCTTTGACATTATATATATATACGTTTCTGTGATAAAGGATCGATCATATAGCCTGGAAATGGTATTATGTACCCATATACCAGTCTACTATAATATTTATATGTTGACATTTTTACATGTTGATTGACACTCGAGGTTCATGTTTATATGTTGTCCCTTATTTTAACAGAACTATCTCAGAGAAGGTATATGCGTTGTGATTCCCTAATAAATTAAGACCTACCTTTAATTGTATTTAAATAAGATGTAATCTAATTGTTCCATCTTGTATCGCAAGCATCTCTATAACAGCAGCAATAACCAGGACACCAAGCTTGCAAGCTTAGCAATCAATATTAATTATTATATTATATATTTCATTAATAGTTTCTTTTGTCTTCAGTGTAAAAGTCGATTACATCTCGGTGAAAAACATTTTTGTTATGGACATGGGGGTGAAGGTGTGTTGGGATAGTAGTACGTGTGTCATTGATACTACAGTATTGAATAGCACTGAGATATCACCTTCACCATGCGACTGGAATAAAGGTTTCATTGATGAAGGTAAGGACATGCAGCTTGTATATACGTTGTTTTCGTACATTTAGTCATTTGGTTTATATGCGTACAACCTCAGCTTCAGTGGGCATATGTTCGTGCTATGTGTTCGCATATATTGTAACTGAACACCTGTTTGCTTTTGTGAATTTTGTCTGGATAGTCGTTATAGTATTATGTCTGAAATATAATACAACATGTTGTTCTAGTAGGACGGACAAGAGATCATAGTCAACTAGGATTTTCATAACTGTGTGACTGTTTGCTTTGCGATTATGTATTGTTTGATTTCACGCCGTACTCCGTTTTCTAATAACATTAATATGTACTGATTATCCGTCTGTTCTTAATAGTTTGTATACGTTTTCTGGAATGACTTGCATACGTTTACTTTCACGACAGATTTTGCCACGTGGAAGGCAACTCATGGATTGGGACCACATGACAATATCTCTGGACTCTTGGCTGACCAGCTCTTTGAATATATGGGCATGTCAACATATTTATCGGCTGGATGCACCATGGATGACGTGAAAACACGCTCGTTGGTGTCAGGTATTGATTACATGTGCATAGAATATGTATGTATATAGCGTTATTCTTCTATGACATATTGAAATTTCACTAGCAAAACATATAATATAATGTGTGTAAATGTATGCAATAAATTCAATTGTTTCAATAATTAGCTTAAATGTTCTATATAATAATTATAATATTGCAAATTACACCATTACTATAATATAATGATAGTATGTTGTCTTGTATTATAGCTACTTTATTAATCATTAATAAATATACATGTTTTTCAGAATGTTCTAAAGACTTACCACTCTGGTTTAAGGATAACAACAAGTTGAGATGTGCATTCCATAAGTCGTGCACAAACATCTCATGTTGCTTGCAGTCACAATCTCTTGGACGATCGTTTAGTTTCAATATGGACATCCGTCCATGCGAATTTCTAATGAACGTCGCCATAGATAATTTCAAGAAAGTCGTATCTCTAAGTGACTATAGATGGGGTAGTAAAGACAGTATCTGCCTATTCGGAATGATTAACTTAACGTAAGTAGAGATTGCACACGTCAGTGTCCTTACTGTTATTATCACATAACGTTGCTTGTTTTCAGTATAATACCGTCATTTCATAAATTCATATATGTACACCAGTGCAATACCACATGGAAGGGTTCTAATTTGTTGAGCGAATAATCCTTATAATTTATAAATTAAACTTTCTATTTGAATATGTACATACTGTTTCTAACTTACTGGTAATACATACTACGATTTAAAAGAACTATCGAAGCACTTATAGCGCTTTTTAAAATTATAACGCTGCTTTGCGTAGTGACAATTTAGTGACCTCATGACAAATTGCGCTGACAGTTGGCGCCAAAATGAAAGTAGCAGTGTTATTTTGTGCACAGATATTATTAAAGCCCAATTTGGTAATGCGATAAAAAAAGGTTCTTGTGTCGTTGTGATTTCATGCCATATTTTATAAAACTCGTAAAATATGGTATGAAATCACCACTCATGAAAGAGCCTATATTGATATACTATAACGTGTTGCATTGAAATTAATGTGGACATATCAGAATGATCGAATTAAAATATAAAAATCACATGTCAGGTTAAGTATTGAAAAAACGAAGATATTTGATGCTTATTTTATGTCATGCATTATTTTATGGATATACATCTGACTATGACCCCATTTGTCTATGAGGGAAGAAGTGTAATCTTGCTACATAATTATACCTCATACATTGTTGTACACACGTTCGTATATACATAGGTATTCCATAAGAGATGTTGCTGCAGAAGATTCGTACATTGTTGATCTACAAATATCTCTATGTCCAGACGAACGATCTGCATGTCTCTTTGATGAAGTCGTCTTGAGTGACCAATTGATTTCAAAAAGTAACTGTGATTGGGGTCATGGCATGATTGCACCAGGTAGATAGTAGATACTTACTGTGTATTTAACAACACGCATGTACCATTGCTTAGCTATACATAAAGATATTGTATGCGATATTGGTGCTTAGCTTAATAACATCATATATTAGTATACAAGTAATGAAAATACATCTGAATAAACTGTAGAGAAATTATTATAACGTAATGTGAATCGATCATTATTGGCACAACATTAATCAAAATATAAATGTTCATTAATTTTAGAGTTCAATGTGACGGAATGGTTGGAATTCAGGGACTTACAACTTGGTTCGCTTACTAAACACGGAAGTCTTTATTTAATGGAAGAACTTGGAATCGATAAACTTCTGCTACAACCATCTTGCAGCATCCAAGATAAAATATACAAACCAGGTGGATCGGTCTCAGGTATTGGTGTTTTATAAAATTACATGTATGGAAATATGGAAACTGTATTATAATTGTATGATGAACTTCCGCTAATTCTAATAATTTATCTTATTTTCCTTCTTAATAGTAAGTTTGATTCTTCAGTTCGTTATTAGTTGATACAAATTCACGTTAGGTCGATTGCGAAACAAGTTCTTGTAACTTAAACATTTCCGAGACCTTCATTCCTGACCGAATCCATTGCCACGAGGGAGAGGGGAGAAGAGGCTATGTGGAATATACATGACTTGCCTAAGGGCGCAATCGTAACGAGTCCAGCGGAACTCGAACTCAGGGGTGTTTGTACCTGAAGCGAACGCGCTACCACTGCGCTATCACGACTTCCACTGTTAATTATTAAGCACGGATAGTTACTATATTTTCCATTTCAGCTTGTTCAGATAACGCATTTACATCGCTTCCGCAAACAGCAGCCTGTCGGTTGTCTTGGAATTGTATGGATTTGGAATGTTGCATCTATACACAAGAGATCAATAAACCCTTCAAAATTGAATTTAAATTCGATCCGTGCAACTATAAATACACTATCAATATTGAAAAGTTTAAATATGAACAGTACCTCTTCGATGTTGACCTAAATACAGAACACACAGTGTCTCTAGGTGGAGTAATTTCCTTCAGGTTAGTCTATATTTCGATTACGTCATTTAATAATATATTATTGTATTTTAAAGTTTAAAGTTTATTTATTTACAACGATTGCGAAGCAAGTTTTAACAACTTATATTAATCACTTTCGTTTGCGCGGATGAAAACGTAAATGTGGTCATTCGTGTGGGAGGAAACCGGAGTACCCAGAGAAAACACACCTGTCCGATCTGGCGACCACCGTACCATCTCACATACTTCCCGATCCGAGGATCGAACCTGGATTGCATTGCTGAGAAGCGAGCACGCTAACCACTGCGCTAATCGAACAGCCTATTTTAGTTTAATCATTTCTTGAATTATTTCTTTGAATAAACATAGTCATGTATTTATAATATATACATGAATGTAGAATTGAGGAGAAAGCAACCTGCTTGTATGATTACCAATTGTCCCTAATATATTATATTGATACATTTATATATATCAACCTTGCAATACGTTTATACAATAAGATACAATAAGATAGAGTGTATATTTATATAACAGTTTCTAATAATATAATGTAATTGTTAAAAGGTTTGAAAAACGTAAGGCAAGCTAAACGTGAGACACCCGGATGAAAGGAACAGTATATATACTGCTTATGATTGATTTCGTCATGCTACATGATAAACTTACTTGTTCTAACTGGCAGTACTATTTCCAGTGTATATTATGATTGCTTTCGTCATGCTACATGATAAACTCACTTGTTCTAACTGGCTGTACTATTTCCAGTGTATATTATGATTGATTTCGTCATGCTACATGATAATTTGTTTTGGTGTTTTTGTGTTTTTGTTGTTTCGTCATGCTACATGATAAACTACTTGTTCTAACTGGCTGTACTATTTCCGTGTATATTATGATTGTTTCGTTATGCTACATGATAAACTTACTTGTTCTAACTGGCTGTACTATTTCCAGGGTATAGTATGATTGCTTTCGTCATGCTACATGATAAACTCACTTGTTCTAACTGGCTGTACTATTTCCAGGGTATATTTTGAGGTCCCTTATTAGATTAATTTTATAACACAAATTTATAGGGTTTATATATGCCATAATGATCTAAACACTTACTTGATTATCGATAAATCTGCCTGGGCCTCAATTTGTTACTAGTATTGTCAGGTATTAATATAAATGTAAAAACCATGCATTGATGTAAATTCACACGCCAGACATTTCTGTAATCTAGGTCGACCTTTAATTATTTGACGGAGGAGTCTATTCATATCGTGTTTTGTAGTCAATGATACGTTAGGTAGTATTACTGTATATGCACCGTACGGTAGTCATGTATATTAGTATCTATCAGTATGTTATGTGTGAATAACTTTCAAAATGTGCATTCTTTAGTTTATATATAATTTTCTGTTGTTAAATTCCAGATACCGCATAGAAAACATGGTGATAGATGACATGTACAGAGTTAACTTTGCAGTTAACATTTGTCTTGACAATAGAACGTGTCTAGTCACTATAGAAATTATGAAGGATGGTTTGATTCCCAAACCAGACTGCTACTTGAATATGAAGAACACATTCAACGACAAAGGTAATTAATGCTATTGATATATATGACCTTAGCTGCTTTAATATATAGTTGATATGTAATACATGATGCGTACTGTTATATGTGGAGGTCGTGATAGCGCAGTGGTAGGGCGTTCGCTTCAGGTGCGAAAGACCTGGAGTTGGATCCCCACTGGAGCCGTTACGATTGCGTCATTAGGCAAGGCATTTCAATACCACGTTGCCTCTTCTCTCTGCCTCGTGGCGATGTATTCAATCGGGAATGAGGTTTCGAGGGTGATAAGTAACTGTTCTAAGAACTTATTTCGTAATCGAGCTAAAATAAATTTATATACACTTAAATATAAAGTTACTGTTATATCATAATCAAGGTTAGTATTGGTCCTGTTTTAATTGAATAAAAACTACTTGGGCATGTCATGAGTTATAATCAGCATAGCCAATATATAAGTATATATCTACATTTCTTGAATTGTTTTTATCTTTCAGAATTTTCCTTAAGAGCGTGGTTGGGAACCTTCAACACTAGCATATCACATACCAAACTCCCAACGCATGTTTCGTTAATATTACTGAGCGACATCGGTGTTACCAAATATCTAGATACCAACGTTTGTATGATTGGTTACCAACCTTTTGATCAACTGGGATGGCATCACGGTAAATAACAAGACAAATTACAACATTAAGAATGTGTTCAATATAATGAGGTTAACACTATATATTAAGTAAGTGATCTATTCTAAAATGTATGTATAAACATAACACACTGCAACAAATACGTGATACTGGACAAGTGGTTAGGTGTATTGACTACACATTACTGTCCACACACCAAGTGGTTAGGTGTATTGACTACACATCACTGTCCACTCACCAAGTGGTTAGGTGTATTGGCTACACATCACTGTCCACTCACCAAGTGGTTAGGTGTATTGATCACACATCACTGTCCACTCACCAAGTGGTTAGGTGTATTGACTACACATCACTTTCCACTCACCAAGTGGTTAGGTGTATTGACTACAAATTACTGTCCACTCACCAAGTGGTTAGGTGTATTGATCACACATCACTGTCCACTCACCAAGTGGTTAGGTGTATTGACTACACATTACTGTCCACTCACCAAGTGGTTAGGTGTATTGATCACACATCACTGTCCACTCACCAAGTGGTTAGGTGTATTGGCCACACATCACTGTCCACTCACCAAGTGGTTAGTTGTATTGGCCACACATTACTGTCCACACACCAAGTGGTTAGGTGTATTGACTACACATCACTGTCCACTCACCAAGTGGTTAGGTGTATTGGCTACACATCACTGTCCCCTCACCAAGTGGTTAGGTGTATTGATCACACATCACTGTCCACTCACCAAGTGGTTAGGTGTATTGACTACACATCACTTTCCACTCACCAAGTGGTTAGGTGTATTGACTACACATTACTGTCCACTCACCAAGTGGTTAGGTGTATTGATCACACATCACTGTCCACTCACCAAGTGGTTAGGTGTATTGACTACACATTACTGTCCACTCACCAAGTGGTTAGGTGTATTGATCACACATCACTGTCCACTCACCAAGTGGTTAGGTGTATTGGCCACACATCACTGTCCACTCACCAAGTGGTTAGTTGTATTGGCCACACATCACTGTCCACTCACCAAGTGGTTAGGTGTATTGACTACACATCACTTTCCACTCACCAAGTGGTTAGGTGTATTGACCACACATCACTGTCCACTCACCAAGTGGTTAGGTGTATTGATCACACATCACTGTCCACTCACCAAGTGGTTAGGTGTATTGATCACACATCACTGTCCACTCACCAAGTGGTTAGGTGTATTGACTACACATTACTGTCCACTCACCAAGTGGTTAGGTGTATTGATCACACATCACTGTCCACTCACCAAGTGGTTAGGCGTATTGACCACACATCAATGTCCACTCACCAAGTGGTTAGGTGTATTGATCACACATCACTGTCCACTCACCAAGTGGTTAGGTGTATTGTTCACACATCACTGTCCACTCGCCAAGTGGTTAGGTGTATTGACTACACATCACTGTCCACTCACCAAGTGGTTAGGTGTATTGATCACACATCACTGTCCACTCACCAAGTGGTTAGGTGTAATGACCACACATCACTGCACTCATCAAGTGGTTAGGTGTATTGACTACACATCACTTTTCACTCAACAAGTGGTTAGGTGTATTGGCCACACATCACTGTCCACTCACCAAGTGGTTAGGTGTATTGACTACACATTACTGTCCATTCACCACCAAGTGGTTAGGTGTATTGACTACACATCACTGTCCACTCACCAAGTGGTTAGGTGTATTGACTACACATTACTGTCCACTCACCAAGTGGTTAGGTGTATTGACTACACATCACTTTTCACTCAACAAGTGGTTAGGTGTATTGGCCACACATCACTGTCCACTCACCAAGTGGTTAGGTGTATTGACCACACATCACTGTCCACTCACCAAGTGGTTAGGTGTATTGATCACACATCACTGTCCACTCACCAAGTGGTTAGGTGTATTGATCACACATCACTGTCCACTCACCAAGTGGTTAGGTGTATTGACTACACATTACTGTCCACTCACCAAGTGGTTAGGTGTATTGATCACACATCACTGTCCACTCACCAAGTGGTTAGGCGTATTGACCACACATCACTGTCCACTCACCAAGTGGTTAGGTGTATTGATCACACATCACTGTCCACTCACCAAGTGGTTAGGTGTATTGTTCACACATCACTGTCCACTCGCCAAGTGGTTAGGTGTATTGACTACACATCACTGTCCACTCACCAAGTGGTTAGGTGTATTGATCACACATCACTGTCCACTCACCAAGTGGTTAGGTGTAATGACCACACATCACTGCACTCACCAAGTGGTTAGGTGTATTGACTACACATCACTTTTCACTCAACAAGTGGTTAGGTGTATTGGCCACACATCACTGTCCACTCACCAAGTGGTTAGGTGTATTGACTACACATTACTGTCCATTCACCACCAAGTGGTTAGGTGTATTGGCCACACATCACTGTCCACTCACCAAGTGGTTAGGTGTATTGACTACACATTACTGTCCACTCACCAAGTGGTTAGGTGTATTGATCACACATCACTGTCCACTCACCAAGTGGTTAGGTGTATTGACTACACATTACTGTCCACTCACCAAGTGGTTAGGTGTATTGATCACACATCACTGTCCACTCACCAAGTGGTTAGGTGTATTGGCCACATATCACTGTCCACTCACCAAGTGGTTAGGTGTATCTGCTACACATCACTGTCCACTCACCAAGTGGTTAGGTGTATTGATCACACATCACTGTCCACTCACCAAGTGGTTAGGTGTATTGACTACACATCACTGTCCACTCACCAAGTGGTTAAGTGTATTGATCACACATCACTGTCCACTCACCAAGTGGTTAGTTGTATTGGCCACACATCACTGTCAACTCACCAAGTTGTTAGGTGTATTGATCACACATCACTGTCCACTCACCAAGTGGTTAGGTGTATTGATCACACATCACTGTCCACTCACCAAGTGGTTAGGTGTATTGATCACACATCACTGTCCACTCACCAAGTGGTTAGGTGTATTGGCCACACATCACTGTCCACTCACCAAGTGGTTAGGTGTATTGACTACACATTACTGTCCACTCACCAAGTGGTTAGGTGTATTGACTACACATTACTGTCCACTCACCAAGTGGTTAGGTGTATTGACTACACATTACTGTCCACTCACCAAGTGGTTAGGTGTATTGACTACACATCACTTTCCACTCACCATGTGGTTGTTAGGTGTATTGACCACACATCACTTTCCACTCAACAAGTGGTTAGGTGTATTGACTACACATCACTCTCCACTCAACAAGTGGTTAGGTGTATAGACCACACATCACTGTCCACTCACCAAGTGGTTAGGTGTATTGACCACACATCACTTTCCACTCACCATGTGGTTGTTAGGTGTATTGACCACACATCACTTTCCACTCACCAAGTGGTTAGGTGTATTGACCACACATCACTACTGTCCACTCAACAAGTGGTTAGGTGTATTGACCACACATCACTACTGTCCACTCACCAAGTGGTTAGGTGTATTGACCACACATCACACTGTCCACTCAACAAGTGGTTAGGTGTATTGACCACACATCACTTTCCACTCAACAAATGGTTAGGTGTATTGACCACACATCACTGTCCACTCAACAAGTGGTTAGGCGTATTGACCACACATCACTCTCCACTCAACAAGTGGTTAGGTGTATTGACCACACATCACTTTCCACTCAACAAATGGTTAGGTGTATTGACCACACATCACTGTCCACTCACCAAGTGGTTAGGTGTATTGACTACACATCACTGTCCACTCACCAAGTGGTTAGGTGTATTGACTACACATCTACTGTCCACTCACCAAGTGGTTAGGTGTATTGACTACACATCTACTGTCCACTCACCAAGTGGTTAGGTGTATTGACCACACATCACTGTCCACTCACCAAGTGGTTAGGTGTATTGACTACACATCACTGTCCACTCACCAAGTGGTTAGGTGTATAGACTACACATCACTGTCCACTCAACAAGTGGTTAGGTGTATTGGCCACACATCACTGTCCACTCACCAAGTGGTTAGGCGTATTGACTACACATTACTGTCCACTCACCAAGTGGTTAGGTGTATTGATCACACATCACTGTCCACTCACCAAGTGGTTAGGTGTATTGACTACACATTACTGTCCACTCACCAAGTGGTTAGGTGTATTGATCACACATCACTTTCCACTCACCAAGTGGTTAGGTGTATATACCACACATCACTGTCCACTCACCAAGTGGTTAGGTGTATAGACCACACATCACTGTCCACTCACCAAGTGGTTAGGTGTATAGACCACACATCACTTTCCACTCACCAAGTGGTTAGGTGTATAGACTACACATCACTTTCCACTCACCAAGTGGTTAGGTGTATAGACCACACATCACTTTCCACTCACCAAGTGGTTAGGTGTATAGACCACACATCACTGTCCACTCACCAAGTGGTTAGGTGTATAGACCACACATCACTTTCCACTCACCAAGTGGTTAGGTGTATAGACCACACATCACTTTCCACTCACCAAGTGGTTAGGTGTATAGACCACACATCACTTTCCACTCACCAAGTGGTTAGGTGTATAGACCACACATCACTGTCCACTCACCAAGTGGTTAGGTGTATAGACCACACATCACTTTCCACTCACCAAGTGGTTAGGTGTATAGACTACACATCACTTTCCACTCACCAAGTGGTTAGGTGTATAGACCACACATCACTTTCCACTCACCAAGTGGTTAGGTGTATTGACCACACATCACTGTCCACTCACCAAGTGGTTAGGTGTATTGACCACACATCACTTTCCACTCACCAAGTGGTTAGGTGTATTGACTACACATCACTTTCCACTCACCAAGTGGTTAGGTGTATTGACCACACATCACTTTCCACTCACCAAGTGGTTAGGTGTATTGACTACACATCACTGTCCACTCACCAAGTGGTTAGGTGTATTGACTACACATCACTTTCCACTCACCAAGTGGTTAGGTGTATTGACCACACATCACTTTCCACTCACCAAGTGGTTAGGTGTATAGACCACACATCACTTTCCACTCACCAAGTGGTTAGGTGTATTGACCACACATCACTGTCCACTCACCAAGTGGTTAGGTGTATTGACTACACATCACTTTCCACTCAACAATTTGATTCCCATACCACAGTCGGTGTCAAATTCATTTATGTGCAAAAGCTGTCTATGCAATATTAAACTCCCAAAACAAAAACAACAAACAAACAAAACACAAATCAACGAATTAAAAAATGAATTAATCTATACATATTTTTCAGAGGACTGTCCACTGAACATATCCATATCCAGTCACCTTGAAGACGGCATTTCGTGTTCATTATCCACCACGTGTACCTCGGCCTCTTGTTGTGTACCTGTGCAGTTAATTGACAGAAACCTGCGTATAAATATGGATGTCGACCCTTGTACTTTGAAGCTGAAATTGGGTATCGAGCGACTTCAGTACACAATCAGCCTGATCGATTATGACTTTGGTAGGCAGGAGCATGTCTGGATGGCTGGTGTATTTAGATTAACGTAAGTCTTATTATTCATTTAAATAAATTACGAATAATGACATAATAAATGCACTTAATACAATCATATGTTTAATAAATATTAAACTAATATATAAGTATATAACGAGTTCTTGCCAGTGTATTTTTCACGTGCATAATTTAAACGTCATAGTGACAAAAGCATAAGTAATGAATTTGCACGTGAGCCGTATAGTCTGATAATTATTTGCATTACAACTGTGCATTATGGACAGTAGTAAATAAATAATAAATAAAACAGTCGTTATTTATACATGAATAAAACATTAGGAACAAGTAGATAACAAATGGCAAAGGTGAGACGCATGCAAGCAGTGCAGTTGATACTCAGTCGCACCAGTCAGACGCATGCAAGCAGTCAAGCAGTGCAGTTGATACTCAGTCGCACCAGTCAGACGCATGCAAGCAGTGCAGTTGATACTCAGTCGCACCAGTCAGACGCATGCGAGCAGTGCAGTTGATACTCAGTCGCACCAGTCAGACGCATGCGAGCAGTGCAGTTGATACTCAGTCGCACCAGTCAGACCATGATAGTGCATATATATTTGACATATTGATTGAAGTATGTACGTCTAACTCCATTCGCATTAACTATCCTATTCTAAACGGATATGGTAGCTCACGATGAATGTGCAGAACCAAACGTTTGTACAAGAAAAAGCATGCATTGAACAGGTAGACAACTAAGGTGTTTGATTAGATTGTTGGCAACCACATTTCAACATTGAAATTATGTTAATCTTATAACCTGTCAAAGAAAGAGGTATCCATACAAGCAGGTTGCTTTCTCTTCAATCCTACATGCATGTTCATATTATTTATACTTAACTATGTTTAGTCAAAGAAATACATATTGTATAAATTCGATTTCGATGTCAATTTGATGTATTCAAATTACAGGTACACTATACATGATATAGTCAGCAAGAATGAATACCTGGTTACACTACAAGTGGCAGAATGCTGGGAATTTAACAGCACGTGTGCGAAGGAATATAACATATTTGACAACCAACGGCTACCGAAACAAGTGTGCAATTTCACATCAGATTTCTATACACCAGGTTCGCGGTCTTCTTGCATATAGTATACAATAGCTCGTATAATTACGGTGATTGATATAGGACATGTTGTCTTGCCATTCAGGTGTAAGTCTATTTATCAGTTTGTGGAGATATCTGTGCTGATTAAAAATACTATTCATATATTTTTAATACCTGTTCGTAATATTAAGGACAGTCATATCTTAAGCGTGTATGCACCAATAATATGAGACACGTGTTTGTTGATGATGGGACTTTGTTACAAAATTGAGTCAAATCGACAAGATTGTCCCTGTTAAGCAGGTGGTATAGTGTTTCCGTTTAATTTACAATAGTCGCAGGAAGATGTCCATATGTTGCCGTTTATTCAACATTGTCACCATACACACATATATATAAGCATGTATTTCGAAATTGCAAAAAAAGTATTATTAACTGTCACTCCGATATCAAAGAAGGTGTATATTTTGTCAAATAATGTAGAAGAAAACATTATTTATATCGCCCACATAACATAAAAGATCCTATAGATACATATCAAGATTACATTTTCAGGATTTTCTCTCTCAACCTGGTTACTTGAGCATGGCGCAACTGGAGCTGGCCCTCTGAATACAGATCTTAGTACATTATTACTGTCCGATTTAGGACTAGGCAGTTACCTAAAAGAAAGCGAGTGTATTTTCGAGAACGCCAAGTCTGAATTAAGTCCAGTGGGATGGATTGACGGTAAATAATAACTGTTTTCATTATTTATTATTCGGACTATTTTGTGGAAATCAAAAAGTGGTAAATCACGGACATGGTGATTGAACCATAATCACAGAGATAATCTTTGTCACAAAGGTGCACAATTGCACCTGCATCTACTGCCCATCCATTGCGACACATCTCGAATCTGAAGTATTTACATAATTGGCAGTACTCTCCTCTGGCATTATGGTCTAGATACACATATAACTTATTAGTAGCTGTAGATGGAACACATTACAAAAGAAACCAACTTGACCTGGCTACAAATATGTATTATTATTTAGTTAGCTATAGCATCTATGTTAATTACTAACTGTTTACATTGTAATATGGGCATCACTGGCCGAATGTTTGAGGTCGTTGACTTCAAATCACTTGCCCCTCATAAGCGCTGATGGTTTCAATCACACTGGGTATGTGGACTTATTTCATATGAGGAAGCTATCCAACCAGCGTGCGGAATGTATGTGAGTCTACGTGGGTGCCAGCCAGTCCGTACCTGAAATACTGCTCGGAGGTGCATCCGGGATCGTCCTCCACCAGCAATAGCTAAATAAACCAACATCAGTTGAATACATATAAGTATTATGAACGGAATAACATTGATTTGTAAAATTTCCTTTTAATAAAGTATACGTATCGTTTGCTTATTTCTTCTTTGTAGGATGTCCTAAAGCAATCGAATTACCGTTACTTGACACGGACATAGAATGCAGACTGGCAGACTACTGCACGTCAGTGAGCTGTTGTGTGGAAGTAGACAGGATAGGACACTCATTGCAAGTTGTGATGGATATAGACCCCTGCACACAGATACTAACAATACAAATTGAACGGCTGAAAAGGGAAATTCCTTTGCTAGAGTATACGTTTGGAGAAACTGAAGAATTTAGATTATTTGGATTTGCACGCATTAGGCAAGTACTAGTTACTGAATGTATATTATACAGCCTCTCTTGTTAGTTAGTTTGTGATGGCTGTGAAGGTCTGTAATACTATGTTCAACTTAAGTATCATTTAATCGCATACATTAGATGCAATCTCGGCACTTGCAATGCATGATATTCCAATTACACAATTACCACATCAGTTAAGCCACCACGTAAGTAATATTTCCTTATGTGCAATGCATTACAGTGTGCATGAAATATATTGTACCCGTATACTGTCATTCTATATTTAGAAACATAATTTTCCAGAATCCACGAGATTCAATAAATGTTATGACAAAACCTAATTGTCAGAAATACAAATTGAATACCCTCTCGTCGACTGTAATAGCTTATTTACTATGCATATATTGACATACATGTTGATCGATATCCTAGATATCAGTCTACGTTCTAACTAAGCATGTTCGCATTGCACACAATGAGATTACACTATTAATATTTCGAAGAAATCATTTTATCATGCTAAGGTTTATATTAAACTAAGAACAGAATAAATCGCAGTGTAATGTATATCATTTGGGTAACACAGGTTTGGTTTAAGCATATGTATTCGACATTATATAGCATAATTTACAACAAATAATTACGTTCGAAATACTCACATTGATGTTTGAGCTGGTAATACCTTCGCCAACGGCAACTATATTGGCGAGCGTGGGTATGACGAATATGTCAGCGCTATTGATAGACGCACCATTTTTGTACATTGAGAGTCATAGGGTAATCGCGCATGTTATCAGATGTGTTTTTGTCAGGCGTCATTGTCATAATCATGCAGATTGAAATTATTGTTTAGTCTAAGCAAACGGTATTTAAATATGTTTTACAACTACTTACATGTATTTTCATTTACTTCATTACATTTACAAATATATATATATGACTGAGTAGACATCCATAATTATAATCGCTTGTACGATCTCTCTTCATAATTAATGGTTAATAACTATGTATTTACAGATACCAAGTATACAATTTACCAGAAGAACAACGTTACCAGCTTAATATGAACATCAGCATTTGTCTGGAATCGAATATGTCATGCGCACAGCATTTTACGGTTTTCCGAAACACAAAGCTTCCAAAATTGCCATGTGACTGGAGTTCAAAAGCGGATACTGTACCAGGTATTTATAATGTTTTTGAACAGTCAGATAAGGTGGAGAGGGGGGGGGTCGTCACTCAATAGAGTGGTTTTTGAAATATGGCTCGGTGTGGCATCCGTGATCTTCCTCCAGCAATAATAGATATTCACATCGCTATTGCATTTCCTTCGATGAATGTATGTGCCTAATTGTATAAAATATCGCATGAGGGTTCCCAACCAATGATAAGCAGCGGACAGCATGCACATTATGAGGCAACGTTCGTCGCGAGAAAAGGCGTGTTTTATAGTTTACGCTGTTCCAATGATGATATATTTACCTGTTCCAAGACATGGTAAGTTGCACATCTGGACTACAACAGTTTAAATGCAGTGTGCTATATTTTCGCTATATCACTGAAAAGAATATTTAATGTAAATATAAGTAATGAATCGCGGGTTAATAGTTTCCATCGGGTATGAACTACATTGGCCGTGTTTAAGGTTAGCATGGATACCTTCGGCCTCCACACACTTTAACCACGCCCAATATAGTTCATACCCCGATGGAAACTATTAACCCGCGATTCATTACTTAACTGGATATTCGCCAAATGAACTATTCTGTTTGTGCCACGTTAAGCCCCAAAAAACAATCACCATTCTTGAGGGAATATACTCTATCTACGCAGTATACACACTTACATATATATACATGCATACAATCAACACATAGTACAATGTACACACTCATTCATATATATATACAATACACTGATCACAATAGCATAGGTATATACATAGTTGCACTAATTACATTGTACTCATTCAGTGATATATACATATATGTATAATCACCATATTATACACAATCATTTATACATACTTTCTTACTTAATTACTTACATACTTATGTACATTAAACAAAGCTGTGGTAGTATTACGGAATATATCACTCACAATCCAATGACCGGTTGCATTTGGACTTTGAAGCAGACTATTATTGATAAGATATATATATGTACTAATAGTACATGCTGTAATACATATGTGATAACGCAGTGGTAGCGCGTTCGCTTTAGGTGTGAAATATCCGGAGTTTGAGCCCCGCTGGAGCCGTTACGATTGTGCCCTTAGGCAGGGCGTTTCAATTCCACATTGTCTCTTCTCTATCCCTCGTGGCGATGGATTCTATCAGGAACGAGATCTCGATAGTGATTAATATAAGCAAGAACTTGTTACGTAATGGAGCTAAAATAAATGTGTATAAACTAATAAATATGGATTATTTTGCGTCACGGTGATATGGCTATACAGCATGGTTATTTCTACTTCAGATGTACAGTTTCCGTCTCAGCTATGTTCCTCCACCTGCACACCAATGTGTAACAAGTCCGTACCCTTATTCGTCATATGTACTTCTCACTTAGCACATTCTAGAACAGACGTTTTATAACATAGCACATTCTAGAACAGATGTTTTATAGCATATCACATTCTAGAACAAACGTTTTATAACATAGCACATTCTAGAACAGACGTTTCATAGCATAGCACATTCTAGAACAGACGTGTTATAACATATCACATTCTAGAACAGACGTTTCATAGCATAGCACATTCTAGAACAGACGTTTTTATAACATATCACATTCTAGAACAGACGTTTTATAACATAGCACATTCTGGAACAGACGTTTTTATAACATATCACATTCTAGAACAGACGTTTGTATAGCATAACACATTCTAGATCAGACGTTTTATAACATAGCACATTCTAGAACAGACGTTTTATAACATAGCACATTCTAGAACAGACGTTTTATAACATAACACATTCTAGAACAGACGTTTAATAACATAGCACATTCTAGAACAGACGTTTTATAACATAGCACATTCTAGAACAGACGTTTTATGACAATGCTATAATAATTATTTCAGAATTTTCTCTATCAAGTTGGCTGAGAGAATTCGAGCCTACTACTACCGATGTTAGTCACCTGCCAGCATATGCTCTAGACATACTTTTTAACGACATGGGTGTGGCTAAATTCATCTCTGACAGTCAGTGTGTTGCCGGGAACTATCCGTTCAATGTAATAGGAGGAATATATAACGGTAGTACATATAAATTATGTAATTTGCCATTTGTCTACATGTATGCTTCTGTAATTTGCCCTCAAGTATAGCAATGTAGCTGCTACTAGTATAAGCTTTGACATTCGAAAGTGACTATTATTATAACAATATAGTATAACAATACAATATACCAATACAGTTAGCAATACAGTATAGCAATAGAGTATAGCAATAGGGTATAATATATAAATATATAATTGTTTTTATTATATAGGATTTTACGGATTTGCCACTGTAATAAATACATATTGTCTGGTAATATGCGCTCGACTATTTGCTTAATATGTTTATATGTCTGCACATTTAAGAATCCTTGTGTTAATTATGTTTGCAGATTAGTGTAGTTGGTGTGATGTTTATAATGTGTATAACAGTTATAATGGCTTATTAAACATGATTTATTTTATTGTAACAATAGTATATTTGGTTGTTGCAGAATGCCCACGAGTTGCAAACCCGACCAATTCATTTGGTCCTATATCATGTCATCTGCGTGCATCATGCACACACCTAGAATGTTGTGCTGACGTCAGTATTTTGGCTAGACGCATACATACATTCATAGATATCGATGCTTGTCAGCAGACGTTATATGTTGGTATTGAACAATTTACACATGGAATAAACTTGGCCGGATATGATTTCGGAACAGCTGAACACTTTTGGTTGCAAAACATCTTCCGTGTTGAGTAAGTATTGTTGTTCTACATTCGACATGATAATGATCTTAATATAATCTCCAGCACTACATTCCTTTGTGAATCTATGTCAGAAAGTATACATGCTTAGCCTGTAAGCACAATTAATTTAAGTATTTCTCTTTACAAGTCCAACGAATGTAAATGTTAGCTTATTTCATATTTGACTTTGACATTAACTAATATCTTTTAACAATTTTACTCTACTGTACATGCGGTATATTTTGAAGTTGAATGAATGAAGTATTATTTTTGCAGCTTTCGGATATATGATCTAACATCCGATGACGTGTATATCGTTGACTATGACATCAGTGTTTGCCTCGAAGGAGAGAACGATTGTGAATTCAAACAAACTATATTTGCACAAGCAGCTGTTCCTAGTCCACAATGTAACCTTACAGAAGGATTTAAAACAGATAGTAAGTTCATATTGTTCAAATTGACCAGACCGATGTGTTCGTAAAACTATGTGTTTTCAGTACCGCAGCCAGATGCATATTTCAACCGAGGCAATCTAGGTGGTCCAGGGGTATGTTGCCCCTTAAAATTGTTGAGGTATAGAAGCGATTTCCTGCGTTTTCTGATTTAATGAATTTAGACGTATTATTATGTACTGACCTTCATCTTTCTAGCAGTCAACATTTTATACAGCAAAGGGATATTATTTGCGTTTTATTTATTTAATTTGTCATTTATTTTGTGGTTGCTTTGGACATTTTAACCGAGGCATTTGCCTCGGTATAGCTGCCTCGGTGTAGCTCAGTGTGGCAAGGGGCCTAGTTTTATGATGACACGACCGATTCGTTATACCATTATAAGACATTATGATACGAATGTAATGGGATCCATAATGGAAAGCATATTTACATTCACAGGTTCGCGTGCCAGGTGTGCCACCGTCTGTTAGTATTGTTCTGTTTTATTATAGACATACTACCAAATGTACACACTTAGTTTGATTAACAAAATACTTTTTATTAACAGATTTCTCCCTCGCCGGTTGGAAGAACGAACATGGGTATTTGGCGGGTGATGTTCTCTCTGGACTGGATCGTTCTGCGTTGTTGGCAGCTATTGGCCTATCAAGATATTTGAGTGAATCAGAATGCAATAAGACACAGTACATGGATCGACTAGCTGGAAACACTTCGTCTCGTGCGTAATAATACTGACCACAATGTTGTTATAGCTAAGAAAGAGTATTTATAAATAGCTGTATTACCTTGTGCATTGCTGGGAGTAGATGTGTGCAATGCGTTTAATATGGATTAGTAAATATATATTGATACAGTATATTATTAATCAAGAGGTGAACCGATTGCATATCATATACATGTATGCGTATTATCCACGAACAGTAATATCCATACAGTGTGTGTGTTTTACGTTTATTTATCGTCGCTACCGGTTGCCCATATGAGCGACGCCTACTGAAGTTATTCCTCATTTTAGATTTATGGAGGATAGTGCAATGATACAGACAAAGACCCATTCCAGAATCTCATCTGGTTCGTTTACGTGCACTGTGTAAAGCCACCGACACGGTTTTAAGTCCCATCTGAAAGACTGTTAATAGTATTAGGGTCAGACGGATGGATAGAACCTGCTGTCCCTAAATTAGCAGTCCAACCTGTTAACTACTGGGCTACTGACCGTTTGTATGTATACAGTAATATTCATCGTAAATTATATGTGAATAACTCAATTCATCCTTGCTTTGCACCATTGCTTCGCACCATGGATCAAATAGTGTATAAATTATGTGAGCCATACAATCAAATCCAACAACAACAAACAGATAATGATACTGACATTATATCAACTGTTGAACTGTTAACTCTACTAGAGTAATATAATGACATTTTTATATATGAATTATATGAATAGAGCGAGACTATTAATTGTAACGGAAGTGATAACTCCAGATGACGAATTAGTCCTACGTTGCAGGTGGTACAAGGTAATGTCACTTGTGTCTACTATCATTTTGCATTAATTATCAGAAAACAATTATAGTTAGTCTATATTTAATTATTTGGCGTTCCTTGTTTCAGTGTGTGCCGCCAGAAAGTATATTACTAACCAGTCTGATGAACTAGCTTGTTACTTGCCCTCTTGTAATGATGTTAAATGCTGTCTGTCTGTGGAGCCACTACAAAGACGTGTTATTGTAGATTTTCGTGTAGACCTTTGTCAGCAATTACTGTATATTGAGATAGAACAATTCCAAGTAGAAATATCCCTGATAGACTTTGAATGGAATAAAGAACACGAGCTTTACTTGAAGGGCGTTATCAGACTAGCGTAAGTATGAGTTACAAACACATATTCTCTGAGGATAGCAATTATTTCAAGCTTATAATTCGCTGTAGCCAACTATGGGTCATTTTGACCATGTGTCTTCGAACGTTGTTATGTATTATTACCAACAACGCTAAGAAGAATACATGTCATAGCACATGCCATATGGAACAAATAATGAATCTCATATTGATTGTGTCCTACGTCTGTACTCGATGGAGGCTTTCGTGGCCGAGTGAGTAAGGTCGTTGACTTCAAATGACTAGCAACTGCTGATTCAAATCTCACTGGGGGTCTCAAATAATTTCAGCTGGCCTGCGGAACGTCGGTGAATCTACCCTGGTGCCCATATGTGTCTGAAATACTGTTCGGAGTGGCACCCGTGGTCTTCCTTAACCAATAATATATGGAAATTCGCCATATAACCTAAGCTGTTGGTGCAACGTTAAACCCTAGCAAACAAACGTCTGTTATTATAGTAGTTTGTGAGGTTAATAATTAGGAGATATTGCAATGTTGGTCGTTCAGGCCACATTTAGAAGTTTTACCTGCAGAAGCGTTTTAGATTATAATTGAGACGACTTATATAAGTGTACTAAAGGAAAACAAATATTTTGAAGCAAACATCACTGAAGGTACAGTCGAGTTCTTACAATTCATACCAGTATAGTGATGGTCACATACTATTCACATTTATACTCGCAGTTCGGACGAAACAACTTAATATGCAATAATCTAGATATATGGACAAAGTATTGTCATCCACATATAACAGTTAGATTATATAATTGTTTCTCTGTGTATCTTCTAGATTCATTGCCAATATTATGGCGATGATGCATAATAAACATTTAATAAACTTCAATGTATAGTACTATAGGAATATCATTATATACCTATATATATATTATATACTGATTCCTAAATATACTATAGGCATATCTTTGTATACCTATATATAACATTTATAGATTCCTCAATATATTCCTATCGTTAATATGTAGTTATGAATTTTTGATCGGTCGACTGAAGGACCATCTTTCATCTTGTGTATCTTTATTTAGATTTGCATTGGAAGACCTGGATGGACAAAATGCTTTTGTGCTATCACTGACTATCAAAGTTTGTCTTGAATCAACCGGGACATGTTATTTTGAGGAGAATGTGTTCAATAAAGTAAAAGTATTTCGAAGACTTTGCCAGTATTCAACATTAAGTTCGTGTCCGATTACAGGTACTAAGCTAAACTAAGCATAGTATTTAATACATAATATTGTTTCGATTTTACTGTTTCACATCATAGTTTAGAAGCTGATGAAGATTAACATATTGAAATATATGAGCAATAGAGTAAAGACTGCATTTAGATATTGCATAATTATCTACAATTTCATAAATTATGTTTGTAGAATATTATATCGATGTTTTTCTCTCAAGCTGCATCCCTATTCCAAGTTAATAAAGCTGCGGGGTATATGGCTGTTATTTCGAAATATGTAATGTATATTTCTTACAGATTTTTCTCTACTGGAATGGAAAATGCAAAATTCACTGCCAACAGAGCTATCTCTTAGATATCCATTTTCTGACATATTACTTGATGAACTTGGTTTATCGTCATATTTGACTGAAATCCCATGTCAAATTAACCACACAGAGTATACTGCCGGATGGAAAAATGGTAATTATAATATTATGCTAATTTATATATATTCTAAATGTGTATATGTTCTACCGCATTTTGTTTAGTCTTCACTAATGAGTGGCAACGAATAACTATTCAAAAACTACATTTTATTCAGTGCACCTAAATATGATACTTATTAGGCTTTTCCAATATTAATGTTTGACTAATGTATTCATATGCAAAGAATGCTTTGAATTTTAATATATTCTACCTTTGTAGTGTTCAATTTGTCTAATTTGTAGAGTGTCCATACATTCATCCTGACGCTCTGCCTCAATACATAACATGTGCGATAGACAGAACGTGTTCCGTGATTGAATGTTGCTTGACCGTGGAAGCGATTAACAGGAACATCAAATTTGGTTATGCAATTGATGCTTGCGAATCGACAGTAGAAGTCAGTATTGAAAATCTGCGCATGAAGAAATCTTTCTTCGACTTCACTTGGGGTATATACAAACATACATTTATTTGTATATGGGGGGGTAGTTCAGAATGATTTATTATTCTGTTAAATCAAAATAAGTATGAATTGCAGTTTCTTCAAGTTTCAATGCAATGTCTATTATTAATTGTTCACAAATATTTCACTTCGGAATAATTTATTATTTAGTTAATTGAAAATAAGTTGCAATTACAGTTGCTTCCAATTCCAATGGCATTTACATTATTAATTGTGTAAATTAAAATGTAAATGTATTTCTAGTTATAATCATGTTCAGATTACGGTTGGATCTGGAAGTTACGAAGACACTTTTCTCAGGACAGTCTACGTAATATACAGTTTATGAGATCATGTTCACCGTTTATTTTGTGCATGTGAATTACCAACACTGATACACCAGTGTGCTTATATTGCTTTATTTGGACTCTAAGTTGAGCTCATTTATAATAATTAAATTCACAAGACATTCAAAATCAGTCTGATGATTTCCTTCTATTTACCACCGAGGACAGCGTATATTATTTGTTTTATGATAGAATACAGAGTTATAGTTTATGCTTAATGAACTTTTTGTTTTATGACATACTTAGAGTTATAGTTTATGTGTAATGAACTTTTTATTTTATGACAGAATATAGAGTTATTGTTTATATTTAATGCTTTCTGAAATTGTTATTTTTTATTTGGTCGCGGTGTCAAGATGCTGTCTTTGATAATAATACTATTTATACATCAAAATTATTATGTCCGGTCAGTATTTTGATCATCTACTGGCCTTCAGTTCTACTGCACATAGCAAACATATAAAGAATAATTGGAGTACTTATAGCAAACAAGCAGTCTTTTTTATTTCCCATTTACCGCCTTTGCGATTTCTATTATGACAAGTTTCATCGTCTTATTCATATAAAAATGTCGGTTATGTGCTAAATGAAATAGCTGTTTGGGCCAAATAATTTGCGTATCTTGAGTGATAAGCGTGGAACCAAATTGAAAACCACCATGGTTGAAATAGTAGCATATCAGTACAAACGGTCACACAAGGTTCGTCTGATGCATCAATCATTATTAGACCAGGACATCTGTACCATAGTGTGTCACTATACGCATCCATTGTGATAAAATAGCGTTCTCCGTAAATGACAACGAAAATTACTCTGGATAAGAATTCCACAAGGTCGAAATGTTGTGATATGCATAAAGTAATGGCTGTGTTTGTTTCGCAATACGCCCTGTATTAACATATTCTTTTAGCTAATTAATTACTAGTATTTCCCTTGTTTCAGCAATGGCTCCTCTGCTATTAGTATTGGTGTTGCACATGTATGTTTATTTGATAATAATGTGTATTTACAATTTATACAGAGGATACCAAGAGGCATAACTTCGGTGGCATTGTTCGCTTAGAGTGAGTAAAACCATAAAACCTTTCATATTAGTTACTTATTTAGAAAATGTTTTAAATTTAGAATGTTCTTTTCGTGCCAGTGATGATTGAACACTCTGATTGTCGAAGTTAGATCGAAATGATAAGGTTAATGTGTCATATACAGTTTCCACTACTCAGGTAGTTTAGATTCCTCTCCCATAGCCCTCCTCTCCACTAATGGAAATTCGCATGGAGGCCATCAATCGCATAGCGAATTCAAAATAAGTTATTATGGAAGTAAGTCAATATTGTTAAGCATATACTATTATTAAATTAAATGTACCAATAATAAAATGTTCCAAACTTTACAGTTATTCATTCATTGATCTTCAAAACGAAAGGAAGTTTGTGGCTAGTGCAACAGTCAGGATTTGCTTAGAAACTTATTCGTCCTGCATAACTGAATTGAAAGTGTTAGATAAAGTACTCGTTCCTAAGGAAGTGTGCAACTGGAGTAGAGGCTTCGTCGTGCCGGGTGAGTTAACTAAATACTTTTTTCTTCCAGAATAAAATTTAATGTTATAATATATATTACATCGGTTTATGGAATCGTTAAAATTAACAAACATTTACAGTCTAGCCCGTGTTAGTTGTCACCTCTAATAAACAGCCAACCTGCACAAAGCAACCACTTTCAATATTCCCAATGTTACTTTATTATACATTTGACCTCTAATAAGCAGCTACCTGTGCTAAGCTGACACATGTCTGACTGTATATGAAATTAAAATTCGTCACAAATTATCTATAAAAATGAAATTGTCCAATCGTTCTGGGAATTGATTAAAGGTTGTATCAGAAATGTAACTATCAAATATTGTTCATGGAAAAAGAAGGAAAGTAATAAAAATGAAAAACAACTCATAAAGGTAATTGATGAACTAGAGTTAAAATTAATAAATGACTCCACAAATGAGAACATACTTACTTCAATTAAAAATAAAAAGGATGAACTTGACATTATTATAAACAATAAAACTCGTGGATATTTTATTAGAGCAAGATCACAATACATCGAAGGAATGGATAAAAATACAAAATACTTTAAATCTAGAAAAAAGAACAAAAAACTGTTTCACAATTTATTGTAAAAGATAACGTGATTATTGAATCCAAGAAATTACTATATGAAATAAAACAATTTTATGAAAAGCTATATAAAAAGGTTGAATTACCGAATAGTGACATAGAATATTTTCTGTCAAACAATGATATGCTAAATGAAGTCCAAAAAATGTCATGTGAAGGTACATTATTGGAAGCAGAATGAGCAAAGGCCCTTTTAGATATGAAGAACAATAAAAGCCCTGGATCTGACGGTTTAACTGCAGAATTTTATAAAATATTTTGGAGAGATTTGAAACAATATTATCTTGCATCGATTAACTATTCTTACGAACATGGTACTCTCACGCAACTTCAGAAACAAGGAATCGTTAGCCTTATTCCCAAGAAAAATAAAGAATTGACTGACTTGAATAATTGGCGTCCATTGTCACTGTTAAACGTAGATTACAAAATAGCAACAAAAACCAGAGCAAATAGAATAAAACATGTACTCCCAACTATAATTCATCATTCTCAATCAGGTTTTATGTCAGGTAGATATATTGGTGAAAATATACGACTAATATACGACTCCATAGACTTCTTAAACGATACCAATGCACCTGGTTTGTTATTTTTCGCAGATTTTGAAAAGGCTTTTGATAGCTTAGACCATGAGTTTATATTTAAAACATTACATTATTTTAATTTTGGGAATTCATTAATGAAATGGATTAAAGTATTTTACAACAACATACAGAGTTCTGCTTAATTTTATATTTAACATAGCGTAAATGAATTATGAGCTAAATAAATAAAACATTGCTTTAATGAAATCCTATTCTTGACATTTTAATTATAGTTTTCGAATTTCTCGTTAGTACTTGAGAATAATTGTACCTGCAGCAAATTAGTTGTATTTGTAATCTCATAATAATGTAATATATTTATATATTTTCATATAATACTACTGGAATCCTGAATCGTATTCATTAGAATATGTTATGTGCATGGATATTTTCAGATTTTTCCCTACAAAATTGGTTGTCTGAAGAAGGTCTCAAGTTGGGACACTCGTTAGATGAGTACCATTCTTCAAAACTGTTGGAATTGCTCAACTTGTCTCCGTTTCTGATGACAGATTCATGTATCGTTGATGTGACAAACAATAACTCGTGGACATATGGTAAGGTAGACCTTATTTGTAGTTGAAATATTACAAGTTGTATTGCAGTCACTGGACATAATTTATTTGTCAACTTTCCCACTTGAAAAATAAGAGTTTAAGAGTATTTACACAAATTTAATGCTCTTCTATAAGTAGGTAATACTAATGCCCTATTGCACTATGGGACCATTCCATGGTTGGACTATAGTTTATGCTTAAGACTTTGATAGCTGTTGAAAGTTATTGTATGCAGATGGTGTTATTAATGTTTTGTACTGGGGTTGCGGATCCCCGTTGGTATAGGTAATTGACTTCAAATGACCATCACCACTGTTGGAATCGCACTCGAGGTGACGAATCATTTCATAAACCTGGCTTGCTGAAATTCAATGTTTCATCCCAGATTGACATGTTCGAAAGAACAACTAGGGTATTCCTCCACAAATAACAGCTCTTAGAGTCGCCATATCACCGATAACTTAAAACCGAAATTAATGTATCCTTTAGATACTATATATTCGACATCTGTGTCATCAGAAAAGCTCAAACACTTATAATATGTCTATGATTTTCTTTTACAGAATGTCTACATCCGCTTCCTAGTGGTATGCTCAAGTTGCCAAGCAATACACATTGCTCCATCGGAGAAAGTTGTACCTCTGTAGAATGTTGCACTGATGTCAAAACGCTAAACAGAACATTAAGAACTAAAGTCGAAATTAATTCTTGTTCACATCAAATGAACATTTCAGTTGAAAATTACAAATACACTAAGCAGCTATTCAATTACTCATGGGGTGAAACGGAACATATCTGGTTTTATGGTGTTTTACGAATGAGGTAAGTTTGAAGTACTTCTCTGTATTACAACATTATCAATATTATTATGTTATGTTATATTTCGGGTTTAACGCCTGCATTAGCACCATTTTGGGCTATATCGCCGGCGGGCAGTTTACATAACAACACCTTTCCTGGGCAGGCTGCAGCAGTTAACCAGTACTTGGGTGCACCAACCTCCGTAAGAAACTGCCAACTTATTTTTCATATAAATGAGACACAGCCTGAGCGGGGCTCGAACCCGTGACCATCAGAGATGATAGGTTACTGTGGTGTACAAGTCAGCGACTTTAACCACTCGACCACGGAGGCGGACATTTTTATAAATATTAATATGCATTTCCAGTTCCTACTTCAAATGGACATAATTCGCATTTCAGATTTCTAGGTAGTTGATTTGAGTAAATAAAACGAATGCATTGGTATCTGATGTTAGCCGAATTTCTACTTCCGATATAGGAGCCTATGATTGGGATAACTAGTGCTTTATAGTGTTTGTTTGTGTCTTGTTCCGGTTTTGTTATGTGTCTTGTTCCGGTTTTGTTACGGGTGAGTATGTCTGTCATTGATGGCTTCATATTGTGCAATAGTGATTATTGTATTTATTATAGTGTGCATACCTATAACGTATTGTCCCTTTGGCGCAACAAATTGGTATAATTGACATTTGTTCATAAAATCACTTTTTGTACTTTTTGGTTAAAACAATAATCAGCATCGTATATACAATTTCCAATAACATCCATAATAATCTATCGGTAGTATTTTCATATGCTTGGCGCAACAACTAGTATAACTGCACTTATGCTATCTAGGCAACTGAATATGTCCAGTTATATATTCTAGTTGTTGCGCCAACAGGTTCAGTTGCCAAAATCACATACGTGCAAAATCAACAAATATCTCTTTTTTAAATATTGTTATTGTAATAAATATTCACCAGTTGAACCTGGACAATTTGCAATATATACTTCAGTCTATGTGTTGCGCAAAACGGACGATATGCTCTATAGTAATACCATATTATCATTTGTTTCTCAATTTACTTGTTCAGTATGTCTGTGTATAATCTTGGAGGAGAAGGCAAATACATAGTCAATATGAACATTAGTATTTGCATGGAAGCCAATGCACCATGCCAAACCAGTATTGAAGTTCTTCAAAACGCCGTACTCCCGAAACTGGATTGTGATTGGAATGCTGAATTTAATGATCCAGGTAAGACACTCTTAATTTGTGTCATATGCCAAACTAGTACGCCATGACACTAAGTGGAGAAGGGAAGAACATTAAATAGTTTCACAGAACATTGGAGAGTTGCATTCCTTCATCAAAATAACCACAGGGATATATAGATATATAACATTGGTACTTAGTTTAATCATATGTTATTGCTCGATTCGTGTCGGATAACTTTGAACAAACTACTAACTACTAGTATACATATTAAAAACAAAACAAACAGCCTATTTAAACATTCGTTTTGTAGATTTCGATTTGGACACTTGGTACTCTAAGAAAGGGTTGCCGATTGGCGAAGACCTAACTCAAAAGTATATTCAGATACTTTATAATGATCTAAACCTGTCGCCGTATATGGACGAACCGTGCCTGTTTAACGACACACAATTCAACGCTTCTGCGTCTTCTCAGTGGAATAACGGTCAGTGCATAATTCCATTTTTTAATGTCATTTTTTGTGTTAATCAAAATTAATGGATACCGCATCCGTCATGCTACAGTGAGTTACTGCAATTCCAATTTAATATTTCATCATAGCGTTAGTTTAAAAAAGTGTTTATAAATGCTAGTTTAGCTCCCTACTTGATCCTTTGCATTAGGTATTATGTATGTCGTTGTATGTTATATGTGATTTATGTTTTACAATAAATACTGTTTAAACCAACGTTAGTTTACACAACTGCATAATTATGTCTTTTCCAGGAAAAACTTGAGCAATATGCATTATGTTTTAAGGTGGAATGTATTAACAGGAATAATTAATTTGACCTACTGGTAATTAGTAATAATGCTATACTTTGTTTTAGAATGTCCACATCAGATAGATATGTTGGACCTACCCCAATCAACCGTGTGTCGGGTTCCAACGTACTGTACCGGCATAGAATGTTGCACATGGATTAGCATCCTTCGAAGAAATATCAAATCTTATATCTTTCTTCACACATGCATGAACAGTCTGGAAATTGGAATTGAAAACATGAAATATATAGTTGATTTGCAAGACTTCGAATTTGGAATGCAGAAGGTTGTCAGTTTGCAAGGCGTTTTCCAGCTAAGGTACATCAGTGTTATCCTTCGTTTGATTAAAGTGATGCCATATAACACTTACTATTCCAACATCATTTAATTCAAGGTGTCCCATTAGTTTAAATGAGCCAGTTAATCGGAGGTTCCATATCGATAAATACCGTGAAAACAACCCGGAGCCTACCCAGGAAATGTGTAGCTAGGTAAACTGCCCACCGGCGATATAGCCCAAAATGGTGATGATGCAAGCATAAAACCCGAACAATCAAACAAAACGTTACGTTGCTACACAACATGTTAACTCGCTAACAACTTTTAATAGATATTCGATTGTCACGAATCAAGTTTAACTGAATAGGCATGTCCACCCATTCATTACCATATTTAAATACATGACTAATTAGATACGCCATAAAGTCTTCAGCTCATATATTCACAAATCTCACTGACAAGTTAGCAACAAATCGTATTTGTCTGCTGAAATCGCAGAATTCATTTAAATTAATTTAGACTAAATCCACAAACTTTAAAAGGAATTTCGTGGAGCACAACAGTGTGAACTGAAAGAAACATTATCGAAAACAGCCACAATACATGTTGTAATGTACTGTATTGATTTATTATTGATTTATTATTGAATTAATGCAAAATCCAGAAGTTGCCATCTGGCATATATATCTGTCCTCTGTTTAATATTTTTCATATAATATCCATCAAATATATCACATTGGTGATATTGAAATGTACCGTAGGAAACCCCTTCCAATATTCTGTATTAATGCTGGCGTGTTCCTTACTAATTTCTGAAATAAATGAATGTAGTGTTGTATATTGAATACCTATATGCCTGTACTTGGGTTGTTCTACTTTAAGTAACATACCAGCTTCTATTTCTTGAGCAATTGCGTCTAAAACTATTTCCATATAATTGCAACACCCGGACATGATTGTGTCCGCCATTTTTGTTTGCTGTTTAAGCGTATCGTTACTTCTCAGTTATGTCAGTTACCTCTCACTTGTGTAAGTTACCTCTCGGTTGTGTCATTACTTCTCAGTTGTGTCGTTACCTCTCGGTTGTCGTTACCCCTCGGTTGTGTCGTTACATCTCAGTTGTGTCGTTACCTCTCGGTTATCGTTACTTCTCAGTTGTGTCGTTACTTCTCGGTTGTCGTTACCTCTTGGTTGTTCCGTTACCTCTCCGTTGTGTCCTTACCTCTCGGTTGTTGCTACGTCTCGGTTGTGTCGTTACCTCTCGGTTGTGTCGTTACCTCTCGGTTGTCGTTACCCCTCGTTTGTGTCGTTACCTCTCGGTTGTGTCGTTACCTCTCGATTGTGTCAGTTACCTCTCGGTTGTCGTTATCTCTCGGTTGTGACGTTTCAGTTCTTCTAACGAGCTCGTTTGATTCGTCTTTGGGTCACAGGCGCTTGTTTCAGTTAATAAATGAATTACCCCGCCATACCCTTCCTTTCCTCTCAAGGTATCTAATTCTGCGAAACAGAAATCCTACTGCATTCAAATCAGGAGACACTTAGCTATCGATCTGCACTGGTATATTAAACAGCAATATTAGTCTTGAAATAAGCATTTGCTGCTCCGCTCAAAAGCTAATATTTTCTTGACATCTTCCGGTCTATAACGCAGCGAATGAGACACCCGGGATAAAAACTAAATAAACTAGTTTTAAAACTATTTTAATTATCATGTAATGCGTATGCAAGTTTGTATATGATCAACTGCCACTATTAGTTTAGTTTATGCAACTTTAATTTAGCTCGATTGCGAAACGAGTTCTTAAAGAGGCAACGTGGAATTTAAATGCATTGCATAAGGACACAATCGTAACGGCTCCAACGGGGCTCGAACTCCAGGTAGTTCGTACATGAAGCGAACACACTACCACTGTGTTCTATCACGACTACCACTATTAAAGTTTAGAATTTATTTATTTTACATCAGAAGCAAGTTTTAACAACTTATATCTTTACAACGTATCACTCTCGTTGGCCTTTTACAACGTATCACTCTCGTTGGCGCAGATGAAAGCTTAAACGTGACCATTCGTGTAGGAGGACACCGGAGTACCCGGTGAAAATCCACCTGTCCGAGATGGCGACCATCGTACCATCTCACATACTTCCACTATTGGTTTCATTTAGATGGTATAACGATCCCATGTAGATATGAAATGGATATACATGAATAATATTGAATGTATTAATAGGTTTTTGATTGAAGACATGAAATACGAGGGCGTTTTGATAATAACAGTGGAACTCAGCATATGTTTTTCTGCAAAGAAACCATGTATGGAGACAATACAGCTATTCAAAAATACAAAACTTGAAAAACCAATTTGCGACATGACTACCGGATATGTAATAACAGGTAAAGGCAACACTTGATTTTGAATATTATTCAAATTAACCCTTAACATGACAATAAAGTCGCGTTTGCAAACAGCATAGCGCCAGTTCAGACGACTACTAATGATCTCTATCTATGTTGTTTTCATATTCCGTCCACTTTTTTCGGAAAGATTAAGAGTTAATGTAATTAAAAAGCTGGATATATATTAAATCTAAATTAAAGTGTGTTATTGTTATGTTTAAAGCAATATATTTAAATGCAGCAACCATATTTCCATTATATATATTGTTGATATGGCTCAAAGCAAGCGTGTACATTTCAACTATAATTTATTACTTTTACAAGTAATATTATATCTCATGATGTGCTTAACTATTTCAGACTTTTCGATTCTCGAATGGCTTAAAACGAGAAACCTTATTGGTGGAAGCATTGATGCCCTGACTTTATCTGTGCTATATGAAGAGCTCGGTATATCTAGATACATCAAAGAAATTGCGTGTGATATACCTTCGCAACCTGCTAGATGGGATAACGGTAATCTTTACAAACTACCAATTCAGCATTACATTACAGTTGTTCCAAATTATGGAAAATATGGTTATATGTATATCTATGTAATCAATTCCGAATTGACCTAACTTGCAGATCCATCTGTCCTCGGAAATGGACCAATAATATGAACATAATAGTATGCTGTATTACTGTTAACGTTTTCCAGCCTATTTTCCTAAATCAATGAATTAAACCATGATCTATATCTGTACTGTCCGGTATTTCTCTCACACTCTCACACATAACAGTATCCCTCCACTCCGTTATCCACAGTCAACCATTGGTAGTAGAGATCAGAATAATATAGTGAAAACGACCATTAATCCTTAAAATGCTGAATACAGTTGAAGGAATGTGCAATACAACACAGATCCAGATTAACCACTTTTCTGAAGTAAATATTCTGTGAACATTCCCAAATATGAAATTGAGAATGATAAATGTATGTGTATGTAACACGTGAAGGCAATCTGACACAAATATAGCTCGCGAGAAAACTATATTCAAGGTATAAAATTAATTACATATGAGTTGTGAACAATAGCATATGAGATGACGACGATCATGCTATTTATTAATGCTTTATAATTGGCATTGGAAATGTTTAAGAACCCTGATATATTGATTTCTCATGGTAGGTTGTTGAGGACATCATCACAACAGAACAATTACTTTCTTTTTTCAGTATGTACGCTGGATGTTGAGTTAGCAGACTTATCAGATGATGCCTTCTGCACTCTTAGTTCAAAATGCAATGCAATCGACTGCTGTTTGAAATCGAAATTGCTTCAACGTAATTTTGCTGCAAGTCTTTCAGTTGATCAATGCTCCATGGTCCTCACAGTTGCTATCGAAAAACTACAGTTTGAAATACGACTACTAGACTTCGAATGGGGTATGCAACAAATAGGATTGTTCCAGTCTAATAAAACTATATAATTTGTGTTTCAATGCTATATTTTATTGCAATTATAATAACTTGAAATGAATACAAGTGCACCTAAAGTTTCTATTTGTTATGATAACAATGGCGTATAATACTAATTTATTATTACAATATGTTGTGGCAAACCTCTCTTTCTACTTATATATATTGTCCGGTATAAATGCTCTAACCAGGGTCTATCCTATCGTAGACTCGCTGGAGTTGTCTAGGGGGTTTCTCTACGGTCCTTCAATAATATTTTATCCAGGGTCTATCCTATCGTATACTCGCTGGAGTTGTCTAGGGGGTTTCTCTACGGTCCTTCAATAATGTTTTATCCAGGGTCTATCCTATCGTAGACTCGCTGGAGTTGTCTAGGGTGTTTCTCTACGGTCCTTCAATAATGTTTTAGCCAGGGTCTATCCTATCGTAGACTCGCTGGCGATGTCTAGGGGGTTTCTCTATGATCCTC
>CM026404.1:31562813-31692845 GCA_014843695.1 Archivesica marissinica | reverse complement strand
TTCTTAAATATCATTATTTTTGTTTTATTTATATTCACAGTTAACTTCCACTTTTGACAATAATCATGCAATATTTCTAAACCTTTTTGCAAACTATTTTCAGATTCTGCAAATATTACTATATCATCAGCATATAATAACAAAAATAACTTAAGCATACCAACATCCACTCCATCATAACCATGTAGCATAAAATCCTCTTCAATATCATTCAAGTACATGGAGAATAGGAAAGGTGATAAACATTCGCCTTGTCTAACTCCCAAATAACATGTAAATTCATCACTTAATATGTTTTGATATTTAACTCTCGCTTTAACATGTGTATACATGGACTTAATAATGTTAAGAATTTTACCTCTAACACCTATTTTTAATAATTTGTACTACATTATATCTCTAACTACAAAATCGAAGGCTTTCATAAAATCAATGAAGGCTACATACAGTTTCCTATTGTTATTTAGCATATGATTTATTATTCCATGCAATATAAAGATGTTATCAATAGTTCCCATGCTCTTTCGAAAACCAGCCTGTGCTTCTATATAGACATTATACATTTCAGCCCAAGTAGTCAAACGATTGTTTAAGATTCTGGTAAATAGTTTTCCAAGCGTGCTTAATAAAGTTATACCCCTGTAGTTTCCAGTTTCATCAACATCACCTTTTTTTATGCAGTGGAATAATAAAACCGTCAGTCCACATATATGGGAAATACCCAACATCGAATAATTTATTAAACAGACATTTTAAATACAACAGAAGTACTTCATTGTTGGTTCCATGTTTAAAGAACTCGTTTAATACAGCATCTGGACCAGCAGATGTTCCACATTTTAACTCTCTGCAAGCTTTAATAATTTCAATAGACATGATTTCTACATTCAATTCATTAAACATACAATTTAATTCTCCATTTAAATATCTATCATTAAAATACATAACATCTTCATCCGCTTGAAAAAATACAGATTGCGGATCATTTATTGACTTAAAATAATCAGCAAATTGATTAGTTGACAACACCTTAGATGTCCTCATGCCACATAACCCTTTTAACCGTTTCCAATATTCCTTAGCATTTTTTACCCTCATAGTCTCTAATTGTTTGGTTTGGCATTTATCATAATTATACTTCTTATTTCTAATAATATCCTTATATTCGCTTCTAGCTCGGACCATTTGCCTTCTATTTTCATTAGATTTATCATATCTAAAATCATTCAAGCACAAATAAAACTGATGTTGTCCCGCCTTACATTCATCATCATACCATGGTTTCTGCACATGAGTTGGTCTATTTATTTTATTTTTTGGACTATTGTTTCTTTTAAACAGTGGTGTGCATACCTGTTCTATAGTGCTATAAAATTCGTTCAAATTTATATCAACGTCATCCTTGTTTTCTACAGCATTTAAATTGTCACATAGGTATTGTAATTTGCTAGTAATATTATCGCTAGCTAATGTTTCCATGTACAAATCCTTCTTAGCATCATCCCATTTATATACAAATTTCACATGATCATTATTAATATCTGGTAAAGTATTTCCGTGGACATTTTCATCAATATGTGAATTAAAAACAAATTCCACAGCACAGTGATCAGATATAATATTTGAATCATGAACCACAAAAGATTTAATCTTATCAAATAATTCTGGTTTACATAAAACCATATCTATGACACTACTACCTCTTTCAGCAATACATGTATATTTCTCAATGTTTTTATCTAAACCAACTCTGCCATTTGCAATTCTAATACCAGTTGCTTTACAAAAGTTCAATAATACTTTTCCACTATCATTTACTGTTTTATCCTGGCTTATTCTAGGTAATTCATCATCCACAATATAATCGTCAGGTAACAAATCTACATTATAAAGGTACTCATTTTCCACATAGTCTGGTTTTTCACCAACTCTAGAATTTAAATCTCCAGTTATCAAATAATTACATTTTCCATCATATAAATTTTCAAAATAATACATATCACTAGCAATAATGTCAAATATATTTTGCTCCACAAACATCTCTCTACTACTGCCACGTGGGATATTATAACATAAGCACAATAATACATCATTCTCAAAACCAAATACATATCCCTTCAATTTTAGCCATATTATGCTATCATCCACAGTTTTTACAAACTCCACATGTTTATTTAAGTTTTGTGACACATAAATAATAAGACCACCACTGTCTCTTCTTGCACCTTTATGTTTTTCATTTCTATTTAAGACATACGAACTAAACCCATCTACATTTACATTAAAAATATCATTTGACCATGTTTCTGTGAAAAGTAAAATATCATTTCTTTGGAATAGTGTGTTCAAGTAATCAGAATCTAGCTTGTTATACTGTTTTCCAATCAAACCCTGTACATTTAACAAGCAAAATTTTATACTCCTATTCCCACTTTGATCCTATTGTGTATCAGCAGTTCTTCTCTGTGTGTGATCTATACCTGTATTGCTTGTCACGTGCTGGCTGTTACTCCGGTTTACCCGACTCCTATTTATAGATGTCGCGCTCCGCGAAGCGGGTCGCATGTGAATCTTGTCGCTACCTGAAACAAAACTTGAGCTGTTTTTTGAGTTTATATTCTGTGACTTTACACTATTTCTACTTCGGGACTCGGATTTATTTGCTGCTTTAACAGGTAAGCTATTGTTTAACAATGCACTATTACGACCTCGCATTTGGACATGTTCTATTTTGGGATCACCCTGATCACGTGACACTTGTATATGTCTAGCTGTAGGTGCGAAATCTTTGTTTACTTTTTGCACTGAATTAAAAACATCGTCGTCACTTGTATCATTTTCGATCACAGTTTCCTTTGAGTATATGCGAGACCTTAGCAATTCAGCCGATCTTTTCAATGGTTTGCTAGGCCACTCTTCTAGTCTGTTGTGATTCATTACATCAAACCAATCAGGAAATTCATCTTTGATAAGTTTACCCTTCACATATAATTTTGCTGGGTATCTAATTTGGAATTTCTCTCTATTTGTTCGGGCTTCGGTCGCTTCTTTAGATTTATATAAATGCTTGCGTGCGTCTGCTATTTCTTTAGGGTAATCTCTGTCTACACCAAACGACATACCTTTTAGTTTATAGGCATTTTCCATAACTGTATCAGTGTCTGCATAGTCCCTGAATCTGACAATAATTGGACGTCTTGGGTCGTCTTTGCTGCGATTTGCTGGGCTGTTAATGGACCCTAGTCTGTGGGCTCTTTCTATGACCATTTCATAGGTGTCAATATTTAGTTCATCTTCCAGAAATCTGTAAATCAACTGTTTTGTAAGGAACTTTGAGTTTTCAGTGAGACCCCAAAAAATAATATTGTTTCTTCTACTCCTTGCTTCAATGTCAATAGATCTATATGACAACATCTGTATCTTTCTCTCTTGCACACCGAAACGTTGTTACATATAGTCAATAGCTGATGTGTGTATTTTATTTGCAGACTGTCCGCCAGCGATGACTATATCAAATATGATACCATCATTTATGAAAAACGTCTTGCGATGCGAGTTGGCTGACAACTGTTTTGGTATTTCATGCTGTGTAAACATTGGATTTACTATTCCGTTATCGTCGATAGAAATTGAAGTGGCATTTCCAGTGTTTTTTAAGATGGACCCCTGTGATTTTCGTGTGAATACCGGAATAGGTACACTACAATTCGAGGAACAGCTGCTGAAATATGAATGGGGTAAACGATATATAATCATTTAATTGTTTTAATTTCGTTGTAGTTTAATTTCTTGGATATTTACAATCGACATGTATTCTTAACTACGGGTATGTCTGGCATTAGGCAATTAAGGTATAGTTAGCCGTCATAATTTAAAGATCTACTATTTTATCATAAACTATTAAATTGAATATGTTTAGCTTGTCTACACCAACATTCAGTAAATTTACTATTCAGTTAAACAAATCTATTGGTGGCTCAGATAAAGATCTGTCACATATTTCAAGAATACGTAAATTGAGAAATATGTACATATAACTAAAAATGTGAATATCGAACCAGGACATTTTCACACCAGTAAATGTATAACAGAGACATAAAATTGCTACCAAATGAATGATTATGATTCATTATGTTCTATTTGTTATCACGTTGAAAATCAATAGTGGAAAGCAACTTTATATATTTTCAGGTAAGGAATCAACAATACAAATTGGATCAGGGGAAGAACCACCAATTAGGATCATGTAAGTTTTACACAAACACTGGAACAATTTACTGCTATATGTTTATATCGCGGGTTCTTACTCTCTCACTTATTCTCTGAGTGTGTGTGGCTTGAGTCACATCGAGCCATGTCTGTAAATACATTTCAAATATATTTACACCAATGAATGTCAAATGCATTGATGTAAAATCAATGGCGGATAGCAATCACAATTCTTACAAAAAAACACCTCATTAGTTCCTATAACACATACTCACTTAATTCTAAAACAGCTAATGAATCTTATAAATTATTATTAATCTTTATACAAACAGAAACACAAACTAATGTAACATTGAACATACCTGTAAATACATTTCAAATATCTTTACACCAATGAATGTCAAATGCATTGATGTAAAATCAATGGCGGATAACATTAACAATGGGCTCATGGGAAGGATAGACTGTGTGCATTAGTATGTTCCGGTATGATGTTAATATCGAACTATAGGATTGCATAGGTCTATGTAGTTATAGGATGACAGGTAGGCGTTATTGTAGCAACGTATTAAATGTTTATTTTCGAACTATGACATTTATGTTTCTATGAATAACCTAATCGCCTGAATAGGTTCATATCCAACAGTATCAATTAAAGTGATACAGATAATTGTAAATATAGGCTTAATTTTGATTCCCGCAAACTGAACACATAATTGATCGGTAGACTCTGTTTAATGCGGTAATAAGTTAACAACAACTACAACGATATGTTGATAAAATTATTAAATACAATGTGTACACTACCATAAATAGTGTACATTATTAGCGCAGTTGTTAGCGCGCGCTCGCTTCTCACCAATGCAACCCGGGTTCGATCCTCGGTATTATGAGATGGTACGGTGGTCGCCAGATCTGACATTTGGGTTTTCTCCGGGTACCCCGGTGTCCTCCCACATGAATTACCACATATACGATTTCATCCGCGCCAACGAGAGTGATTAATAGTTGTTAGAACTTGCTTCGCAATCGTTGTAAAATAAATAAAGTTTTAAACTATTGTACATTTCAGTTATGCCATTGATAATTATGAGGACGGATTTATTATAGACCTGCGAGTGACTATTTGTTTGCCGATGGCTGGCAAGAAATATTGTATTCCGAACGATGGTCTGTCTCTTTTGAATCAAGAAAAGATTCCGGCGTGCAGCTTATCAGCATGGGCAAATATAACAGGTAATTGATTATGTGCGACATGCATTTTATGTAAGCAAAACTGGAGTCAATTAGTCTAATTTGTGTGTTTGTATTGTATTTCAAAGCACGAGCACTCATCACTGCAGCATTGCCACATGCAGGTACCACCGACTTTCAACATGCAAACTGGATAGGTGCATCACCTGAACATTTCACACATCTGTGATGTTAATTAAGTAATTCATTGGCAGTCAAAGTGCCGTTATTAATGAATAATACACCCAACATATCATAGCTGTAGTTGTATTGCATGCACTCTATTATATGTGTATCTAATAGTTATAGATGGTTCCCAAATGCAAATAAGCTCATGAGATGTTTTGAGCTGGTCACATATGGCGAAACGTCCAGAAGAGAATGTGCTATCCGATTACCTCAATTGTTAAACATGCATGGTTCTCACCAATGAAACCAATGTTTGATCCTCTGACCGGGGAGTATGTCGGATTGTACGGTGGTCGCCAGATCGAACAGATGGGTTTCCTCCAGGTATTCCTGGAAATGATCACAACTACGCTTTTTTACTGCGCTGTTTTAAGCGCCAACGAGAGTGATTAATATAAGTTGTTAAAGCTTGTTTCGCGATCATGGTAACATAAGTCAGCAAAAGAAATGAATGCATAGTAATAAAATTAGTTTAGTTATTTCCAGTATAATATGTATTGTCATCATTTCATCTTCAGATTTTTCATACAAAGAATGGATTGAATCTAAAGGAGAAAATGTTGCTGATCAACTTTCAAGTGGTGGAAAAGATGCACTTATTGACCTTCTAGGTTTGCGGGATATATTGCTATCACCGTCATGTGATAGAAAGCGAAGTCCATATAGTCCTTCGTTAAGTGGATGGAATAATGGTAAGATATATATATAGTATGGCCATTGTATGGTATCATTATTATAATGTTCTGGTTAATATATATTATATATATTTTGGTTCCATACTGATGACAAATCTGTGTATTTGAAATGGCCAAGTGTTTTTGTATACGTAATGACCTGTTTGAATTTTAATGAAACTCGATTGCTATTTCAGTGTGTCCTTTGAGTTTTGTCAATCTGCCTGCTCTGCCAAATGTTGTATCGTGCAGTGTTCCGGATCACTGTACGGGTATCAACTGCTGCTTAGACGTGGAGAAAATTGGGTTGTCAATCAAAGCTTTTATCGATATCAACATGTGCAGTTACATCATATCTGGTGGGATAGAAAAACACACATTCAAATTTTCTCTGTTTAATTATGAGTGGGGTAAGTTAATGTTTTACTCATTAAGCTATGCCATGCAACAAGGGCCATGCAATTATTATACCAATAGCATTCGCATATATCATACATGTATCATCCATAATTGTGTACTAATTGTTTGGATCAATATAACATAAAGTAGCTTTTATATTTTCGATTTCAGTCTTCCATTAACGAATTCTGTTTGATAGAAAAGTATGTTAAAATTTGCGAATAACTGTACTTTTAATTTATATTTTATGTACATCATATGTATATGTAATATGCGATTCATTTTTATTATTCATCATATTTATTAATATCCAATTTATACCGTATACATGTATATATGTCAACGGCATTTTGCCTGTTTACGCAAAGAAGGAAATTATCATGTTGAAATGTTGCAATAAAACATTGTTTAGTGCTTGATATCAAACGTGACTTATTTTTACTAGCATGTTTGTAGTTTTGTGACGTCATTTCACGCAATAACACCAACTATTTGTAGATGTTTTGGTCATATTAGTATCGAAATAATAATTGTATTTGCTTATATAAACTTGATTAAAACATGATTTGTCATTCTGAGCGCCGGAATTAACCACATATGTCTATGACCTGCGTGGTTACTTTCCTACGCACCAGAACTCCAAATAGTGTTTATTCAACAATACATCCCTGAAAGACAAATATTATTTCTTAGTTGAATTTATTTCTCCGTATTGCATATTAATTATCTAATATGATTAAATGAAGTACATGACATGTATTGTAGGTAAGACTGAGACCATTTCAATAAAGGACTACTTCCGCATCAGGTAATTGATCATTCTTATGCAATAGTTGATGTTAAAACAACGATGTCTACAAATCAAACATGTGTAATGCAGAACTCCTTATGCAAATCGTATATAAGATGTGTATTGTATGTATATATATATATAGTAATACCATGTATAGTGTAATATTTGTTCTTGTGTCATGCCTTCTAAAATCAGCCGTAGCCCTTAAATGGCTATTAACGCATTCAACACCAAGTAACTGACATGGACTGGTCCATGATATCTTCAGACCAATAAAGTAATAAGAACATTACATTTGGACCAGTTCATTTATCACAATGGGTAATATTGTCTAAGAATTGTTATGTTACTGGCAAAAAGTGCAGATCCTGATAAGACGGTTCGTCACGAGCCGACTCATCTGTATCTACACTTTTTAAAGCCTATTTAGAGGTATATTGTTAATATGCTAACTAAGTAGACTATTAATTGTCTTAGGAACTCTTCGATAGTACATTAAACTTTTTATCAAATGATGACATTGTAACGTCCAGCGGAGATGTTGTCAAACGGTTATAGATAGAAGATTAATTCCTGAACTATTTGAAACTGTGTATGTGGAAGTTAGTAAGTACGTGTTTATGAATAGGCCTTAATACTTATAACAATAGAAAATAAGAACATTAATTTTAATAACTTAAAAAATAATTATAAATACATACATTTTATGCTAGATACCTGTTATCCGTGTCTTTCTTATGCTTGTATAATTCTAAACTATGTTTGAGTATTAGAGTGCAGGTTCTAAAAGTACAGCGTTCTAGCATGGTGATCGATGCAATAGATTGTGGTGTTACTGTTTAGGTATAACATAAAACATTATAGCATGGTAATCGATGCAATAGAGTGTGGTATTACTGTTTAGGTATAACATAAAACATTATAGCATGGTAATCGATGCAATAGATTGTGGTGTTACTGTTTAGGTATAACATAAAACATTATAGCATGGTAATCGATGCAATAGATTGTGGTGTTACTGTTTAGGTATAACATAAAACATTATAGCATGGTAATCGATGCAATAGATTTTGGTGTTACTGTTTAGGTATAACATAAAACATTATAGCATGGTAATCGATGCAATAGATTGTGGTGTTACTGTTTAGGTATAACATAAGACATTATAGCATGGTAATCGATGCAATAGATTGTGGTGTTACTGTTTAGGTATAACAAAACATTATAGCATGGTGATCGATGCAATATATTGTGGTGTTACTGTTTAGGTATAACATAAAAAAGCCAATCAACAAAAAGATTTTCATAATTACTCTTCAACTGGCTGTCTGCTTTGAACAAGATGGAAGCTGTATGTTCGAGAAGAAATTGTTAGATGCGACGAAGGTACCACAACTTGGCTGTGACATGGCAGTAGATTTTTCAAGTAAGCCAAATCATCCATATAAGTAAGCCAAATCATAATATAGTGTATGACGGTATCATTTATTCTTAGCACAACATCATAAAACAGTTACATATTTGGTATGACTAATTAATCAGAGGCAACTGAGCCAGATTAGAATTGGAATGAAGTATCGATATTGTAGTAATTTCCAACTCGTGATGAACAGTATGACTTATTATGATCAAGCATCATTAATTATTTTCAAACCCAGACAGCAACATTATTGTATAGCATGCCCCTTCCCCATTAACACGATAGGTGTTTCTGACTATGTGTATTTGATTAGGTTAATGACTATTCTGAATATCTGGCGAGTCAAATTTATGTTGTATGTACATTTAAATTAATACTGTATAAAGAAATATGTATATATGTGGTCCTCTCTGCATCCGAATTTTCGGCTTAAAACCCCATGTTAAGAACAACCAACATATAAAGAAATATGGTTTCGAACAACAATTACACCAATGCCCTTAGGCTTGTTGTCATTAATAGAATATGAATTTTGAATAACGACATGCTAATTTACACGAACATACTTCTTTCTCATGTATATAGCGCTAACTTACGATTCTTTTTCTACTGTTAGATTTCTCTGTGGCATCCTGGTTTGAGAATAATGGACTAGGACAAATAGGTCCATTAGATGATTTATGGGGTGATGCTGTCAAATTCCTTTCGGAAGTCATTGGACTGGACGAATATTTCCTTGATGAGGCGTGTGATTTACGTAAAGATCCGTACAAAAATGCTACGGAAAGTTGGAATAATGGTTAGTTTCTTATGATATAATAATAACAATAATAGTGTGTGTCTTGCTTTGTATGCCTTAATATTAATTGAATAATTAATGTAGAGTGTTGTTTATCGAGTGAAATGGTTGATTATAGCCTACAGCCATACATATGATAATATTAGCACCTACTACTTTAGTTTAGTTTAAACAGTATTTATTCCAATAAATTAAATGTAAAACACGAATAATACAATTTATTTTGAACAAGTTTTCAAAAAGCTTATATTAATTCCTCTCCAAAGAAAATATACACATTATAAATGTGCATGTAGAGAATAATACTAAATCGAGTGTTACTTGAGTCGGATATTCTGTATACGTAATACTTTGAATTTAATGAAACACGGAATTGTCATAATTTATCGAATACAATTACAATAATTGTTATTTAGTAATGATATAATTATGGAAATATATCTTTGAATTTTATCGAACAAATTAGAATAATTCCAATTGCTACCAATGAGCCGTATCTTATTGTCTTGAAAATATATTTGTCAGTGTGTAAACCCAATATGTGTGTAACATTGAAGCAAGATATATTTGGAATATACCTGATTCCTTGTTGATAGTTAATGTTGTTGTGTGGAAACTTACTCAATCTAAATATCAAAGGATAAATAAAACAACTCTTATTGGGACACCATATCACCGTTAAATTTACATATATCGCGTACACAATTAATCTGTTAATTTTCCGTTCTAAAATGCTGTTGATGGCGTACATGTAATATGAAAACTACATATTATTTCAACATGTTTTGAAAATATATTTGAATTAAGCAACACGTGTAGGATCAGAGATAATGTACAACCAGTGTTAAAGCTTGTAATTAACCACCGCCAACTTGATCTAAGTTCAATGCATCTTATCACCCGAAGAAGAGCCACCCGTAAGCATAACCACTTTTCACGTGGATGTAATTTACAAACATGTTTTTCTGTACACCTACACAGGTGTAGGACATGATATTAATAAGTGGTATGATGACATCTTTATATAAAAATTCAAAATAATTCACATATGTGTCCACCATGTTTGTACTACTAAGATGAAATAACTGTGTTCATTTCTTACAGAATGTCCAAAACTTCAGAAGGAACTGCCGGAATTGGCACACTCGTCTGTATGCCACATTTCAGCTGCATGCACTGGTATAGACTGTTGTATCGGCGTCGATTATCTTCGACGGTCACTGCAAGCTGCTTTCAACATTGACTTCTGCAAATTTACCATTCGAGGAAATTTGGAAAAACTAAAGTTTTCATTCAATATAGTTGATTACAAATGGGGTAATGTGTATATTAGTAATTCGTTTAATTTGATTTATATGTAGATAGCTTAATGTGTGTAAAACCGAAGTTGTATTTACGTTTATAATGAGTGACACAATATTGTTATGTATTTAGAATTGAATAATTGGATGTTATATCTGCCAAGATTTCAATTGATTATTTTCGCTGTTCCAGGACAAGATGTCGAAGAAATGATTTTGCAACTGATTAAGATCAGGTTTGTTTTAATTATTAGAGAACGTATGCTTTATTAATAACTCTGTGTGAGTTTGCTATTTCCATAGCTTAATCCTTTCTGGATTACCTTATTTAATTATTCGAAAATTATGATTCACTGAATTTAATATATATTGTGTTGTGCTGGTGGAGGGGACTCCGTGACCGTGTGGTTAAGACTCTTACTCACTTGCCCCTCCACGCTGTATGTTCGAATCCAACTGGGGGTGACTAATTATTTCGTGTGAACAAGTTATCCAGTTGGCTTGCGGAAGGTTGGTGGTTCTACCCGTGTAGTGAAGCAGTATTTAAACCATGTACGTACAGCGCGATAGCTTCCTCACATGAATGAATTCGACACCCCGTTGATATTCGAACCTTCATGTTGGAGTGTCAGGTAACCTGTTGAAGGTGTTATTTCGCGCAAGCACATTAATTGTCAGAAAGACAAGTATAGTAATATGTTTTCATATATGCTATGATATGTCAGAATACAAATTAATACACATTAAATAAATTATCAGAATGATCTATTAATACCATATTACATTTGTGCAGATACAAGATAGACAAGACGGAGAAACACTTCGTGGTTGACCTCTCAATAGCAGTTTGTATGGACGCAAAAACAACATGTCAATTCACTACAGATATCTTCAAAAACACAAGGATTCCTATTCCTATTTGCAACCTCGATATGGACTTTACCTTAGCCAGTAAGAAATATATAACTCATATCATGACTCTGAAATGAATTATCATGTAGCAACACTATTTGTGAAAATCAAACCGAAGTTAAGATAAATACATGTATAGCAGATGTGTGCAATGCCATGCTGTTCTATCCATGATTAAGTCGTTCATATTCACTAAATAGCAGAGGGTTGGTTGTAGTGCCAGTATTTGGAATCATGGCGTTATATATGTCATGTATGAATGTACATGTATTACTCTCAAATACTATATATAAATGTATGCTACTTTTGAGCAGCGATTAATTTGATTAGACCACCATTAGCGTGTAATCTCTATAACTAAATACAATTGATGGCAGGTATGGTTTATATTTAACCTGTCAATTGATTGGGAACTTTCCTACTTTAGATTTTTCATTGAATAACTGGTTGAAAGATGTCGGGCACACGCTGCAGGATAATCTGCCATCGGCAGTAGTCTCGATGCTTCTAAGCCAGCTAGGTCTTGACAAGTTCCAACAAAAGCCACCTTGTGGTGTAACTGATGCGCTTTATGCAAATGCTGTCAATGGTTGGAATTCAGGTAACTATATTGATAAAATGTACATATTTCGGATATAACCATACATTCGGACACAGTATTATTGACTATAATCTTGAATTCGTGATCAACTTAGAAAACGAAAATTAGCGAATTATAATCAAATAGTGTTTTACAGTATCTTAGTGAATATTTAATTTTAAATTGTAGTATTTAGCGTTTCTCCAATACTGTCATTATTTACTATTAGCTATTAACTTTGCTTGTATGCAAATGTAATAACAGTCAAGCAAGTGGGATCAAATAGCAACATAAGTATTGTTGCAGAATATATAAGCTGGATATTATATGTGTTGATTTTGTACATTTAAACAGAGTGTAACACATCACTATCGTTACCAAAACTCCCAGAGGAAATCATGTGTCATATGTCTGACTACTGCACAGGACTAGACTGCTGTTTATCAGTTGACATATTAAGGACACACATTCACGTTAGGTTCCTCATGGACACTTGCAAGTATAAACTCACAATGGCAATTGACCGACTAGAGAAGGAAATATTGCTACTGGATTATGAATGGGGTTAGTACAGTTATATAATATATCATTGTATTTGAATTCCAGGAACACGGTATGTCGTGATACTATCTTAATGTGTTGTTTCCATGTTCAGAATGTATTACCTAGTGATTCATATAATTATTAATTCGATAATTTTCGTCGATAACTCTCCGGTTTCGTAAGATATCGACGGAAATGATTGGATTATAAATATATTGTGATATATGGAATGATCCTCTAAACGCTATGTCATAGGACATCTCTTATTATAATAAGTAATTCTCAAATATGATGTTTGTTATGCATAGGTATAAAAATATACACTAACAATTACCATGTCTGACAGTGACTTTTATATGTAATTTGACAAAGAACTACTTTCAATCAATAACAGTTTAATAACACACTCCTTAGTTTAAATATAAACTCATTTATTGTGATGTGCAAGCAGCTTCTGTGAAATAGAATACATGGTCATATGTAATATTTCATTCAATCTTATGATACCATACTTGGCCGACTGTACAGACATTTATTAATCTTTTGTCATGCAAATAAAAACAAACATTGGTCTTTCCAAATTTATATATTTTGCAAATAAGCAACGAAACTAACGCATATTTTACACATATATTTGAACTTGTGAGTGTACTCTTTTGTAAAGTTCCATGTCACTGCCTATTTTTACTTAATTGCTACAAACATGTATACTGTTGTATGCAATAAACCTATTGTATTGTAGTGTATTGTATTGGTAATAACTCTGATGTTCTTGTTGATGACAATAACCAGACACTACTTTTGATATTCCTATACTATATATATATTTGTATCGTGATCATTCAAAAGTAAGTATATAATAATATTATATTGATACATTTGGTTTAAACATATTTATTCCACTATATACATTCACAAAACAATACATGTACACAAACTCAAAGAATAGGAAAGGATTAAACGGAAGCAGGGCTTAGATAGTTTCTCTCCTTATTGATATATTTAAACGCATTAAGTTCATCTAGTGTAAATGCTTGTTATTTAGACCGACATTCGTTTTATTACAGGTCAAGAAAGCCATTTCTACCTCGGAGGAGTATTCAGAATAGAGTAAGGACATGGCATTAGTGTAGATCTAGATATATTAGTATTGAACACATTTATATTGTATTCAAATCGATATTTGTAGTAATTTACAAATTGTGATACATTTATTATTTTTTATATATATAGTAAAACATATCTAACGGATACTCTACGGTTCACTGCGGTATGCTCAAGAACTGTGTCTACCTAGACAATGATTGTGTATTGTCCGTTTCTAGTGTGGTTTTTATTGTTCATCACAATGTTATTGACAGGTGATCAGTTGATAACCCTACAATGCCATGATATGACCATCATAAATGATCGAACAGCATTATATATGTGTATGTTTATGACGATGTACAATGTACAAGTCTTGAAATAAAAATCTGTGCTGTTCTATTCCTATTTACTATACAAAAAGGCACCCACTAAATAACACTGACTATATAGCACTATCTAAATGTGGATTCATCATGTTTAAAAAATAAGTTAACTACTACAAACAAGAAATTAATCATAGCAGTAATTATATACGACATAAAGGGTTGCGTTATCGGATGTAACACATACAATAGCCCTTAGCTTTTCGTCCTTCTTCTACTTCAGACGTTAAAGAATATCTGAATTAATAAATTCACTTCTCACCAATGCAACCCGGGTTCAATCCTCGGACCGTGAATTATGTGAAATTGTACGGTGGTCGCCAGATCGGACAGGTGGGGTTTCTCCGGGTTTTCTGGTTTCCTCCCACACGAATGACCACATTTACGCTTTCTTCCGCGCCAACGAGAATAATTAATATACATGTAAGTTGTAAAAACATGCTTCGCAATCGTTGTAATATAAATACAGTTTAATCTTAAAAATACATTTAGTATGAATAGATGCATACTCATATCAGTGTAGGTTGCGATACTGTTATACTGTTTATATTGTAGGTATAAAATCGAGGATCTACAAAGTAAAAAGAAATTCATTGTTAATATAAAGTTGAAAATTTGCTTCGAGCAGAAGGATTGTCTATTTGACATGGTCATTCTTAGAGACGCTTATGTACCAAAGCCATTATGTGATTGGAGCTCAGGACTTGCCATTCCAGGTTAATTACATATTTTCTATTTATTGTTACTATTATAACACATTAGTATGTATCGTTTATATGATGACGGTATGGATACGACGAGTATACACTTTATATTGTTGTTAAAACTGACGATGCTAAATAACGTCATACAGCACAGCATATGTAAATAATAACATCTAAATATACATATGTATGGATGGTCTTTGGTATGCAACTGACAAGTTAGGTTGTCAATCTCAGTAGAAATGACAAGTCAATCAAAGGTTGGAAAGTGCTCGTGCAAATGTCCTCTACACTCAAAGCAATTCCTAATATGTAGCCCGTTGTTTTACAGTATTTGGAGCAAATTAATAACCAACTATTATCAATATTCATATCATCTTCATTGGCTATATCTTATTACAGATCGTCATGCATGATTTTCTGTATAATCATTTCGGATAAAATGCATTAAATGCCAATAAGAACATATTTAATTCAATTTATATGGTTATTAATTGAGTCCAAATATTTTAAAATACCAGGTAACCGATTAGGAAGTTTGTTGAGTGTATATTAATTGTAGCCCAATTATATAACTACACAGTCATATTAGTGTACGAGTCGAAACACGACGATTGTTTAGTTCCTATTTAGCAGCAAGTATATGACAATCCTGAGTTACATCCTGAATCATGATGCATAGTCGGGACATATGATGCGTTCGTATCCACCGACTGATAACATTTCCCTATTACATGTATTGTCAATAATGCCATTAAATATATATTCATCCACTTTCATTGTATCAATGGTTAGGTAAAACAAAACTATTTGTGTAGGCTACCACAGTTTAAAAAACATTTTAATACAATGACTGTATGAATTATTTTCTAGATTATTCGCTTAGCAAATGGATGGACGATCTAGGATATTCTCTTGACGGAGATACTCTAAAGGATTATATGATAGATAAATTATTTGATGCTCTTGGAATTGCAAAGTATCTACAAGATAGCGAGTGTAGTAGACGAGTACATCCATTTGCAAATGGAACGGATGGATGGACATCAGGTACAATTTTTAATTAACGTGCAATTAACAGTGACACCTCTTTGATCATTGCAGCTTTGCATTTTGCATAGTAGTTGTATTGATAATGTACTCGTCTACACTAGGTTTTGTTGGTCAACATATGTGTAACTGGAAGTATCCCACTATGTTGGAATTCTTAAACATATTATTCAATTGTGTCGTTTGGCAGGGATTATGTACGTTCAAATGTAGTTTGTGACCCGTGGTACTATATTCAAATCATATATAATATCTACATGAAACTTCACATCGACTTAAATAGTATATCATGTATATTCGGTATACTTGTTTTTACCGAAGCGTCAATGCCACCCATATCAATGTGTTTTGGTAATTGACTGGGTAATTCATGCACTGTATATTTTAGGAATAAATATATGGAGAGGGGGTATAAATGAAAATTCCATGTAAATAGTTGCACATTCTGAGACAAGAAAGTGATTGCATAAAAACATCAGTAACCTCGATTTTTACGGATACATTGAATAATATCTCGCATCGTCTGATCGCGTTTGGAATACGTGGCCACTAAGTGCTGTCCGATTAGTGCAGTTGTTATCGCGCTCGCTCCTCACCAATGCAACCCGGGTTCGATTGTCGGACCGGGACGTATGTGAGATAGTACTTGGGTCGCCAGATCGGGTTGGATGTTTCCGGGTATTCCAGATTCATCGCACACGAATGACCACATTTATGCTTTCTTCTGCGCCAACGAGAGTGATTAATATCAGTTGTTAAATCTATCTTCGCTATCGTTGTAAAAATAAATAAGGTTTACACTTTTAATGAAAGTGCATTTCGGATGATTTAATGTATGAACCTGAACATCCGACATAATTAATCCCATACATTTTATATCAGGTTTAATTCCGGGTATATAACAGGCAAACCAAGAGGTTGACATTATTATGAACAGTGATCTATGCTCACCATGTGAGACCCTTGACTATTGAGATTGCCTCGAATAATAACAAAGTCAGTTTTCAAACTCCTCACCATACCACGCATTCCATAATACTGCTACCACCAATTAAATCTCTCCGAATAAAACTATTTTCTACTGTGATAGATTCGTATTCTGCTATATTCATTGCTGATAATGAACCACGAATATTCGCTAAAAAGTGTCGCTGATTGCGCGTGTAATGCAATTGACTTATTGTCCATAACATGAAAACTCGGTTGCGAGCTGTCAAGGTGTGTCTGTCAGCGTATGAACGACGATCACGAACTCGATCCTGTTCTGTTCAAATGGTGCATGATTATGATGCAATACCGTTGTCGCACTCACTTACATGACCGTGTATTTAACGCTTTCTATTGAACCCAGTAGAGTTGGATCGAATCGCGAAGGTATGTATGGAGCAGTCATAAGGACGTACAACGATGTTTTACCATGCTTGTTCATACCCATACCATACCAATTAGCCTGGTGTCCTCGACGTGGCATCATTGAGCGCAATTGGTATGTTTCCATGTTGTATTAATACTTATATATTTACTATCTACTTACAGAGTGTCCACAGTCCGTAGACACAGCTAAACTTCCAGAATTCATGACATGCCATATACCGTCATTCTGTACCGGAGTGGATTGCTGTGTAGATATTGGATTCGTCAAACGATCTTTCAAAGTACACTTGCATCTTGACGCTTGCAATTATGTGTTTTCAATCGGGATTGAGAAGTTTGGGTTGAACATATCGCTCTTGGAATACGAATGGGGCAGAACTGAGGAGTTTTCTATGGCCGGGGTTTTCCGCATTAGGTGCGTTTGGTTATGCATACATTTGTTGTAATTGAATATATAAAGAACAGCGACCATTTGATGTAATAGCTATAGCAGTGTAGCATACCAAATCCAAATCAATGATGCTTTGGTGACCAGGCGAACCTCAGTAATAGTGTCAATAACGACAGTTAAGGTTTGATCAGATCCTATGCCCACTGCACTGACTGGAAAAAGAACGTTTAACTGGTCCATTTTATTTATTGGCATTTATTATTTTCTTGGCCGCCATACATTTAAGTTTAACTTTGTTTAAGCTTTTAATAAGCATATTTAAGTATATATAGTATGCACATACACGTAGAATTGAGGAAAAAGCACATTATAATTATAAGCACATTATTAGTACATTATAATTATATACATGTACTATGCTTATTCAAAGAAATAAATAATTGTTTAAACTAAGATAAATGCATGGCGGTCACGAACACAATACAATTACATTAAGCCAATAAATAAAAGTGATCCTTTAATCTTATGTACCCATGTATGAACATTCAATTATTGCATTATAATAATATAGTAAAATATTTGATTGAATAATTTTTCAGATATTCGATTTCCAATCTAGTCGCTGAAAACCAGTATATTGTTGATATGAATATGTCCATATGTCTGCACTCATCTACATGTGAAGAAAATCTTGTCTTATTAGAGGACGCGAGAATTCCAAAACTCGGGTGTGAATGGAACATATCGCTGTCTGGTATGTGCCATTTTAATTTCAAATTCACAATACGATCAATGATTGTATTCAATTGGCCTGATTTCATACACATTTTGAAAGTTCGATTTTGAATATCCTTTAATTAGAAATTGGTACTCATTTTCTCTGAGATAATAATGTTGTTCTAGTGATTTACGACTTGTGTGTAAGATTACGTATGTATAGTCTGGTGTAGTACATATACCTTTGTAAGATATGCGTTATAAATGTTACAGAATTCAGGTTGGACAATTATTTAGAGAGCATTGGAAGTAACATAGAAAACATTGGAGAACGTTTGTCAGGTGTGGTTGCAGATAAGCTGCTTGAAGAACTGGGAGTGTTAATGTATATGCTCAAGACGCAATGTACAGCCGTTGCATCATCTAAAAGTAATATAATCAACGGTATGTATTGGCGAATTATTTTCATGCACGTAGAATACATATGTAGACTCGTTTACAACATAATTTATATTAATTGTAGTTTTCTTAAATTCATACAAAGATTTTTAAAATAATATTATTATGTCTGAATGAAGCTTGCCATATGGCAGTTATATTCGCCTACTGTCAATATATTTTATCGTATATTATTGAAATAAATGTATTGTTAACATTACATTCAACCGTTTGTATTCGCTAATAATTTGTCTTGCAGAGTGCGAGAGGATTGACACATCGGTAGTGATACCGGATATGATGTCGTGTTCCATTCCATTCCACTGTACGGCTATCAACTGTTGCATCGACGTTCCATTCATAGGCAGATCGTTATACATATCTGTCGATCTTGATGCCTGCTCGAATCGACTCACAGTTACAATAGAAAAGTTTGCCAAGCATATACAGCTATTTGATTACGAATGGGGTACTTGGCAGAAATTTGACATCAAAGGAGTATTTATAATAGAGTGAGAACACTATAAGTATCATTTTCCAAAATCGTAAAGTGTAACAATATATTAATGCATCAAAATTGCTTGTTGAGAAGGAAGTCACATGTTGATTGTATTCATCTCCACAATAGTGTTCAACTGTAGTCATGATTACATTTATAACATGAATTCAGTTTCATACAGCCATGACATATTTTCTTATATGTACACACGTGTAATACCACCTGGAAGGATTATAATTCGTAAATTAAATTGTTTAAGGTATGCATATTTCTATTTTAATTGGTATATACCGTTAATGATAAGACATACTACGATTTAAAATAATATTCGATGCATTTATAATGGCGTTTAAAAACATCAATATAACGTTGGTTTACGTAGTGACGTCATGGCAATTTAGTGACGTCATTACAATTAAGCAATTCATTTCTGACATTTGGCGCCAAAATGAAAATAGCAGCGTTATTTATTAAGTTATTTTAAAATTATTAAAATGAGCGCGGTATGGTAATGTGATAAAAGGCTTTTATTACATGAGTTGTGATTTCATACCACAGTTTATGAAACTCGTTTTGGAATGTTCACGAAAAGGTTCGCTTAGTAGCAAAATTCCAAAACGAGTTTCATATAATGTGGTATGAAATCACAACGCATGTAAGATCCTATATATATATGCCAGTCAGTCATATTCATTTAATATACATCTGGTCACTTTATAGAGTATTTAGAATGCTGAACATATATTTCCATTATTTCAGATACATGATAGACGACCTTACTTCGAGCAAAGCATTTGTAGTATCTGTGCGATCTATTGTTTGTTTTGACGGAAGCAAATGCAGCTTGAATGTGACTGTATTGGACAATCTGTTATTACCTAAGCCATTGTGTAACTTCAACGGCACATTCAAACTTCCAGGTAACATTAATTAGGGGTAATTATATGCATGATAAGTATGTTCCTAAATGTGTGGATCTTTGATCCTGTAGTTCAAGTGTCAGCAACACAATTAGTGGCTGGATGCATGCTTGTTTTTGGTAGTCTTTCGATAACGTTGATAAGAGAATATTATTCAAGTCCCATACTAGTATCTGCTCAGATTAGAATTGTCCATATTAGCATATTTACCATTCTGCTGTTGTTTTACACTAACAGACTTTTCATATGACAACTGGATTAAAGACAACATGGACAACGTAGCAGATGAACTGACTGGTATACTCAAGTCAAAGTTGTTCGAAGAATTAGGCATTACGCCTTACTTACAAAACCAGGAATGCTCTGCAGGCAAATCATATATATCGGGCTGGACATCTGGTAAATTAAGTATATTGTATTTATATATCACTATTTGTTAAAAATACACTCTTAATTTTGGTTACCGTAAACGTTGTTTTGTCTACTGGTTTAAACATATTTATTTATCAGGATACATGTAATATACATTGAGAAATATACAGAAACATACATTTATATCGTGATATGTGGATTGAACTGAAAGCTAAGAGCTTACGGTAATTCTTTCCACTGCGTTCTAGATGTTAGTGCCAGGTATATATGGTATTTTTAATAACTTGGCGTAATATCGAAAATCACCAGAACTTAAATATGTTTAATTCAAACGCTTATACATATCTGAAAATTGATAGCTAAGGGCTTAGAAATAGAAAAAGGAAACAAGGGTGAAAATGGGATAGAATAAATTATGCAGAAATGATATCTAGAAGTATTGACGTATAGTATTACTAGTTTAATTATATTTTACTTTCGGGATTCAGTTTACATTTATATGTGTATATAAAACACACCAATACAAAGAAAAGCAACAATACATATATCTGTGTACTAGCAGACAGGCAATAGCAAATATGTGAACTGATGAGTTGGTTATCAATTTACAAATGGTTATTTACACGTCAAGTCATTGTCGAGCAGTGAGAGAATAAGTCAGACATTTGAAAGTTCCTCTTGACTGAGTATATGAAACTATCACAGTTAATATTGCCAAATATCGATAAGTGTTGTAATAATTATTAAGAATTAAACAGGTCACAGGATGCATCAACTCGCCCAGTTAAATTATTTGAAAATTCCCGAGAGGCAGGGACTAGAAATAATTTGAAACCAATAATCTTTAATTTTAAGCCCCAATTATGGGTATTTAATTGATCAACCTGACAATGCACATATTTACTGGATGAAATACAAACACTCACATAATGTTATGTTAATACAATTATATGTCATGCATATACGTATAGATTTGCATGCCCCTACTGCCATTTGCTAAAGTGAATGATAACATGTATCAAATGGCTTCAAACGACCGTATGAATAAGGTTATTACAATTTATGTCTATTGTGTAGTTGATTTGTCAAGGCAACAACTAAGCTATTTAAGCAAAATGAAATGGGTTTGCCATTAATGGCCAATAAGGTATAAATCACATTGTATGTTCTAGCAGTGGCTGACAGACGGATCTGTAGTCCAGTGGTAACACGCTGGATTTGTAATCCAGGGATCGCAGGTTGGACCCCCCGTCTGACCCTAAACAGAATTAACAGTCTTTCAGACGGGACTTTAAACCGAGGTCTCGTGTCGGTGCTGTACACCTGCATGTAAACGAACCAGAGGAGACTCTGGACTGGGTCTCTGTCTGTATCATTGCACTATCCTCCAAAAATCTAAAATGACTAAATCTCTTCAGGAGGCGTAGCTCATATGGGCAACCGGTAGCGACGATAAATAAACGTAAAACACACACAGCAATGGCTGCTTGAGCTAGCTTCTGTGTCTTTCCTTCATAGAATGATACAATATTTATTAAGCTTTGAATATGAAATACATTCCATTACAATGTGATTGTTTTTATAAATTTCGGATATTTGTTTGTTTCAGAATGTCCCACGCGTGTTACACTTCCAGATCTACCCGACAATATGAACTGCCACTTGTCGAAACACTGCACTGGATTTAGTTGTTGTTTGAATGTACCACTCCTTCAACGATCATTTTCATTTCACTTTGATCTCGATAGCTGCAATTATGTACTAAGAGCGGGTATTGAAAAGCTTGGATACAACCAGTCCCTAGTCAACTACGAATTCGGTACGTCAACGTTTCCAAGATAGATTCGTAGTATATTTGGTAGAAATATGGAACATTTTAGTTCCATGTGCAAACTGCACGTGCTGCTTGTGCTATGGTACATTATGTAGGAATGTCTTTAAAGAGTTTGCTGTTCATACGGAACAAAACACATTGGTTGTCATAATCCGCATTTTGTTACAGTTAATATATTAATTTATTGAATGATAGTTAATCCTCATTTTATCTGGAGTAATTATTGTGTTCACGAATAACTTTAAATAAAGGATTGTATGTCTTTCTTATACAACGAATAACTTTAAATAAAGGATTGTATTTCTCTCTTATACAACGAATAACTTTAAATAAAGGATTGTATTTCTCTCTTTTACAACGAATAACTTTAAATAAAGGATTGTATGTCTCTCTTATACAACGAATAACTTTAAATAAAGGATTGTATTTCTCTCTTATACAACGAATAACTTTAAATAGTGGATTGTATTTCTCTCTTATACAACGAATAACTTTAAATAGTGGATTGTATTTCTCTCTTATACAACGAATAACTTTAAATAGTGGATTGTATTTCTCTCTTATACAACGAATAACTTTAAATAAAGGATTGTATTTATCTCTTTGCCAGGGAAAAAGAACCATGTTGAATTATTCGGGATAATACAACTGAGGTTGGTGATATCTTAAATCGTGCAATAAGTATACATATTATTGGTTTATATAAATTTAACTTAGTTTGATTTCGAGGTCAGATGTTGCAACATAGAGATTACACTATCTCGAGACCTACCTGATATAATCCATCGACATGATGAAGAGAGATGAGTAAATGCGCATTTAAGTGTTTTGCCCAAGGACATCACCAATGTGGTTCTGACAGGTATCGAACTGCTCGATAAAAGGCCGACACCGTATCCATTATACCCAGGAGGCAACCCGGTGGCTTCACCTCGATCATTCCTTTTGTTATGTATTGTAATCATCTTCATATATAGCTAGACACTTGTGTAAGCTATGTATACATTGCCTAGTGCACGAGAGTCGTAGTCACTTGTGAAAATACAAGTACTGATTATATAAAATTATGTACAAAACGCTTACTGTTTACGAAATATTTGGCGATATTAATCTTACTTTTTTTGTTTTAGTTTTACTATCGTTAACGACAAAGATGCGTCAGTCTTTAAATTGTCATCAGACGTTGGTATATGCTTAGATGCGAGGTCGCCATGTGATCCAACAATACCATTCCTGACAGAAGCAATTGTACCTAAACCACTATGCAATTGGGACATGGATTTTAAACTCCCAGGTACCAATGTTTCTGTTGTTTATTATGTACATACTTATTGTTATGATGAAATAGTATGTATTGTTGTCTTAGTCTTGCAATTATTGTAACACATACATCTTTCTAAGATCGTTTTTGTTTGTTTGATCTGTTCAAGGAAATACATTGCATTGAACGGAATGGGTGGACATTTCTGCTTGTCTTTTATGAGACAATCCATGTGTAATATAGACATATTCATATGCTGCATATATGCAACTACACTAAAGTACATGTATCTAAGCAGCTACAACTTAAAACTATACATGTAATTAAGTATACAATGTTATTATAATAGTAATCAAGTGACCTTGTTTATTCAACTGTATAGTAGTATACTGTTATTTCTTAAATCAATCAATCAATAACCAATGAATTATGTTCTGATAGTTAATTCTACGTGAGATTCTATTCCCAATCTCGGTGAAAGTCTGTTCTCAGTGGAAGTCTGTTCTCAGTGGAAGTCTGTTCTCAATGGAAGTCTGTTCTCAATGGAAGTCTGTTCTCAGTGGAAGTCTGTTCTCAGTGGAAGTCTGTTCTCAGTGGAAGTCTGTTCTCAGTGGAAGTCTGTTCTCAATGGAAGTCTGTTCTCAGTGGAAGTCTGTTCTCAGTGGAAGTCTGTTCTCAGTGGAAGTCTGTTCTGCCCTCCTACTGAAAAATGGGTCCTTATATACTATTAGGCAAATTCCGCCAGACCTGGTGTAAAATATCGTGAAACGGCGTAATCTGGCGTGAAATCCACCCAGCGTAATCCACGCTGGCGTAACATGGCGTACAACTTGCCTGGCGTAACGACTCCTGACGTAATGTGAGGAATATTGATAAATAAAACATATTTATCAATATAAATGTGTAAACTTATACTAAACGCATACAACTACTGCATTTGTAATTAAATTACCTAGGTGCGGCCATGTGTGCATGTACGTACATTAAGATTATGCTCCAAATGTCGGTAGCTGTCACTTTTGACAGAACATATTAAACAAAGCTCCAAACGATACTTTTATTGCGTGATGTCACTCCCAATATCCCACAATGCACACATAGCTTCCTGGTACAAGTAGACATTACAAGCATGGTTAAAACGAATATACAGTGAAGGTATTCGTGTCCGTTAACACTTATGTTAATACACAAGGTAACTTAATCATTTCCCCAAATATCAAATCCCGGTAAACAGAAATAAACATTTCCCCACCCAATCAGTTCTAACATGAATGTAAATAATATACAGGCCAGTGCCCACAGTACAACATGTACGGTGTTTTATGAATTGTCAATAATGTTATAGTATCCAATAACTCTACTAGAGTGGCAATGTACTTTTATATGGTCGTTTATGTATTATATGTGTTTATGTACATTGATGAGAATCGCCAAATGACATAAGCTGTTTGTGTGGCGTGTGACTTGGAACCACAAAATCAACCAATAACACTCACTACTTTGATAAAAACACAAATAGGTGATCATTTTTCAGATTTTAAATATAGCGAATGGTTGGCACAACAAGGACTTACACCTTCGGCAGTACTGACGAGAATGGCTCTGGCGAGACTATTCGACTCATTAGGAATATCACAATATCTGCAGACAGATGGATGCAGTCATTCAGACGAAACATTTAGAGACAGCGTTCATGGATGGGAAAAAGGTAATGCTGATATTACATAGTATGTTATCAAATATTCTTCTATATAATAAATAAAGCCATTTTTTGGTCATTGTCCATATAAAATTAAATATGTGTTTATCCATGTATGATACCATTCAGAACTTTAATAATGTTGTCATTTGTGGTACACAATTTTATTCTTAAGCCCGTTCTGTATATTTATGCTGTATATTTGTTTGTGTCATCTTCACACTCGGTAATTATGACTATATACTATATATATATAGTATATAGTGGTGTTATTGTATTGTCATGCAATATATTAATGTCATCAGTTATTTTATCCTTTTAAAGTATCATGATTATACATCATTATGTTCAGCATTAAATTTGTTGTATTCAACTATGAATGAATCCACATTTAGTAGTCAATGAATGCTCTTCATTTATAGATTGTCCTCTCGACATGACATTACCACAGATGCCGTCTGAATTGCGATGCTATATTCCAAGTTACTGTACAGCTGTTGAATGTTGCCTGAATGTCGATACACTTCATCGCGGTTTCAGAGTAGTTTTATCCGTGGACCCATGCTCCAACAGACTAATAGTTGGCATAGAAAACTTACAACTGAATGTGTCTCTTGTTGATTACAATTGGGGTAATACTTGTTGTCTGTGATTCTACTTAGACCGTTATGTTATTTCAATGTTGTATTGTATAATTATGTTGAGTTCCATAGATGTGTTTTATTGTAATATAACTGGCAGCAAGAGGTGTGGCGATGTCACACGGGGGTCCCCGTGGCCGAGTGGTGACAGTCGTTGGCTTCAAATTAGTTGCCCCTCACTGCTGTATGTTCGAATCCCATTGAGATTATCGACTTCTTTAATGTGAGGAAGCTATCCCGCATGTCGGTGGTTCACCCTGGGTGCCCACCCGTGTCTGTAATACACCTCGGAGGGGCACCCGGGATATTCCTCCACCAATACTAGATGGAGAGTCGACATATGAGCGAGGCTGTTGGTGCGACTGTGTTTCACAGTGTAAGATTGGACTTTATCTCGTACTGTGGTTTCCGAAGTAGTTTCACAAGTGACTACGACTCTGATGAAATAGTCTAGCTCACTCGGTGAGATGAAATGCAATCGTACGCTGAAACTCACACTTATCATCTTATTACAGAATTATTTTATTTTATAATGAGTCACTTTGAATTATCAATCTGCATTATTCCATTGCTAAATCACATACATGATATGTACATGTAGTCTATGTCATTATGCTCTCATGCTTAGAATACATTTTGTTTTACTTAGGATCTGTAGAGACGTTGTCATTAATGGGCGTCGTAAAATTAAAGTAAGTATTTTTTACAAATCCGTTTATGTGTTGCTCGTTGACACCATAATTGGTTCTTCGTGGCAGAGTGGTACGGTCGTTAACTTTAAATCACTTGCCACTCACCATTGTAGATTAGAATCCCACTGAGGTGTCAAATTCTTTCAAATGAGGAAGCGATCCAACTGGCTTGCGGCAGGTCGGTGGTTCTACCATGTTGATATTCCGTGTATGAAATACTGTTCTGTGGAGCACCCGTTGTCTTGGTCAACCAACAGTACTGGAGAGTCTCTTTAAGACATAAGCCGTTGGTGCGACATTAAACCCAATAAAGCTAAAAAGCAAAGGCACCATATGACGTCGTGGTCCATTATATCAGGAACATAGATGTCAGTCATATAAATCATGATATATATAGTAAGCTCCCGGGTGGTGATATTTCACTTAGCCTAAAAACTACATTTAGAGACACCGTGCTTGCGTTCTTTTAATAATATATATTACAGTATTGCATGTAATTTTATGTTTATGTATTTGTGGGTGCATTTCACTTATTTATATACACGACGCACATTTTGCAAAGTGGTAAAGTATTGATAACATTTGTTAAATAACTACACATGTTTGTCCATAATTAAGCAAATTACAGGCAAATGTATACGTCTTAAGCACGAGGAGCCATACATTGTAACTGTGTCGTTTTTTTTAAATACAATAGGTATAGTATTCGGAATTATGAGGAGGCTAGACAGTATGCCATGGATTTAAATATGAGTGTATGCCTAAGTTATGACCACTGCGACTTCAGCATGCCATTATTGCATAACACAACCTTCTCCAAACCACTCTGTGAATGGGATACTGGATTTCTAATACCAGGTAGGTGTTCAAAGTTTGTAATTAATGTCTCACCTTGTCATTAGCATAACAACTGTGCAATGTATATGTTTAAGGATAATTAGTGTATTCGGCATGATAGTAATATACAACACATGATTATAAACACTCGCGGATTGAATCTAAAACGTGTAGCTTATGGCGATTCTCTTCTTTATTATATGTCGTGGTATATTTAAAATTCAATTAAAAAGCTTATATGGTGCATACAAAACTTATATCAATGTTATTATACACTTGACTACGCAATCCAAAAGTGCGATATGTAAACAGTCAGTATTATTTACTATTCGCCGATCAATCAATATTTTAGAAACAAGTGGGTGCCTTTGGCTTCCGGGCCCGACTCAGTAAAACGCTCATTGGGATATTCGGCTGAAAACAAAGTGTCTCTCTTAAGAAGTAGAAGCTTTTATGAAATGCACACACAACACTTTCTCGATACTATCTGATTATGTTATTAGATATACTGATACAAATCGAATATGTGTACCTGGGTTACCTGGTACCTGGGTATAATAACATAAATATCGCATATCGCACTATGAAATATATCACCCCTCGAAACATGAATATTGACGCCTCGGTTAATATTTATGTACTCGGTGTGATATTTTTGATATTCATTATTGCCCACTCAGATATTACCTATGCAATATTTATATCATGTCTGGTCATTCAGATTAATTTGAGTTATGTCAATGCTATGTTGAAAATATCCAATGAGTATTTAGAATATTATTTACAAAATATGTGTATTGTTTTCTCAGATTTCTCACTAGAACAATGGCTTCACGAAAACAGTATAACGGACGTAGTTAACCTATTGCCCCTAATGGTTCACAAACTGTTGAAAGAAACAGGTTTGAAGCAGTACCTACTACCTGAACAATGCGATAGAAACAAATCACCGTACTCACCTTCACACAACCAATGGCGATCAGGTATTAATTATTAAATACATATTGACGTATTGTAATGTCTGTAATACTGCCGAGGGATAATGAGTTGGCGTCGTCCGTGTAACAGATTTTGTAAATAATGGGTGACATGTACCACCATAGTTTTATTGCACGTGCAGGTTTTGCGAGAATCGGTCAAATAACACTTGAGTTATTTCCGTTTATTTGTTCGTACAGTCTTATTTACCATATGGTGAAATCCTAATATGAAACTTAAAATAAATATGTATCACCAGAATGCGGTGGTGCACGTACACTTCGTCGGGAGCGATCCAGTAACATCAAAGTTATTGACTAAGAATCCACAAATGTGTCTGTCCAGATCCAGTTCAAATGTGTCCATCCAGATCCAGTTGAAATATGTCCATCCAGATCCATGTCCATCCAGATCCATGTCCATCCAGATCCATGTTCATCCAGATCCAGTTCAAATATGTCCGTACAGATCCATGTCCATCCAGATCCAGTTGAAATGTATCCGTATAGATCCATGTCTATCCAGATCCAGTTCAAATGTGTCCATACAGATCCATGTCCATCCATATCCAGTTCAAATGTATCCGTACAGATCCATGCCCATCCAGATCCAGTTCAAATGTGTCCATACATACCCATGTCCATCCAGATCCAGTTGCAATGTGTCCGTACAGATCCATGCCCATCCAGATCCAGTTCAAATGTGTCAGTACAGATCCATGTCCATCCAGATCCAGTTGAAATGTATCCGTACAGATCCATGCCCATCCAGAATCAGTTCAAATGTGTCCATACAGATCCATGCCCATCCAGATCCAGTTCAAATGTGTCAGTACAGATCCATGTCCATCCAGATCCAGTTCAAATGTATCCGTACAGATCCATGTCTATCCAGATCCAGTTCAAATGTGTCCGTACAGATCCATGCCCATCCAGATCCAGTTCAAATGTGTCAGTACAGATCCATGTCTATCCAGATCCAGTTCAAATGTGTCCGTACAGATCCATGCCCATCCAGATCCAGTTCAAATGTGTCAGTACAGATCCATGTCCATCCAGATCCAGTTCAAATGTGTCCATACAGATCCATGTCTATCCAGATCCAGTTGCAATGTGTCCATACAGATCCATGTCTATCCAGATCCAGTTCCAATGTGTCCGTACAGATCCATGTCTATCCAGATCCAGTTCCAATGTGTCCGTACAGATCCATGTCCATCCAGATCCAGATCCAATGTGTCCATACAGATCCAGTTGCAATGTGTCCGTACAGATCCATGTCCATACAGATCCAGTTCCAATGTGTCCGTACAGATCCATGTCCATCCAGATCCAGATCCAATGTGTCCGTACAGATCCATGTCCATCCATATCCAGATCCAATGTGTCCATCCAGATCCAGTTGCAATGTGTCCGTACAGATCCATGTCCATACAGATCCAGTTCCAATGTGTCCGTACAGATCCATGTCCATACAGATCCATGTCCATACAGATCCAGTTCCAATGTGTCCGTACAGATCCATGTCCATCCATATCCATCCATATCCAGTTGCAATGTGTCCGTACAGATCCATGTCCATCCAGATCCAGTTCCAATGTGTCCATCCAGATCCAGTTCCAATGTGTCCATCCAGATCCAGTTCCAATGTGACCATCCAGATCCTGTTCCAATGTGTCCGTATAGATCCATGTCTATCCAGATCCAGTTCCAATGTGTCCGTACAGATCCATGTCTATCCAGATCCAGTTCCAATGTGTCCATCCAGATCCTGTTCCAATGTGTCCGTATAGATCCATGTCTATCCAGATCCAGTTCCAATGTGTCCGTACAGATCCATGTCTATCCAGATCCAGTTCCAATGTGTCCATCCAGATCCAGTTCCAATGTGTCCATACAGATCCATGTCCATCCAGATCAAGTTCCAATGTGTCCGTACAGATCCATGTCCATCCAGTTCAGTGGGGTATATCATTACAATCCAAGGGCACATGTAAAGCTTTTCAACTAATCCTTTGGTCCGATTTTAAAATACCTTGCACTTTCAAACTCTGTTTCATTGACCTGTCTAAAATTATTTTTGTCCGACTATTTTTCAACTCGGGTTTCCATAACATACCAAACTGAAAACGACAAGACTTCACATACATGAGTACTGATATCGTCCTACGCATTATACAAACGCCCGTGAACTATTCTGAAACCTGGTTATTGTAGTGTCATTTGTTTACAATCCGGGTCGATTCGCCAAAAGCATAGTCATTCTTACCATCATGGACTTCTTACGTATAACTCATAGACATTATTCCAAACAATGACCAAGGAATTCAGGGATTCAGAAAATAAGCACTGATGCATTGCAAATTTATATTCTGTCCACTGTTCTTTCGTAGCACTTCGTATGTGTGTGAATCACATTCAGTGCTTGTTCTTGTTAGTGTTTGTAATATAATGACTGCATTTGGCCGTGCCATTTGCTCTATATATATTATGAAGGTATATATGAAACTAAGATATTGTGTTCTTAAATGAATACATACAATATGTATTGAATACTTTCAGAGAACAGACAGCTGCACTACTGTTTCACATCCGAAAGCTAAAACCTCAGATAACAAAGTTTATTTCTTTCACAAAATAATAAGTATAATGTGGTCGTGTTTCTTTTTAAGATTGCCGACAGGAAATGCAGTTGCCGACTTTGCCTGGAACAATGTCCTGCTATGTACCAGATATATGCACAGGAATGCAGTGTTGCTTTTATGTTGACATATTAAAACGATCATTTGAAGTCAATCTGCTGTTAGACACATGTCGTTTCCAACTGGACGTGGAGATAGAAAGACTGAAAATAAATGTCCCCCTTGTGGATTATAAATTTGGTAGGAATATGTGTTTCACGTCAATATATTCTTATGCATTTATAACAGCGTTATTACTTTATTTTCCTTCTTGTTCTATATGGGTACAGAATTGTGTAAGTAAGTAAATCCGTTATTTATAGAATATAAAGTGTATCTATAGAGTATTATATAGGGTATCCCAGATGGTTATAGTACCATGTTTCCTTATGTCCTTCCTTAAAGGGACAGATAATAAATTATTTGGACACACATGCATAATTATAGCCTATAGAGTGACTAAAGCTAAATTCGAGTTGCTAGCAGAGAATGGAGACCTTATATCAATCGTGACTAAAACTCGATTTGCTAGCATAGAATGGAGACCTTATGTCAATCGTGACTAAAACTCGAGTTGCTAGCATAGAATAGAGACCTTATATCAATCGTGACTAAAACTCGAGTTGCTAGCATAGAATGGAGACCGTATGTCAATCGTGACTAAAACTCGAGTTGCTAGCATAGAATAGAGACCTTATATCAATCGTGACTAAAACTCGAGTTGCTAGCATAGAATGGAGACCTTATATCAATCGTGACTAAAACTCGAGTTGCTAGCATAGAATAGAGACATTATATCAATCGCATAGTACAGCTCCATCTGAGTATGCGCTTAGTATATACAGTATTAGAGATATGCCACATGCATCTAGAAATCATAGTCGGTGAGTTGAATTTATTCGGATCTTGGATGTCAGTACCTTGGTGGCTCGTGAATTAATCGTTTTCCAAAGAAATGCTGTCATGGCTAATTCTAAGAACAATGCAGGCTCATAAATCATGTTGGTGCTGGTATCTACTGATATGTTATCCACTTTAAACATTGATTGCGAAACAAGTTAGGCTATTTAAATTCCGAACATTCAGCGGAATACTCAGCGGGGCAAGCACACATTAAAATGTGTTTACTTGTGACGTATCTTAGTGTAGTGTCAGTGTATTGGTTGTGCTCTCGAGGAAATGTGAGTGCATATGAATCAAATTACTTAAATAGTCTGGCCCTAAGTTATTTCTAATTTTATAAAAATACAGTTTTGTCAAAGCTTAACAGACTTAATGTTGCTAATTTGGTGACTAAATATATGTATTCATCAGCAAGAATAGGTTTGTACGCTCTGACAATAGTCAGTATGTTGTTGTATATAAGCCTTGTAAAACAATGGCATGTGTTCGATATAAAACAATGGCATGTGTTCCATATAAAACAATGGCATGTGTTCCATATAAAACAATGGCATGTGTTCGATATAAAACAATGGCATGTGTTCAATATAAAACAATGGCATGTGTTCCATATAAAACAATGGCATGTGTTCAATATAAAACAATGGCATGTGTTCCATATAAAACAATGGCATGTGTTCGATATAAAACAATGGCATGTGTTCGATATAAAACAATGGCATGTGTTCGATATAAAACAATGGCATGTGTTCGATATAAAACAATGGCATGTGTTCGATATAAAACAATGGCATGTGTTCGATATAAAACAATGGCATGTGTTCGATATAAAACAATGGCATGTGTTCGATATAAAACAATGGCATGTGTTCGATATAAAACAATGGCATGTGTTCGATATAAAACAATGGTGTGTTCGATATAAAACAATGGATGTGTTCGATATAAAACAATGGCATGTGTTCGATATAAAACAATGGCATGTGTTCGATATAAAACAATGGCATGTGTTCAATATAAAACAATGGCATGTGTTCAATATAAAACAATGGCATGTGTTCAATAGAAAACAATGACATGTGTTCAATATAAAACAATGACATGTGTTCAATCGATAGTAAATAGCTAACCTTTGATAACTGTCAAAGATATGTCGACGCTTTGTTAGAGACACAATTAAAATGATCATACCACATCAGGTTTTCATTCATGTTTAGGCCTAGAATTGTGTCACATTGTGTAATTTCTAAATATATAGCATTAATCGTTAAATCTATATTGTTAGCATTAAATAAAGCTCGTTTCTGTTTTGTTGAGATCAGCATAACCGTTGCCTTTCTAGTGTTTAAAAGCATTCCGTTTGCTTCACACCGCCATTTCAGTTTATGTAATGCTTTGTGCCAATTTCGTATTAAAATATGTTTGGTACATTGAATATTATACCTCATATCGTCTGCATACACGTCAGTTCCGGTAACATATCTTGCCAAACACAGTTGGTAGATCATTAATAAAAAGAAGGAACAGTGTTGGTCCAAAGAATTGACGATAACATTTAGTATGCATGTTGACATTTAGTATGCATGTTAGTGTCGTAGTGGTAGATTAGTCAGATACATGTTAGTGTCGTAGTGGTAGATTAGTCAGATACATGTTAGTGTCATAGTGGTAGATTAGTCAGATATATGTTAGTGTCGTAGTGGTAGATTAGTCAGATGCATGTTAGTGTCATAGTGGTAGATTAGTCAGATGCATGGTAGTGTCATAGTGGTAGATTAGTCAGATGCATGTTAGTGTCGTAGTGGTAGATTAGTCAGATATATGTTAGTGTCGTAGTGGTAGATTAGTCAGATGTATGTCAGTGTCATAGTGGTAAATTAGTCAGATGCATGTTAGTGTCGTAGAGGTAGATTAGTCAGATGTATGTTAGTGTCATAGTGGTAGATTAGTCAGATATATGTTAGTGTCGTAGTGGTAGATTAGTCAGATGTATGTTAGTGTCATAGTGGTAAATTAGTCAGATGCATGTTAGTGTCGTAGAGGTAGATTAGTCAGATGTATGTTAGTGTCATAGTGGTAGATTAGTCAGATGTATGTTAGTGTCGTAGTGGTAGATTAGTCAGATATATGTTAGTGTCATAGTGGTAGATTAGTCAGATGCATGTTAGTGTCATAGTGGTAGATTAGTCAGATGCATGTTAGTGTCATAGTGGTAGATTAGTCAGATATATGTTAGTGTCGTAGTGGTAGATTAGTCAGATATATGTTAGTGTCGTAGTGGTAGATTAGTCAGATACATGTTAGTGTCATAGTGGTAGATTAGTCAGATATATGTTAGTGTCGTAGTGGTAGATTAGTCAGATGCATGTTAGTGTCATAGTGGTAGATTAGTCAGATGCATGTTAGTGTCATAGTGGTAGATTAGTCAGATGCATGTTAGTGTCGTAGTGGTAGATTAGTCAGATGCATGTTAGTGTCATAGTGGTAGATTAGTCAGATGCATGTTAGTGTCGTAGTGGTAGAATAGTCAGATGTATGTTAGTGTCATAGTGGTATATTAGTCAGATGTATGTTAGTGTCGTAGTGGTAGATTAGTCAGATATATGTTAGTGTCATAGTGGTAGATTAGTCAGATGCATGTTAGTGTCATAGTGGTAGATTAGTCAGATGCATGTTAGTGTCATAGTGGTAGATTAGTCAGATATATGTTAGTGTCGTAGTGGTAGATTAGTCAGATGTATGTTAGTGTAATAGTGGTAGATTAGTCAGATGCATGTTAGTGTCGTAGTGGTAGGTTAGTCAGATATATGTTAGTGTCGTAGTGGTAGATTAGTCAGATGTATGTTAGTGTCATAGTGATAGATTAGTCAGATATATGTTAGTGTCATAGTGGTAAATTAGTCAGTCAGATGCATGTTAGTGTCATAGTGGTAGATTAGACAGATGTATGTTAATGGCATAGTGGTATATTAGTCAGATGCATATGAGTGTCATAGTGGTAGATTAGTCAGATGTATGTTAGTGTCATAGTGGTAGATTAGTCAGATGCATGTTAGTGTCATAGTGGTAGATTAGTCAGATGTAAGTTAGTGGCATAGTGGTAGATTAGTCAGATGCATGTTAGTGTCATAGTGGTAGATTAGTCAGATACATGTTAGTGTCATAGTGGTAGATTAGTCAGATACATGTTAGTGTCGTTGTGGTAGATTAGTCAGATGCATGTTAGTGTCGTTGTGGTAGATTAGTCAGATACATGTTAGTGTCGTTGTGGTAGATTAGTCAGATGCATGTTAGTGTCGTAGTGGTAGATTAGTCAGATATATGTTAGTGTCGTTGTGGTAGATTAGTCAGATGCATGTTAGTGTCGTAGTGGTAGATTAGTCAGATATATGTTAGTGTCGTAGTGGTAGATTAGTCAGATGTATGTTAGTGTCATAGTGGTAAATTAGTCAGATGCATGTTAGTGTCGTAGAGGTAGATTAGTCAGATGTATGTTAGTGTCATAGTGGTAGATTAGTCAGATGCATGTTAGTGTCGTAGAGGTAGATTAGTCAGATGTATGTTAGTGTCATAGTGGTAGATTAGTCAGATGTATGTTAGTGTCGTAGTGGTAGATTAGTCAGATATATGTTAGTGTCATAGTGGTAGATTAGTCAGATGCATGTTAGTGTCGTAGTGGTAGTTTAATTAGTCATATGCATGTTAGTGTCGTAGTGGTAGATTAATCAGTCATATGCATGTTAGTGTCATAGTGGTAGATTAGTCAGATGCATGTTAGTGTCATAGTGGTAGATTAGTCAGATACATGTTAGTGTCATAGTGGTAGATTAGTCAGATACATGTTAGTGTCATAGTGGTAGATTAGTCAAATGCATGTTAGTGTCGTAGTGGTAGTTTAGTCAGATGCATGTTAGTGTCGTAGTGGTAGATTAGTCAGATATATGTTAGTGTCGTAGTGGTAGATTAGTCAGATGCATGTTAGTGTCATAGTGGTAGATTAGTCAGATGCATGTTAGTGTCGTAGTGATAGATTAGTCAGATACATGTTAGTGTCATAGTGGTAGATTAGTCAGATGCATGTTAGTGTCATAGTGGTAGATTAGTCAGATACATGTTAGTGTCATAGTGGTAGATTAGTCAGATACATGTTAGTGTCATAGTGGTAGATTAGTCAGATGCATGTTAGTGTCGTAGTGGTAGATTAGTCAGATACATGTTAGTGTCATAGTGGTAGATTAGTCAGATACATGTTAGTGTCATAGTGGTAGATTAGTCAGATACATGTTAGTGTCATAGTGGTAGATTAGTCAGATACATGTTAGTGTCATAGTGGTAGATTAGTCAGATACATGTTTAGTGTCGTTGTGATAGATTAGTCAGATGCATGTTAGTGTCGTAGTGGTAAATTAGTCAGATGCATGTTAGTGTCGTAGTGGTTAATTAGTCAGCTTTTTATCTGCTAGTAGTCGTTGCGGTGTTAGTTCGAAATCTGAATATATACTTAATCTTCACAACAACGCTATTTGTGGGTGGGTTTACCGCAGCAAGTATATAGTCACAGTTGTCGTTATTCTAAACTTGGCATCGTTGTGATTGCATTGATGGTCAGCATTATAATGTCACCAAACGATGCTCGTAATTGTTCCTGTGACACAGTGTTTGTTAACGTATTCGTATCGGTGATGGTTCGACACTTGTGTTATGCCTATAAAATTGCATTTTAATATGTGACGAATTCAATATTTTGTCACCATTCTTATATCCGAAGGTTTTGTTATGTTGCACATTAAGTGTGTACTACTTGGTCTAACTGCATGTGTATATGCTGATTACCTTGACATGAATCGGGACTATGGACATACTTGTACTCATGGAACCATCTGAAAATTAAAATTGTGACTAACTATTGATATACTAATCTTTCACTTATTGCAGGAGAAGAGAGTAAGGTATATCTGTTTGGAGTTGTGAGATTAAGGTGAGTTTGATTTTATAGTTTTGTAAGATTCTGTTGAATATATTTTTATTTTCATTCACATGTAGACACATATATGTTCACATCAAAACATGCTAACGAGTATTCATCATATATCATTTACTTCGCAGATTCACTATTATAAAGAATGGCGAAACCTCATTCCGAATGAATGCTGACATAGAAGTTTGCTTCGAAGATTCTAAGCCGTGTGCATATACCGCTTCCATCTTACAAAATGCAGTCATTTCTAATATAGTTTGTGACCATGGGACTGGTTTTCAGATTCCAGGTAAGCATAATCGTCTCAATATGTTATTGCAAACCTATTTGCGGAAAACTGATTGCGTGTTCTTATATGAGGCTATGGTCAATTTGATATATTGATACTTTTATATACATTATCGTAATAGGAAATTAAAAGAAATTGTCATTTCCTTATGATAATGCACGTGTTAATAAAGACTATTTTGTATTAATGATCATATTTCCTTGACGTCAATGTGTATTTTCAGGATTTTCGTTTGAATCATGGTTGCATGACAATGGAATAAGTTCAGCAACATCTATTGGAGACTCATTACTAGATAACCTATTTAGTGTTTATGGGCTTGATAAATACCTACAGACTGTACAATGCAACAGCACTGACGCCAAGTTCAAAAACACGCCTGGTATGTATGCAGGAATATCTATCATCATAACCACATGACATAGCAATATTTAATACTTCTTTTGAATTGTTAATAACTTATATTTAGTACTGTCATTGATATCGTTGTATAATGTCATCATACATGTGGGAGAAAACTAGACTATCTTGAGAGCTCGCATCTATCCAACCTAGCGACTACCTTATCATCGAAAGTACACAACATTCCATATAGAAATATTTTGTATTGGTAAAAGAGACAGAAATAGATGAATTGCTGACAGACAAAGTCATGCATAAAATTTAATTAAGTTTATTTATTTTTTATTAAAACACGAATTCCCTTGTACACATATTCTGAAAGCACTGGTTTGCAATGAATTTGGAACTTTAAATTTACATACACACACATCAGGAGATGCTATCCAATGATAAAATTTAAATACAATTAATATTTGACAGCTTGAATTTATAACAGAATGTGGCTTTAATTAGTCTGTCTGTCTGTCTGTCTGCCTGTCTGTCTGTCCGTCCGTCCGTCCGTCTGTCTGTCTGTCTCTCTCTCTCTCTCTCTCTCTCTGTCTCTCTGTATGTCTGTCTGTCTGTCTGTCTGTCTGTCTGTCTGTCTGTCTGTCTGTCTGTCTGTCTGTCTGTCTGTCTGTCTGTCTGTCTGTCTGTCAATGAAATGTTGATCTATTGTGTTTGCTTCAACATAAGATAAAAACAGCACACATATATGTACATCAAAACATACTTTAACTTGTGGATCTTGTCCCATAATTATTGAATTTTACAAATATATTTTATTTCATGAGAACAAACGTATTATGTGCTAGCATGGCATACATAATTATTTGTGTTTCAAAAATAGATTTCATCAAGGAATGTTATAAATAAATAATGATACTGCTGGAAAGCCAAGTGCAACACTGTCCTTTGCATGTATATACGTTCTCTTGGACAACATTATATTACAAAATAATTATGTTCCATAGAGGAGCGTCGAAGTTGGCTACCAAGGCCTTTTTACGTCAACATTATTTGAAGCACAACCGGTTGTAATATTGTGACGTGTGTAGCTGACATAGACATTGAGGTAATGCTTGAAATGTCCACAGAGCAATCAGGAGAGTTCAGATATTTAGAAAACATTATAACCCCAACTTACGAATATGCTCTTGTTTGGCCCCATTTCCTCAGTCACATATTTAACCATATGTTGTTGTTTTATTAATTTTAGACCATTGCCATATAAATCCACATATCAACTTCGCCTCAGATATAACATGCGGTATTACTGACAGCTGTCTCGGGTTGTCGTGCTGCATTGAATCGGGGATACTGAAACGGTCTTTTGAGATGTCATTTGCGTTAGAAGCATGCAGCTATGTACTACAAATAAGACTAGAAGCATACACATCAACTCTACTGCTTGATTCGTCCGAAGTTGGTGATTGGAAACAGTTTGAACTGCAGGGTGTCCTGAAAATAAGGTATTTGTTTCACTTCATTTATAGTGTATGCCTACCAAATATATGTGTGTGTGGTGTTATTTCACACATTTGTCTGTTTGCATTGATGGGGTGTTATGTATTACGAACATCTTTGAACATATGGCGATATTTCGACTGTAATTACTTGAGGAACATCACGGGTAGAACTACTATCCGTCAGTTGAATGAATAACTTCCTAACATGAAATAATTCGACACCCCATTGGGATTAAGACCGACAGTAATCAGTGACAAGTGATTTGAAATCAACGACCGTTACCAATAAGACAGGGACGAGATTTATATTCTTAAATTATTAAAAATTACAATATGACTTGTATTATTTATTTCAGTTATCGTGTATTTGATGTCTTTGAGGACAATGCATTTATTATCGATGTGATTGTAAAACTATGCCTGTCTGATGAAGAACACTGCATTATGGAAACACCGATATTTACAAAACAAACAATTCCAAAGCCAATGTGTGCGAATGAACTTGGCTTTATTTTACCAGGTGATTTTAAACATTATATAATATCATTTTACATTACCTTTGTTATGATAGGTGGCTTAATGCGCGAGCTGACCATTTCCATTACAATTTCTTATTGGTTAAATATAATAGTGTGCTATTCTGGGAATGCGGGGTGATTATCATATACTGAGTCAAAAAAGAAACGATACCAAACTAAAAATGACGTAAAACGGATAAAACCATAGAAATGTTTAATATATTATTACGTATCAGTACCGGGTATCGTATTGCAACGTCAGCCAATCATAAACACAGGTAAATAAACACCCGATAATCCTGGAACGCCGAATTTCCGATTTGCACGTGCTCGTCAACAAAGACAACTTCCTACACATCGGAAACCCGGTTTATTGTACTGGTATTGCATTATCATCGAGGAAAAACACCTTACATACCCATTGTTACCTCTAACAAAATGCCTAGGCTAAACCGCAATCAGAGAATGCGTGCCATTGGCATGATTGACGGCGGTTTACGTCAGCGTGACGTCTCAAATCGACTCGGGGTTACGCGGATCACGATAACACGTCTACTTCGACGTTATCGAACACATGGATCGGTGGACGACCGTCCAAGATCTGGTCGACCACGTGTGACGATGCGTGAACAGGACCGTCACATTCGGACGTCACATTTACGTGACCGGTTCCTACCTGCTACGCACACAGCTGCCGTTATTCCTGGGATGACCAACAATCGCATCAGTGCACAAACAGTCAGGAACCGGCTCGGTGAACGTGGCATTCGTGCCTATCGGCTATACGTTGGACCCATCCTGACACGACGTCACCGTGACGTACGGCGGGAATGGACGACGGAACGTGCTCGCTGGACTCGGTTACAGTGGAATTCGGTGATGTTTAGCGATGAATAGCGGTTCTGTTTGCGTCGAGCGGATGGCGGAGAGCGGGTATATCGCAGACGCGGTGAACGTTACGCCGACGCATGTGTACGTCAGGTCGATCTGTTCGGGGGCGGAAGCGTTATAGCGTGGGCGGTATCACCTTCGGCAGTCGCACTGAACTGTTAGTGGTGGACGGGAACCTAAACGCCCAGCGGTACTGTGATGAGATCCTTGCGCCAGTTGTTGTGCCGTTCTTTAACACCAACAGAAACGTCACACTGTTCCAATAGGACAACGCCAGGTGTCATACTGCTCGGATTTCCACCACATTATTGGAGCAGAACAATATTGAAACCCTGCTTTGTCACCAGACTTGTCACCCATAGAACATTTGTGGGATACGTTAGACCGCCGCGTCAGACGACGTCAGCCGGTAACGTTAAACCAACTGAGGGATGTTTTGCGTCAGGAGTGGACAAATATTGACCAGCAAGAGATTCAGACACTCTTCCGTTCGATGCGACGGCGGTGCATTGCAGTGAGAGACGCAAATGGTGCCCATACTCGGTATTGACGTCTGTGTGAAAACTCCATTAGACCCCTGTCCGACGAATTACGTCATCACGCAGCAGACAGTTTCGGAGGCTCATTATGCTTTATGTGCTCCTCTTTCAAACATGTTGGACTATCATCCTATGAATTTTCAAAGAATTTTCTTAATAAATGTTGAAATTATAGACACATAAACACCAGGTATCGTTTCTTTTTTGACACCGTATATTTCTAAATAATTTGACATATTGGTTAAATGGACTATTTCCAAATGTGTTGCCCCAGATTAACAAACATATAGTGATGTTTGGCAGTTCAAACTACACCCTACCAATCAATAATATAATTATTTCGGCAAAATACTATATATATCAGTTTAAGATGTCTTCTGTCTTTCCAGACCTTCAGATTTTTAAGAGACATATATCCAACCTAGTAAAGGTAGAACAATACAACGCCATAAAAACATTGAACTTGGATAAATTTTCAAAATCATGGGGAACATTTGCAACACTTTGTGGTGACATCGTTTAATAAAATTGATTGTTAATTTTCTACTACAGTAGTTATCTCCGCCCTTCGTATTTTTTATATTTTTCTAACAAGCCCAACATTTTCCCTAAAAGAACTTAAAGAAAATCAACCATGCAGACTGCTTTGCTTCTTTCCCCCCCCCCCACAAAACAATAAGAAGCACAATAAAACTCATTGTCTTGTGTGGATGGATAACTGTACAGTTATTTTGTTAATTGGAAGAGTTACTTCCCTTGCATTACGGTTTTGTTAATGCTTGTATATACAATTCTGTACAATTAACTTTGTACTATATATGTATGCTTCTGTTTATACTGTTTAATAAAATGAATTACAAAAAAATTAAATATAATAGTGTTTGGATGAATATTGTCAGTTTAAAACATTATATTATGGAAGTCGTGATTGCGCAGTGGTAACGCGTTCGTTTCGGGTAGAGGGTTCCGGAGTTCGTGTACAGCTATAGCCGTTTCTATTGTGTCCTTAGGCAAAGTACTTATATTCCACATTGCCTTCTCTCTATCCCTCATTGCGATGGATTCCACACGGAATGAGGAGCGACTAGTCATCGTTGAAAACTGTACCGTCTTTAACTTGCACCTTAAGCCGCGATTCATCAATATACCTTGTTTTGTACATACATCCATGTAGTCCGTGAAACGGAAATACAACTGACGGTATCATGACAAAACAATATTGGTTTTATATAAAATGTACATGTAAAATATTTCGACACGATATAAATAATAATTAAAAACATAGAAGTTTCGTTAAGTATTCATATCAGATATATAGCAATACTTTTAATAACATATCAGACGCTAAGTTAGGGCTTAATGTAATGTTGTTAGAACGTGTTGCCCAACCCAGTTGCTGTTGTTATGTTGTACTAATATTGTGTAACTATATGCATGTATATATAGGCAATGAAATATGGTTAAACAAGACGTTACGTCATATTATTGCATATTAATATACATAGCACATGTGTTGGTTCGATGTTTTCTTTACGATTATTATCTATGACACTCTTCCATGGTGTCATTTTATTGCAGACTTTTCACTTTCCAACTGGATGTCAGATAATAACATTAGTAATACGACGCAAACACTAACAGTTGGTGCGTCAGATCAACTGCTTGAGGATTTAGGAGTAGCTAAATACATTCTTCAGAATTCGTGCACTCTAAGCTCACAAGTATGGACTTCTGGTATGTCAAGTCTTAGCATATACTAAGCTATTTATTGATATTATGTTAGTAAGATTAATTATTGAACAATAATTATAATGATCGAAGCGAAGTAAAAGCAAACTTCAGAATTGTATCTCCTCTTCTGTATCATGTTTGTGCATTTGTATGTACCGGCCTATTGTGGAAAGTCGATCAGCTGGTATTTTGGAGTATTAATTCTCGAAATATCCATGTCATAGGTTCTTTGGACAAACTACTGATTATATAGAGAATGTTATTTCCTAAGTAGATGTACCAATCATTATTTGACTCCATGAAATAATGCACCGATTGTTGATGTTAATAATAGTTTGATGAAATAACAGTTTGACAATAAATTGATCGCTAGGAATTCAGCGCTAAGAATCAGGACGATATATTGTGTTAATATCTTGAAATGAATGCTGGTCATGGTGCCATGTTAGTGATTATTAGAGTCCATTGAAAGAAAGTGCAATACGGGGTAATAGTATCATGAATTAATACAAATTTAACTCATAAACATGTGATTGTGTTTGTGATTACTATATTTCAGAATGTAGTTCTGCAATGGGTTCTGTAACGTTGCCAACTGACGTCTCGTGTACATTAGATACTGGTTGCGAGAATTTGATTTGCTGTGTGGAAGTTAGAAAACTGCAAAGAAATGTATCGTTCAAGTTAAATGTAGATGCTTGTGAAATGAGGGTTTCGGCAAAGATCGAAGACATGAAGATTATAGAATCATTATTCAACTTCGATTTCAATGTGGAAAACACTATGGATTTACTTGGACTCGTAAGATTAAAGTAAGCTCTGCATGCATGACTGTCATATATATATATATCTATACTATAACATGACGTATATTGTTTTAAAATTTAAGAATTACAAGACAAGTTATTTGTAGTGACGTTAATTACTCAATGAGAGACATCGGTCAGTTACCTCCCCTGAATACTCCATACAAGTAGATAGGTCCCAGTTCTGTTCTGTAGTTCTGTTTTTATCGTTGTTTCCTTTGCATAACATGCTAGCAATTAAAATCATTTACTTTCTCATCTTATAAATATTAAATTATTGTATTCCGACAGATATCATACAGTATATGCAGTGTGTACTTCTTTGTAAAACAATCTTATCAATTAATTAACAGGAATGTGATACACATTACATTTATCACACCGCAACATCTTGCTAAGGAACAACAGTAAAAACAAAGGAACAAAACTAGAAGGACCTATTTTCATTTCGGAATAAATCGGACTTTATCTGTCAATGGAGGTAATAGAAAAACGAGCGAGGTACCTCATAAAATAAATTAGTATTTACTGGATGTTCGTTGTTTTGCATTGCAGATATACTATCGTCGACTTGAAAGGATCGGACCTATTTTCCATCAGTCTTCGTTATGGTTTATGTTTTGAATCGTCCAACTGTTCGACTTTCATAACACTTTTCGATGATCTTCGGTTATCAAAATCTGTGTGCTTGTGGAAACATGAATCTGGTAAGTTATAGTTATATGTAGCCAGGATTTATCACCATTAGTTAGTTATCATTTTCTCGTTGATCAAATATCGATCATGTATGAGTGTGTTCCTATGATTTAACCATGCATGTAATACATTCGACAATACAATATTACATACAAGCAGGAGTCAGATGTGAAATAACGTAACATATTACAAGGCACATATATACCTTTGTGTAGTATAGCAAAAGGGTCGGGCCACAAGTTATAGCCAACATTAGAAAACAATATGTTCCTGACCATGTGGACCATGCGTATCGACATCAGTGACATACTTATGTTGATCGGTCTTCCAAATGTTATTTAGCGTAGATAAAATATTTTGGATCTGGCTAATTTGTTGAACGCCCCTCGCTATGCAGTTTGTGTGGGATATATTTAGACGCTACAGCGCCCCTTGGCGGAAGCGTCAGTTCTAGCAGGACGCCATTTTGATGCTGGAAGCAAACCTGCTTTAATTTGCAGTGACTGTGTGCGTCAAATTGTTATCTCCCACGCCTTCCCTAGCTGCCCACCTTGATGTTTTTATATGCCTAAGTGATGCATTACTGTAACATTTCACAATATAACGTATATCGGAATTATATTGGTTCTGTTTTCATATTATGTTGTTCGCAATATATAGTATATTGGATTTGTTTTATTCTGTTTTCATACTATGTTGGGGCGGGCGGAAAATTGCACACCTTTGCTTTGCCATGCTTTGAATATGCTATGAAAATCTATGTACGTCATTTAATAATAAAATGACATATGCACAAAATGCACACTTCTATGTTATTTCTTACAAAGCAAATAAACCTGCCAAATTATCAGTCGGATTTACATGGCATTGGTTGAAATTTGTGTTAGCATGGGCTGATTCAAAAACATATTAGAAGCAAATATTGGGATAAGGATGCATGTCCATGAATTAGTTAAGGAGACGTTTTCCTGATTAGGAGAGCAGCAAAATTGCATACGAACACCTTGTAATTTTGATGAGAAGTATTTACAGCTTACAGCTAGCAGTACAGGAATTATTTACATAATTATTCATATGAACAGCGTAACAATACTAATTGTGTATGTAATATAGCTCAATATATATTCATCCAGGAACGTGTTTTTATTTCAGACACTACCTTAGTTGATTTCTACAAACATGTTGATGGCATTCCAAGTGATGTTATACAATTGGACATACTCTCCATATTCCTTCACAAGACGGGAATGAATAACTTCCTTTTGGACGACTCGTGCTCTATAAAATCGGTTGACACTATTCAGAAAGAAAACCTTAGTAATACATTATTTTGCATTCAGTGTTTGATCAATACATATATACAACTAATTTTATTTAATATTTGCTTTAATAATTAAGTAGTCTTGTATTCACATATCCCATGTTCTGACTTATCACGATACACATTAAGTTTCGAAGTACGGTTCAACAGCGTCAGTTAAGCGTTTTTCGTTGTGTCGAATAATCAGGTCACACAAACAGCTTAGGTCATACTGCGAGTCTCCAGTTATTATTGGTGGAGGAAGACCATGGGTGCCCGAGCTCCGAGTACTATTACAGGTATAGACGTGCACTCGCGTAGAACAACCGACTGGATGCTTTCTTCACATGAAATCATATGAAACAGCCAATTGGATTCGAACCTATAGCCTTGGCTCCATTCTGTCGATTTTTCACTATTTAACTTCTGGAAAAACGACATATTATCGGAAACCCTATACAGCTCATTAAAGGGTTTGATGTTAACACTATATTTCGGACAAGGCAAAGTATATCAAGTGCCTGGTCACAGGCTGTCTAACCTTCAGCGGTGAGACCAAGTGATTTGAAGTAAACGACATTGAATTATTAGGTCACGGAGGCCCCACAAATAGCATCAACAATGGAGACTTTGTAATTAATGTTCAATTCTTATATTTGTATTATTGTTATAATGTTACCGAAGCATTGCTTACACATGGTCAACGTTAAAGTTGCCACGTAATCTACGATATACCTTATTTTAATGCCGGGGCATACACATTATGTAGAATATAGACCACAGCTTGTATTTACATCTCCATGATACCAACTGATGTGATTTATTTTGTATATTCTCTTCTATTTAGTTCAATGCAATGATATTGGAAACCAAGTCACTTCAACTTTGTATCACCTGAACTGAGTCAAAAGTCAATTTTATTTGCTATATATTGGCTTAACCGTAACATGTGTTTTCAGAGTGTGCAGTGATCATTCCATCAACATTGCTTGAAGACCATGTGTCCTGCGTAGTGGTCGACAATTGCAGTGCTGTCGAATGCTGCTTGGCAACACCATTTATACAGAGATCAATTTCTGTAAAGATTCACATAGATATGTGTGCTATGAGGCTACATATGAACATAGAAAAGCTGGATTATGTACTACAATTAAACGAAAGCACGTACGGGAGTCAACATACAATCAGTATGGCTGGAATTGTACATCTAAGGTATACAATTGTTTGTTTTATTATAGTGTCGGTAACCAATCGGCAACAATTGTTTATCTAGTTTGCGGCTCACCAACCGTCCATATCAGAATGAACCCCTGATCAGGTTCGAACCTTTGACCTCCTGTTCCGTATGCAGACGCCTGATCCACTAAGCGACGGAGACGGTATATGTTGTTTTACCTTTGACATTATATATATATACGTTTCTGTGATAAAGGATCGATCATATAGCCTGGAAATGGTATTATGTACACATATACCAGTCTACTATAATATTTATATGATGACTTTTTTACATGTTGATTGACACGAGGTTCATGTTTATATGTTGTCCCTTATTTTAACAGAACTATCTCAGAGACGGTATATGCCTTGTGATTCCCTATCAAATTAAGACCTACATTTAATTGTATTTAAATAAGATGTAATCTAATTGTTCCATCTTGTATAGCAAGCATCTCTATAACAGCAGCAATAACCAGGACACCAAGCTTGCAAGCTTAGCAACAAATATTAATTATTATATTATATATTTCATTAATAGTTTCTTTTGTCTTCAGTGTAAAAGTCGATTACATCTCGGTGAAAAACATTGTTGTTATGGACATGGGGGTGAAGGTGTGTTGGGATAGTAGTACGTGTGTCATTGATACTACAGTATTGAATAGCACTGAGATATCACCTTCACCATGCGACTGGAATAAAGGTTTCATTGATGAAGGTAAGGACATGCAGCTTGTATATACGTTATTTTCGTACATTTAGTCATTTGGTTGATATTCGTCTAACCTCAGCTTCAGTGGGCATATGTTCGTGCTATGTGTTCGCATATATTGTAACTGAACACCTGTTTACTTTTGTGCATTTTGTCTGGATAGTCGTTATAGTATTATGTCTGAAATATAATACAACATGTTGTTCTAGTAGGACGGACAAGAGATCATAGTCAACTAGGATTTTCATAACTGTGTGACTGTTTACTTTGCGATTATGTATTGCTTGATTTCACGCCGTACTCCGTTTTCTAATAACATTAATATGTACTGATTATCCGTCTGTTCTTAATAGTTTGTATACGTTTTACTTGCATACGTTTACTTTCACGACAGATGTTGCCACGTGGAAGGCAACTCATGGATTGGGACCACATGACAATATCTCTGGACTCTTGGCTGACCAGCTCTTTGAATATATGGGCATGTCAACATATTTATCGGCTGGATGCACCATGGATGACGTGAAAACACGCTCGTTGGAGTCAGGTATTGATTACATGTGCATAGAATATGTATGTATATAGCGTTATTCTTCTATGACATATTGAAATTTCACTAGCAAAACATATAATATAATGTGTGTAAATGTATGCAATAAATTCAATTGTTTCAATAATTAGCGTAAATGTTCTATATAATAATTATAATATTGCAAATTACACCATTACTATAATATACTGATAGTATGTTGTCTTGTATTATAGCTACTTTATTAATCATTAATAAATAATGTTTTTCAGAATGTTCTAAAGACTTACCACTCTGGTTTAAGGATAACAACAAGTTGAGATGTGCATTCCATAAGTCGTGCACAAACATCTCATGTTGCTTGCAGTCACAATCTCTTGGACGATCGTTTAGTTTCAATATGGACATCCGTCCATGCGAATTTCTAATGAAGGTCGCCATAGATAATTTCAAGAAAGTCGTATCTCTAAGTGACTATAGATGGGGTAGTAAAGACAGTATCTGCCTATTCGGAATGATTAACTTAACGTAAGTAGAGATTGCACACGTCAGTGTCCTAACTGTTATCATCACATAACGTTGCTTGTTTTCAGTATAATACCGTCATCTCATAAATTCATATATGTACACCAGTGCAATACCACATGGAAGGGTTCTAATTGGTTCAACGAATAATCCTTATAATTTATAAATTAAACTTTCTATTTGAATATGTACATACTGTTTCTAACTTACTGGTAATACATACTACGATTTAAAAGAACTATCGAAGCACTTATAACGCTTTTTAAAACATAAATATAACGCTGCTTTGCGTAGTGACGTCATGACAATTTAGTGACCTCATGACAAATTGCGCTGACAGTTGGTGCCAAAATGAAAGTAGCAGCGTTATTTTGTGCACATATATTATTAAAGCCCAATTTGGTAATGCGATAAAAAAAATGTTCTTGTGTCGTTGTGATTTCATGCCATATTTTATAAAACTCGTAAAATATGGTATGAAATCACCACTCATGAAAGAGCCTATATTGATATACTATAATGTGTTGCATTGAAATTAATGTGGACATATCAGAATGATCGAATTAAAATATAAAAATCACATGTCAGGTTAATTATTGAAAAAACGAAGATATTTGATGCTTATTTTATGTCATGCATTATTGTATGGATATACATCTGACTATGACCCCATTTGTCTATGAGCGAAGAAGTGTAATCTTGCTACATAATTATACCTCATACATTGTTGTACACACGTTCGTATATACATAGGTATTCCATCAGAGATGTTGTTGCAGAAGATTCGTACAGTGTCGATCTACAAATATCTCTATGTCCAGACGAACGATCTGCATGTCTCTTTGATGAAGTCGTCTTGAGTGACCAATTGATTTCAAAAAGTAACTGTGATTGGGGTCATGGCATGATTGCACCAGGTATATAGTAGATACTTACTGTGTAACACGCATGTACCATTGCTTAGCTATACATAAAAATATTGTATGAGATATTGCTGCTTAGCATATTAGTATACAAGTAATGAAAATACATCTGAATAAACTGTAGAGAAGTTGTTATAACCTAATGTGAATCGATCAATATTGGCACAAAATTAATCAAAATATAAATGTTCATTAATTTCAGAGTTCAATGTGACGGAATGGTTGGAATTCAGGGACTTACAACTTGGTTCGCTTACTAAACACGGAAGTCTTTATTTAATGGAAGAACTTGGAATCGATAAACTTCTGCTACAACCATCTTGCAGCATCCAAGATAAAATATACAAAACAGGTGGATCGGTCCCAGGTATTGGTGTTTCATAAAATTACATGTATGGAAATATGGAAACTGTATTATAATTGTATGATGAACTTTCGCTAATTCTAATAAGTTATCTTATTATCCTTCTTAATAGCGAGTTTGATTCTTCAGTTCGTTATTAGTTGATACAAATTCACGTTAGCTCGATTGCGAAACAAGTTCTTGTAACTTATATTAATCATTTCCGAGACCTTCATTCCTGACGGAATCCATTGCCACGAGGGAGAGGGGAGAAGAGGCAATGTGGAATATACATGACTTGCCTAAGGGCGCAATCGTAACGAGTCCAGCGGAACTCGAACTCAGGGTGTTTGTACCTGAAGCGAACGCGCTAGCACTGCGCTATCACGACGTCCACGGTTAATTATTAAGCACGGATAGTTACTATATTTTCCATTTCAGCTTGTTCAGATAACGCATTTACATCGCTTCCGGAAACAGCAGCGTGTCGGTTGTCTTGGAATTGTATGGATTTGGAATGTTGCATCTATACACAAGAGATCAATAAACCCTTCAAAATTGAATTTAAATTCGATCCGTGCAACTATAAATACACTATCAATATTGAAAAGTTTAAATATGAACAGTACCTCTTCGATGTTGACCTAAATACAGAACACACAGTGTCTCTAGGTGGAGTAATTTCCTTCAGGTTAGTCTATATTTCGATTACGTCATTTAATAATATAATATATTATTTTATTTTAAAGTTTATTTATTTACAATGATTGCGAAGCAAGTTTTAACAACTTATATTAATCACTTTCGTTTGCGCGGATGAAAACGTAAATGTGATCATTCGTGTGGGAGGAAACCGGAGTACCCAGAGAAAACACACCTGTCCGATCTGGCGACCACCGTACCATCTCACATACATCCGAGGATCGAACCTGGATTGCATTGCTGAGAAGCGAGCCCGCTAACCATTGCGCTAATCGGACAGCCTATTTTAGTTTAATCATTTCTTGAATTATTTCTTTGAATAAACATAGTCATGTATTTATAATATGTACATGCATGTAGAATTGAGGAGAAAGCAACCTGCTTGTATGATTACCAATTGTCCCTAATATATTATATTGATACATTTATATATATCAACTATTTACATTGCCTTGCAATACGTTTATACAATAAGATAAAGTGTATATTTATATAACAGTTTCAAATAATATAATGTAATTGTTAAAAGCTTTGAAAAACGTAAGGCAAGCTTAACGTGAGATACCCGGATGAAAGGAACAGTATATATACTGCTTATGATTGCTTTCGTCATGCTACATGATAAACTCACTTGTTCTAATTGGCTGTACTATTTCCAGTGTATATTATGATTGCTTTCGTCATGCTACATGATAAACTCACTTGTTCTAACTGTCTGTACTATTTCCAGTGTATATTATGATTGCTTTCGTCATGCTACATGATAAACTCACTTGTTCTAACTGGCTGTACTATTTCCAGTGTATGTTATGATTGCTTTCGTCATGCTACATGATAAACTCACTTGTTCTAACTGGCTGTACTATTTCCAGGGTATATTATGATTGCTTTCGTTATGCTACATGATAAACTCACTTGTTCTAACTGTCTGTACTATTTCCAGGGTATATTATGATTGCTTTCGTCATGCTACATGATAAACTCACTTGTTCTAACTGTCTGTACTATTTCCAGTGTATATTATGATTGCTTTCGTTATGCTACATGATAAACTCACTTGTTCTAACTGTCTGTACTATTTCCAGGGTATATTATGATTGCTTTCGTTATGCTACATGATAAACTCACTTGTTCTAACTGTCTGTACTATTTCCAGGGTATATTATGATTGCTTTCATTATGCTACATGATAAACTCACTTGTTCTAACTGGCTGTACTATTTCCAGTGTATATTATGATTGCTTTCGTCATGCTACATGATAAACTCACTTGTTCTAACTGTCTGTACTATTTCCAGTGTATATTATGATTGCTTTCGTTATGCTACATGATAAACTCACTTGTTCTAACTGGCTGTACTATTTCCAGTGTATATTATGATTGCTTTCGTCATGCTACATTATAAACTCACTTGTTCTAACTGGCTGTACTATTTCCAGGGTATATTTTGAGGTCCCTTATTAGATTAATTTTATGACACAACTTTATAGGGTTTATATATGCCATAATGATCTAAGCACTTACTTGATTATCGATAAATCTGCCTGGGCCTCAATTTGTTACTAGTATTGGCAGGTATTTATATAACAGTAAAAACCATGCATTGATGTAAATTCACCCGCTAGACATTTCTGTAATCTAGGTCGACCTTTAATTATTTGACGGAGGAGTCTATTCATATCGTGTTTTGTAGTCAATGATACGTTAGGTAGTATTACTGTATATGCACCGTACAGTAGTCCTGTATATTAGTATCTATCAGTATGTTATGTGTGAATAACTTTCAAAATGTCCATTCTTTAGTTTATATATAATTTTCTGTTGTTAAATTCCAGATACCGCATAGAAAACATGGTGATAGATGACATGTACAGAGTTAACTTTGCAGTTAACATTTGTCTTGACAATAGAACGTGTCTAGTCACTATAGAAATTATGAAGGATGGTTTGATTCCCAAACCAGATTGCTACTTGAATATGAAGAACACATTCAACGACAAAGGTAATTAATGCTATTGATATATATGACCCTAGCTTTAATATATAGTTGATATGTCATACATGATGCGTACTGTTATATGTGGAAGTCGTGATAGCGCAGTGGTAGGGCGTTGGCTTCAGGTGCGAAAGACCTGGAGTTGGATCCCCACTGGAGCCGTTACGATTGCGTCATTAGACAAGGCATTTCAATACCACGTTGCCTATTCTCTCTGCCTCGTGGCGATGTATTCCATCGGGAATGAGGTTTCGAGGGTGATAAGTAACTGTTCGAAGAACTTGTTTCGTAATCGAGCTAAACTAAATTTATATACACTTAAATATAAAGTTACTGTTATATCATAATCAAGGTTAGTATTGGTCCTGTTTTAATTGAATAAAACCTACTTGGGCATGTCATGAGTTATAATCAGTATAGCCAATATATAAGTATATATCTACATTTCTTGAATTGTTTTTATCTTTCAGAATTTTCCTTAAGAGCGTGGTTGGGAACCTTCAACAATAGCATATCACATACCAAACTCCCAACGCATGTTTCGTTAATATTACTGAGCGACATCGGTGTTACCAAATATCTAGATACCAACGTTTGTATGATTGGTAACCAACCTTTTGATCAACTGGGATGGCATCACGGTAAATAACAAGACAAATTACAATATAATGAGGTTAACACTATATATTAAGTAAGTGATCTATTCTAAAATGTATGTATAAACATAACACACTGCAACAAATACGTGATACTGGACAAGTGGTTAGGTGTATTTATCACATTCCACTCACCAAGTGGTTAGGTGTATTGACTACACATCACTTTCCACTCACCAAGTGGTTAGGTGTATTGACTACACATCACTTTCCACTCACCAAGTGGTTAGGTGTATTGACTACACATCACTTTCCACTCACCAAGTGGTTAGGTGTATTGACTACACATCACTTTCCACTCACCAAGTGGTTAGGTGTATTGACCACACATCACTTTCCACTCACCAAGTGGTTAGGTGTATTGACCACACATCACTTTCCACTCACCAAGTGGTTAGGTGTATTGACCACACATCACTTTCCACTCACCAAGTGGTTAGGTGTATAGACCACACATCACTTTCCACTCACCAAGTGGTTAGGTGTATTGACCACACATCACTTTCCACTCACCAAGTGGTTAGGTGTATAGACCACACATCACTGTCCACTCACCAAGTGGTTAGGTGTATTGACCACACATCACTTTCCACTCACCAAGTGGTTAGGTGTATTGACTACACATCACTTTCCACTCACCAAGTGGTTAGGTGTATTGACTACACATCACTTTCCACTCACCAAGTGGTTAGGTGTATTGACTACACATCACTTTCCACTCACCAAGTGGTTAGGTGTATTGACCACACATCACTTTCCACTCACCAAGTGGTTAGGTGTATTGACCACATATCACTATTGTCCACTCACCAAGTGGTTAGGTGTATAGACAACACATCACTGTCCACTCAACAAGTGGTTAGGTGTATTGACCACACATCACTTTCCACTCACCAAGTGGTTAGGTGTATAGACCACACATCACTGTCCACTCACCAAGTGGTTAGGTGTATTGACCACACATCACTTTCCACTCAACAAGTGGTTAGGTGTATTGACCACACATCACTTTCCACTCACCAAGTGGTTAGGTGTATAGACCACACATCACTGTCCACTCACCAAGTGGTTAGGTGTATAGACCACACATCACTGTCCACTCACCAAGTGGTTAGGTGTATAGACCACACATCACTTTCCACTCACCAAGTGGTTAGGTGTATTGACTACACATCACTTTCCACTCACCAAGTGGTTAGGTGTATTGACTACACATCACTTTCCACTCACCAAGTGGTTATGTGTATTGACTACACATCACTTTCCACTCACCATGTGGTTAGGTGTATTGACTACACATCACTTTCCACTCACCAAGTGGTTAGGTGTATAGACCACACATCACTGTCCACTCACCAAGTGGTTAGGTGTATAGACCACACATCACTTTCCACTCACCAATTGGTTAGGTGTATTGACTACACATCACTTTCCACTCACCAAGTGGTTAGGTGTATTGACTACACATCACTTTCCACTCACCAAGTGGTTATGTGTATTGACTACACATCACTTTCCACTCACCATGTGGTTAGGTGTATTGACTACACATCACTTTCCACTCACCAAGTGGTTAGGTGTATAGACCACACATCACATTCCACTCACCAAGTGGTTAGGTGTATTGACTACACATCGCTTTCCACTCACCAAGTGGCTAGGTGTATTGACTACACATCACTACTGTCCACTCAACAAGTGGTTAGGTGTATTGACTACACATCACTGTCCACTCACCAAGTGGTTAGGTGTATTGACCACACATCACTTTCCACTCACCAAGTGGTTAGGTGTATTGACTACACATCACTTTCCACTCACCAAGTGGTTAGGTGTATTGACCACACATCACTTTCCACTCAACAAGTGGTTAGGTGTATTGACCACACATCACTTTCCACTCACCAAGTGGTTAGGTGTATAGACCACACATCACTGTCCACTCACCAAGTGGTTAGGTGTATTGACCACACATCACTTTCCACTCAACAAGTGGTTAGGTGTATTGACCACACATCACTTTCCACTCACCAAGTGGTTAGGTGTATAGACCACACATCACTGTCCACTCACCAAGTGGTTAGGTGTATTGACCACACATCACTTTCCACTCAACAAGTGGTTAGGTGTATTGACCACACATCACTTTCCACTCACCAAGTGGTTAGGTGTATAGACCACACATCACTGTCCACTCACCAAGTGGTTAGGTGTATTGACCACACATCACTTTCCACTCAACAAGTGGTTAGGTGTATTGACCACACATCACTTTCCACTCACCAAGTGGTTAGGTGTATAGACCACACATCACTGTCCACTCACCAAGTGGTTAGGTGTATAGACCACACATCACATTCCACTCACCAAGTGGTTAGGTGTATTGACTACACATCGCTTTCCACTCACCAAGTGGCTAGGTGTATTGACTACACATCACTACTGTCCACTCAACAAGTGGTTAGGTGTATTGACTACACATCACTGTCCACTCACCAAGTGGTTAGGTGTATTGACCACACATCACTTTCCACTCACCAAGTGGTTAGGTGTATTGACTACACATCACTTTCCACTCACCAAGTGGTTAGGTGTATTGACCACACATCACTTTCCACTCACCAAGTGGTTAGGTGTATAGACCACACATCACTTTCCACTCACCAAGTGGTTAGGTGTATAGACACACATCACTTTCCACTCACCAAGTGGTTAGGTGTATTGACTACACATCACTTTCCACTCACCAAGTGGTTAGGTGTATTGACTACACATCACTCTCCACTCAACAAGTGGTTAGGTATATTGACCACACATCACTGTCCACTCACCAAGTGGTTAGGTGTATTGACTACACATCACTCTCCACTCAACAAGTGGTTAGGTATATTGACCACACATCACTGTCCACTCAACAAGTGGTTAGGTGTATTGACTACACATCACTCTCCACTCAACAAGTGGTTAGGTGTATTGACTACACATCACTCTCCACTCAACAAGTGGTTAGGTGTATTGACTACACATCGCTTTCCACTCACCAAGTGGTTAGGTGTATTGACTACACATCACTCTCCACTCAACAAGTGGTTAGGTGTATTGACTACACATCACTTTCCACTCACCAAGTGGTTAGGTGTATTGACTACACATCACTTTCCACTCACCAAGTGGTTAGGTGTATTGACCACACATCACTGTCCACTCACCAAGTGGTTAGGTGTATAGACCACACATCACATTCCACTCACCAAGTGGTTAGGTGTATTGACCACACATCACTTTCCACTCACCATGTGGTTAGGTGTATTGACTACACATCACTTTCCACTCACCAAGTGGTTATGTGTATTGACCACACATCACATTCCACTCACCAAGTGGTTAGGTGTATTGACCACACATCACTACTGTCCACTCAACAAGTGGTTAGGTGTATTGACCACACATCACTACTGTCCACTCACCAAGTGGTTAGGTGTATTGACCACACATCACTACTGTCCACTCAACAAGTGGTTAGGTGTATTGACCACACATCACTTTCCACTCACCAAGTGGTTAAGTGTATTGACCACACATCGCTTTCCACTCAACACGTGGTTAGGTGTATTGACTACACATCACTTTCCACTCAACACATGGTTAGGTGTATTGACCACACATCGCTTTCCACTCACCAAGTGGTTAGGTGTATAGACCACACATCACTGTCCACTCACCAAGTGGTTAAGTGTATTGACTACACATCACATTCCACTCAACAATTTGATTCCCATACCACAGTCGGTGTCAAATTCATTTATGTGCAAAAGCTGTCTATGCAATATTAAACTCCCAAAACAAAAACAACAAACAAACAAAACACAAATCAACGAATTAAAAAATGAATTAATCTATACATATTTTTCAGAGGACTGTCCACTGAACATATCCATATCCAGTCACCTTGAAGACGGCATTTCGTGTTCATTATCCACCACGTGTACCTCGGCCTCTTGTTGTGTACCTGTGCAGTTAATTGACAGAAACCTGCGTATAAATATGGATGTCGACCCTTGTACTTTGAAGCTGAAATTGGGTATCGAGCGACTTCAGTACACAATCAGCCTGATCGATTATGACTTTGGTAGGCAGGAGCATGTCTGGATGGCTGGTGTATTTAGATTAACGTAAGTCTTATTATTCATTTAAATAAATTACGAATAATGAAATAATAAATGCACTTAATACAATCATATGTTTAATAAATATTAAACTAATATATAAGTATATAACGAGTTCTTGCCAGTGTATTTTTCACGTGCATAATTTAAACGTCATAGTGACAAAAGCATAAGTAATGAATTTGCACGTGAGCCGTATAGTCTGATAATTATTTGCATTACAACTGTGCATTATGGACAGTAGTAAATAAATAATAAATAAAACAGTCGTTATTTATACATGAATAAAACATTAGGAACAAGTAGATAACAAATGGCAACGGTGAGACGCATGCAAGCAGTGCAGTTGATACTCAGTCGCACCAGTGAGACGCATGCAAGCAGTGCAGTTGATACTCAGTCGCACCAGTCAGACGCATGCAAGCAGTGCAGTTGATACTCAGTCGCACCAGTCAGACCATGATAGTGCATATATATTTGACATATTGATTGAAGTATGTACGTCTAACTCCATTCGCATTAACTATCCTATTCTAAACGGATATGGTAGCTCACGATGAATGTGCAGAACCAAACGTTTGTACAAGAAAAAGCATGTATTGAACAGGCAGACGACTAAGGTGTTTGATTAGATTGTTGGCAACCACATTTCAACATTGAACTTATGTTAATCTTATAACCTGTCAAAGAAAGAGGTCCATACAAGCAGGTTGCTTTCTCTTCAATCCTACATGCATGTTCATATTATTTATACATAACTATGTTTAGTCAAAGAAATACATATTGTATAAATTCGATTTCGATGTCAATTTGATGTATTCAAATTACAGGTACACTATACATGATATAGTCAGCAAGAATGAATACTTAGTTACACTACAAGTGGCAGAATGCTGGGAATTTAACAGCACGTGTGCGACGGAATATAAAATATTTGACAACCAACGGCTACCGAAACAAGTGTGCAATTTCACATCAGATTTCTATACACCAGGTTCGCTGTCTTCTTGCATATAGTATACAATAGCTTGTATAATTACGGTGATTGATATAGGGCATAATGTCTTGCCATCCAGGTGTAAGTCTATGTATCAGTTTGTGGAGATATCTGTGCTGATTAAAAATAAATGATTTAAATAATACCTGTTCGTAATATTAAGGACAGTCATATCTTAAGTGTGTATGCACCAATAATATGAGACACGTGTTTGTTGATGATGGGACTTTGTTACAAAATTGAGTCAAATCGACAAGATTGTCCCTGTTATGCAGGTGGCATAGTGTTTCCGTTTAATTTACAATAGTCGCAGGCAGATGTCCATATGTTGCCGTTTATTCAACATTGTCATTATACACACATATATATAAGCATATATTTCGAAATTGCAAAATAAGTATTATTAACTGTCACTCCGATATCAAAGAAGGTGTATATTTTGTCAAATAATGTAGAAGAAAACATTATTTATATCGTCCACATAACATAAAAGATCCTATAGATAAATATCAAGATTATATTTTCAGGATTTTCTCTCTCAACCTGGTTACTTGAGCATGGCGCAACTGGAGCTGGCCCTCTGAATACAGATCTTAGTAAATTATTACTGTCCGATTTAGGACTAGGCAGCTACCTAAAAGAAAGCGAGTGTATTTTCGAGAACGCCAAGTCTGAATTAAGTCCAGTGGGATGGATTGACGGTAAATAATAACTGTTTTCATTATTTATTATTCGGACTATTTTGTGGAAATCAAAAAGTGGTAAATCACGGACGTGGTGATTGAACCATAATCACAGAGATAATATTTGTCACAAATGTGCACAATTGCACCTGCATCTACTGCCCATCCATTGCGACACATCTCGAATCGGAAGTGTTTACATAATTGGCAGTACTCTCCTCTGGCATTATGGTCTAGATACACATATAACTTATTAGTAGCTGTAGATGGAACACATTACAAAAGAAACCAACTTGACCTGGCTACAAATATGTATTATTATTTAGTTAGCTATAGCATCTATGTTAATTACCAAATGTTTGCATTGTAATATGGGCATCACTGGCCGAATGTTTGAGGTCGTTGACTTCAAATCACTTGCCCCTCATAAGCCTGATGGTTTCAATCACACTGGGTATGTGGACTTATTTCATATGAGGAAGCTATCCAACCGGCGTGCGGAATGTATGTGAGTCTACGTGGGTGCCAGCCGGTCCGTACCTGCAATACTGCTCGGAGGTGCATCCGGGATCGTCCTCCACCAGCAATAGCTAAATAAACCAACATCAGTTGAATACATATAAGTATTATTAACGGAATAACATTGATTTGTAAAATTTCCTTTTAATAAAGTATAGATATCGTTTGCTTATTTCTTCTTTGTAGGATGTCCTAAAGCAATCGAATTACCGTTACTTGACACGGACATAGAATGCAGACTGGCAGACTACTGCACGTCAGTGAGCTGTTGTGTGGAAGTAGACAGGATAGGACACGCATTGCAAGTTGTGATGGATATAGACCCCTGCACACAGATACTAACAATACAAATTGAACGGCTGAAAAGGGAAATTCCTTTGCTAGAGTATACGTTTGGAGAAACTGAAGAATTTAGATTATTTGGAATTGCACGCATAAGGCAAGTACTAGTTACTGGATGTATATTATACAGCCTCTCTTGTTAGTTAGTTTGTGAAGGCTCTGAAGGTCTGTAATACTATGTTCAACTTAGATATCATTTAATCGCATACATTAGATGCAATATCGGCACTTGCAATGCATGATATTCCAATTACACAATTACCACATCAGTTAAGCCACCACGTAAGTAATATTTCCTTATGTGCAATGCATTACAGTGTGCATGAAATATATTGTACCCGTATACTGTCATTCTATATTTAGAAACATATTTTCCAGAATCCACGAGATTCAATAAATGTTATGACAAAACCTAATTGTCAGAAATACAAATTGAATACCCCTCGTCGACTGTAATAGCTTATTTACTATGCATATATTGACATACATGTTGATCGATATACTAGATATCAGTCTACGTTCTAACTAAGCATGTTCGCATTGCACACAATGAGATTACACTATTAATATTTCGAAGAAATCATTTTAGCATGCTAAGGTTTATATTAAACTAATAACAGAATAAATTGCAGTGTAATGTATATCATTTGGGTAACACAGGTTTGGTTTAAGCATATGTATTCGACATTATATAGCATAATTTACAACAAATAATTACGTTCGAAATACTCACATTGATGTTTGAGCTGATAATACCTTCGCCAACGACAACTATATTGGCGAGCGTGGGTATGACGAATATGTCAGCGCTATTGATAGACGCACCATTTTTGTACATTGAGAGTCATAGGGTAATCGCGCAGATTATCAGATGTGTTTTTGTCAGGCGTCATTGTCATAATCATGCATATTGAAATTATTGTTTAGTCTAAGCAAACTGTATTTAAATATGTTTTACAACTACTTACATGTATTTTCATTTACTTCATTACATTTACAAATATATATATATGACTGAGTAGAAATCCATAATTATAATCGCTTGTACGATCCCTCTTCATAATTAATGGTTAATAACTATGTATTTCAGATACCAAGTATACAATTTACCAGAGGAACAACGTTACCAGCTTAATATGAACATCAGCATTTGTCTGGAATCGAATATGTCATGCGCACAGCATTTTACGGTTTTCCGAAACACAAAGCTTCCAAAATTGCCATGTGACTGGAGTTCAAGAGCGGATACTGTACCAGGTATTTATAATGTTTTTGAACAGTCAGACAAGGTGGAGAGGGGGGGGGGGTCATCACTCAATAGAGTGGTTTTTGAAATATGGCTCGGTGTGGCATCCGTGATCTTCCACCAGCAATAATAGATATTCACATCGCTATTGCATTTCCTTCGATGAATGTATGTGCCTGATTGTATACAATTTCGCATGAGGGTTCACAACCAATGATAAGCCGCGGGCAGCATGCGCATTATGAGGCAACGTTCGTCGCGAGAAAATGCGTGTTTTATAGTTTACGCTGTTCCAATGATGATATATTTACCTGTTCCAAGACATGGTAAGTTGCACATCTGGACTACAACAGTTTAAATGCAAGGTGTGCTATATTTTCGCTATATCACTGAAAAGAATAATTAATGTAAATATAAGTAATGAATCGCGGGTTAATAGTTTCCATCGGGTATAAACTACATTGGCCGTGTTTAAGGTTAGCATGGATACCTTCGGCCTCCACACACTTTAACCACGCCCAATATAGTTCATACCCCGATGGAAACTATTAACCCGCGATTCATTCCTTAACTGGATATTCGCCAAATGAACTATTCTGTTTGTGCCACGTTAAGCCCCACAAAACAATCACCATTCTTGAGGGAATATACTCTATCTACGCAGTATACACATTTACATATATATACATGCATACAATCAACACATAGTACAATGTACACACTCATTCATATATATATACAATACACTGATCACAATAGCATAGGTATATACATAGTTGCACTGATTACATTGTACTCATTCAGTGATATATACATATATATATAATCACCATATTATACACAATCATTTATACATACTTTCTGACTTAATTACTTACATACTTATGTACATTAAACAAAGCTGTGGTAGTATTACGGAAACTATCACTCACAATCCAATGACCGGTTACATTTGGACTTTGTAGCAGACTATTATTGATAAGATATATATATGTATCAATAGTACATGCTGTAATACATATATTGCTGTGATAACGCAGTGGTAGCGCGTTCGCTTTAGGTGTGAGATATCCGGAGTTTGAGCCTCGCTGGAGCCGTTACGATTGTGCCCTTAGGCAAGGCGTTTCAATTCCACGTTGCCTCTTCTCTCTCCCTCGTGGCGATGGATTCCATCAGGAACGAGATCTCGAGAGTGATTAATATAAGTTGGAAAAACTTGTTAGGCAATGGAGCTAAAATAAATGTGTATAAACTAATAAATATGGATTATTTTGCGTCACGGTGATATGGCTATACAGCATGGTTATTTCTACCCCAGATGTACAGTTTCCGTCTCAGCTATGTTCCTCCACCTGCACGCCAATGTGTAACAAGTCCGTACCCTTATTCGTCATATGTACTTCTCACTTAGCACATTCTAGAACAGACGTTTTATAACATAGCACATTCTAGAACAGACGTTTTATAACATAGCACATTCTAGATCAGACGTTTTATAACATAGCACATTCTAGAACAGGCGTTTTATAGCATATCACATTCTAGAACAGACGTTTTATAACATAACACATTCTAGAACAGACATTTTATAGCATAGTACATTCTAGAACATACGTTTTATAACATAGTACATTCTAGTACAGACGTTTTATAACATATCACATTCTAGAACAGACGTTTTATAGCATAGCACATTCTAGAACAGACGTTTTATAGCATAACACATTCTAGAACAGACGTTTTATAGCATAACACATTCTAGAACAGACGTTTTATAACATAGCACATTATAGAACATACGTTTTATAGCAACGCACATTCTAGAACAGACATTTTATAACATATCACATTCTAGAACAGACGTTTTATAACATATCACATTCTAGAACATACGTTTTATAGCATAGTACATTCTAGAACATACGTTTTTATAGCAACGCACATTTTAGAACATACGTGTTATAACATATCACATTCTAGAATAGACGTTTTATAGCATAGTACATTCTAGAACATACGTTTGATAGCATATCACATTCTAGATCAGACGTTTTATAACATATCATATTCTAGATCAGACGTTTTATAGCATACCACATTCTATAACAGATGTTTTGTAGCATAACACATTCTAGAACAGACGTTTTATAACATAGCACATTCTAGAACATACGTTTTATAACATAGCACATTCTAGAACAGGCGTTTTATAACATAGCACATTCTAGAACAGGCGTTTTATAACATATCACATTCTAGAACATACGTTTTATAACATAGCACATTTTAGAACAGACGTTTTATAGCAACGCACATTCTAGAACAGACATTTTATAACATATCACATTCTAGAACATACGTTTTTATAACATAGCACATTTTAGAACAGACGTTTTATAACATATCACATTCTAGAACAGACGTTTTATAACATAGCACATTCTAGATCAGACGTTTTATGACAATGCTATAATAATTATTTCAGAATTTTCACTATCAAGTTGGCTGAGAGAATTCGAGCCTACTACTACCGATGTTAGTCACCTGCCAGCATATGCTCTAGACATACTTTTTAACGACATGGGTGTGGCTGAATTCATCTCTGACAGTCAGTGTGTTGCCGGGAACTATCCGTTCAGTGTAAAAGGAGGAATATATAACGGTAGTACATATAAATTATGTAATTTGCCACTTGTCTACATGTATGCTTCTGTAATTTGCCCTCAAGTATAGCAATTTAGCTGCTACTAGTGTAAGCTTTGACATTCGAAAGTGACTATTATTATAACAATATAGTATAACAATACAGTATAGCAATACAGTTAGCAATACAGTATAGCAACACAGTATAGCAATACAGTATAGCAATACAGTATAGCAATACAGTATAGCAATACAGTATAATATATAAATATATCATTGTTTTTATTATATAGGCTTTTACTGATTTGCCACTGTAATAAATAAATATTGTCTGGTAATATGCGCTCGACTATTTGCTTAATATGTGTATATGTCTGCACATTTAAGAATCCTTGTGTTAAATATGTTTGCAGATTAGTGGAGTTGGTGTGGTGTTTATAATGCTTATAATATAAACAGTTATAATGCCATATTAAACATGATTTATTTTATTGTAACATTAGTATATTTGGTTGTTGCAGAATGCCCACGAGTTGCAAACCCGACCAATTCATTTGGTCCTATATCATGTCATCTGCGTGCATCATGCACACACCTAGAATGTTGTGCTGACGTCAGTATTTTGGCTAGACGCATACATACATTCATAGATATCGATGCTTGTCAGCAGACGTTATATGTTGGTATTGAAAAATTTACACATGGAATAAACTTGGCCGGATATGATTTCGGAATAGCTGAACACTTTTGGTTGCAAAAAATCTTCCGTGTTGAGTAAGTATTGTTCTACATTCGACATGATAATGATCTTAATATAATCTACATCACTACATTCATTTGTGAATTTATGTCAGAAAGTATACATGCTTAGTTTGTAAGCACAATTATGTAAAGAGAAATAAAGTCCAAAGAATGTAATTGTTAGCTTATTTCAAATTTGACATTGACATTAACTAATATTTTTAAACAATTTTACTCTACTGTACATGCGGTATATTTTGAAGTTGAATGAATGAAGTATTATTTTTGCAGCTTTCGGATATATGATCTAACATCCGATGACGTGTATATCGTTGACTATGACATCAGTGTTTGCCTCGAAGGAGAGAAAGATTGTGAATTCAAACAAACTATATTTGCACAAGTAGCTGTTCCTAGTCCACAATGTAACCTTACAGAAGGATTTAAAACAGATAGTAAGTTCATATTGTTTGTGTATGTAACTGTTTTAAATTGACCAGACCGATGTGTACGTAACACTATGTGTTTTCAGTACCGTAGCCAGAGGCAAATTTCAACCGAGGAAATCTAGGTGGTCCAGGGGCATGTTCCCCATTAAAATGGTTGTGGTATAGAAGCGATTTCCTGTGTTTTCTGATTTAATGATTTTAGACGTATAATTATGTACTGACCGTTCAGCTTTCTAGCAGTCAACATTTTATACAGCAAAGGGATATTTTTTGCGTTTTATTTATTTAATTTGTCATTTATTTTGTGGTTGCTTTGGCAATTTTAACCGAGGCAACTGCCTCGCTATAGCTGCCTCGGTGTAGCTCAGTGTGGCTACGGGCCTAGTTTTAAGCTGACAGGACCGATTCTGTTTTACCATTATAAGACATTATGATACATGAATGTAATGGGATCCATAATGGAAAGCATATTTACAATCACAGGTTCGCATGCCAGGTGTGCCTCCGTTTGTTAGTATTGTTCAGTTTTATTATAGACATACTACCAAATGTACACACTTAGTTTGATTAACAAAATACTTTTTGTTTTAACAGATTTCTCCCTCGCCGGTTGGAAGAATGAACATGGGTATTTGGCGGGTGATGTTCTCTCTGGACTGGATCGTTCTGCGTTGTTGGCAGCTATTGGCCTATCAAGATATTTGAGTGAATCAGAATGCAATAAGACACAGTACATGGATCGACTAGCTGGAAACATTTCGTCTCGTGCGTAATAATAGTGACCACAATGTTGTTATAGCTAAGAAAGAGTATTTATAAATAGCTGTATTACCTTGTGCATTGCTGGGAGTAGATGTGTTCAATGCATTTAATATGTATTAGTAAATGTATATTGATACAGTATATTATTAATCAAGAGGTGAACCGATTGCATATCATATACATGTATGCGTATTATCCACGAACAGTAATATCCATACAGCGTGTGTGTTTTACGTTTATTTATCGTCGCTACCGGTTGCCAATATGAGCGACGCCTACTGAAGTTATTCGTCATTTTAGACTTATGGAGGATAGTGCAATGATGCAGACAGAGACCCATTATAGAATCTCATCTGGTTCGGTTACGTGCACTGTGTAAAGCCACCGACATGGTTTTAAGTCCCATCTGAATGACTGTTAATAGTATTAGGGTCAGACGGATGGATCGAACCTGCTGTCCCTGAATTAGCAGTCCAACGTGTTAACCACAGGACCACTGACCGTCTGTATGCATACAGTAATATTCATCGTAAATTATATGTGAATAACTCAATTCACCCGTGCTTCGCACCATTGCTTCGCACCATGGATCAACTAGTGTATATGTGAGCCATACAACCAAATCCAACAACAACAAACGGAGCAACAGATAATGATACTGACATTATATCAACTGTTGAACTGTTAACTCTACTAGAGTAATATAATGACATTTTATGAATAGAGCGAGACTATTAATTGTAACAGATGACGAATTAGTCCTACGTTGCAGGTGGTACAAGGTAATGTCACTTTTGTCTGTGTTACCATTTTGCATTAATTATCAGAAAACAATTATAGTTACTCTATATTTAATTATTTTGCGTTACTTGTTTCAGTGTGTGCCGCCAGAAAGTATATTACTAACCAGTCCGATGAACTAGCTTGCTACTTGCCCTCTTGTAATGATGTTAAATGCTGTCTGTCTGTGGAGCCACTACAAAGACGTGTTATGGTAGATTTTCGTGTAGACCATTGTCAGCAATTACTGTATATTGAGATAGAACAATTCCAAGTACAAATATCCCTGATAGATTTTGAATGGAATAAAGAACACGAGCTTTACTTGAAGGGCGTTATCAGACTAGCGTAAGTATGAGTTTCAAACACATATTCTCTGAGGATAGCAATTAATTCAAGCTTATAATTCGCTGTAGCCAACTATGATTCATTTTGACCATGTGTCTTCGAACGTTGTTATGTATTATTACCAACTACGCTAAGAAGAATACATGTCATAGCACATGCCATATGGAACAAATAATGAATCTCATATTGATTGTGTTCTACGTCTGTACTTGATGGAGGCTTTCGTGGCCGAGTTATTAAGGTCGTTGACTTCAAATGACTAGCAACTGCTGATTCAAATCTCACTGGGGGTCTCAAATAATTTCATCTGGCCTACGGAAGGTCGGTGAATCTACCCTGGTGCCCATATGTGTCTGAAATACTGTTCGGAGTGGCACCCGTGGTCTTCCTTAACCAATAATATATTGAAAGTCGCCATATAAGCTGTTGGTGCAACGTTAAACCCTAGCAAACAAACGTCTGTTATTATAGTAGTTTGTGAGGTTAATAATTAGGAGATATTGCAACGTTGGTCGTTCAGGCCACATTTAGAAGTTTTACCTGCAGAAGCGTTTTAGATTATAATTGAGACGACTTATATAAGTGTACTAAAGGAAACCAACTATTTTGAAGCAAACATCAATGAAGGTACAGTCGAGTTCTTACAATTCATACCAGTATAGTGATGGTCACATACTATTCACATTTATACTCGCAGTTCGGACGAAACTACTTAATATACAATCATCTAGATATATGGACATAGTGTTGTCATCCACAGATAACAGTTAGATATATAATTGTTTCTCTGTGTATCTTCTAGATTCTTTGCCAATAGTATGACGATGATGCATAATAAACATTAATTTTAATAAACTTCAATGTATAGTACTATAGGAATATCATTATATACCTATATATATTATATACTGATTCCTAAATATACTATAGGCATATCTTTGTATACCTATATATAACATTTATAGATTCCTCAATATATTCCTTAGTTCCATTTATTAATATCTATTAATATGTAAATTATATGTTATATGGTGATTGTTCCTAGGAGTAAACTAGTAATATATATATATATATATATATGTATATATATATATGTTGTGCTCTCTACATAGAGGGCCACATATATATGTTAATATGTAGTTATGAATTTTTGATCGGGCTGCTGAAGGACCATCTTTCATCTTGTGTATCTTTGTTTAGATATGCATTGGAAGACCTGGATGGACAGAATGCGTTTGTGCTATCACTGACTATCAAAGTTTGTCTTGAATCAACCGGGACATGTTATTTTGAGGAGAATGTGTTCAATAAAGTAAAAGTATTTCGAAGACTTTGCCAGTATTCAACATCAAGTTCGTTTCCGATTACAGGTACAAAGCTAAACTAAGCATATTATTTAATACATAATATTGTTTCGATTTTTCTGTTTCACATCATAGTTTAGAAGCTGATGAAGATTAACATATTGAAATATATGAGCAATAGAGTAAAGACTGCATTTAGATATTGCATAATTATCTACATTTTCATAAATTATGTCTGTCCAATAATTATTACGATGTTTTTCTCTCAAGCTGCATGTTTCTTCGAAATATGTAATGTATATTTTCTTACAGATTTTTCTCTACTGGAATGGAAATTGCAAAATTCACTGCCAACAGAGCTATCTCTTAGATATCCATTTTCTGACATATTACTTGATGAACTTGGTTTATCGTCATATTTGACTGAAATCCCATGTCAAATTAACCACACAGAGTATATTGCCGGATGGAAAAATGGTAATTATAATATTATTCTAATTTATATATATTCTAAATGTTTATATGTTCAACCACATTTTGTTTAGTCTTCACTAATGAGTGGCAAAGAATAACGATTCAAAAACTACATTTTATTTAGTGCACCTAAATATGATACTTATTAGGCTTTTCCAATATTAATGTTTGACTAATGTATTCATATGCAAAGAATGCTTTGAATTTTAATATATTCTACCTTTGTTGTGTTCAATTTGTCTAATTTGTAGAGTGTCCATACATTCATCCTGACGCTCTGCCTCAATACATAACATGTGCGATAGACAGAACGTGTTCCGTGATTGAATGTTGCTTGACCGTGGAAGCGATTAACAGGAACATCAAATTTGGTTATGCAATTGATGCTTGCGAATCGACAGTAGAAGTCAGTGTTGAAAATCTGCGCATGAAGAAATCTTTCTTCGACTTCACTTGGGGTATATACACACATACATTTATTTGTATATGGGGGGGGGGGGTAGTTCAGAATGATTTATTATTCTGTTAAATCAAAATAAGTATGAATTGCAGTTTCTTCTAGTTTCATTCCAATGTCTATTATTCACAAATATTTCTTCGACTTCACTTGGAGAATATACATTTATATATGGGAAATAGTTCGGAATAATTTATTATTCAGTTAATTGAAAATAAGTTGCAATTACAGTTGCTTCCAATTCCAATGGCATTTACATTATTAATTGTGTAAATTAAAATGTAAATGTATTTCTAGTTATAATCATGTTCAGATTACGGTTGGATCTGGAAGTTACGAAGACACGTTTCTCAGGACAGTCTACGTAATCTACAGTTTACGAGATGCATGATCACCGTTTATCCTATGCACGTGAATTACCAACACTGATAAACCAGTGTGATTATATTGCTTTATTTGGACTCTAAGTTGAGCTCATTTATAATAATTAAATTCACAAGACATTCATAATCAGTCTGATGATTTCCTTCTATTTACCACCGAGGACAGCGTATATTATTTGTTTTATGATAGAATACAGAGTTATAGTTTATGTGTAATGAACTTTTTATTTTATGACAGAATATAGAGTTATTGTTTATGTTTAATGAACGTTTTCTGAAATTGTTTTTTTTATTTGGTCGCGGTGTCTTTGATAATAATACTATTTATACATCAACATTATTATGTCCGGTCAGAGTTTTGATCATCTAGTGGCCTTCAGTTCTACTGCACATAGCAAACATATAAAAAATAATTGGAGTACTTATAGCAAACAAGCTGTCTTTTTTATTTCCCATTTACCGCCTTTGCGATTTCTCTTATGACAAGTTTCTTCGTCTTATTCATATAAAAATGTCGGTTATGTGCTAAATGAAATAGCTGTTTGGGCCAAATAATTTGCGTATCTCGAGTGATAAGCGTGGAACCAAATTGAAACCATCATGATTGAAATAGTAGCATATCAGTACAAACGGTCACACAAGGTTCGTCTGATGCATCAATCATTATTAGACCAGGACATATGAACCATAGTGTGTCACTATACGCATCCATTGTGATAAAATAGTGTTCTCCGTAAATGACAACGAACATTACTCTGGATAAGAATTCCACAAGGTCGAAATGTTGTGATATGCATAAAGTAATGGCTGTGTTTGTTTCGCAATACGCCCTGTATTAACATATTCTTTTAGCTAATTAATAACTAGTATTTCCCTTGTTTCACCAATGGCTCATCTGCTATTAGTATTGGTGTTGTACATGTATATTTATTTGATAATAATGTGTATTTACAATTTATACAGAGGATACCAAGAGGCATAACTTCGGTGGCATTGTTCGCTTAGAGTGAGTAAAACCATAAAACCTTTCATATTATTTACTTATTTAGAAAATGTTTTAACTTTAGCATGTTCTTTTCGTGCCAGTGATGATTGAACATTCTGATTGTCGAAGTTAGATCGAAATGATAAGGTTAATGTGTCATATACAGTTTCCACTACTCAGGTAGTTTAGATATCCTCTCCCATAGCCCTCCTCTCCACTAATGCAAATTCGCATGGAGGCCATCAATCGCATAGCAAATTCAAAATAAGTTATAATGGAAGTAAGTCAATATTGTTAAGCATATACTATTATTAAATGTACCAATAATACAATGTTCCAAACTTTACAGTTATTCATTCATTGATCTTCAAAACGAAAGGAAGTTTGTGGCTAGTGCAACAGTCAGGATTTGCTTTGAAACTTATTCGTCCTGCATAACTGAATTGAAAGTGTTAGATAAAGTACTCGTTCCTAAGGAAGTGTGCAACTGGAGTAGAGGCTTCGTCGTGCCGGGTGAGTTAACTAAATATTTTTTTCTTCCAGAATCAAATTTAATGTTATAATATATATTACATCGGTTTATGGAATCGTTAACATTAACAAACATTTACAGTCTAGCACGTGTTAGTTGTCACATCTAATAAACAGCCAACCTGCACAAAGCAACCACTTTCAATATTCCCAATGTTACTTTATTATACATTCGACCTCTAATAAGCAGCTACCTGTGCTAAGCAGACACATGTTTGACTGTATATGAAATTAAAACTCGTCACAAATTCTCTATAAAAATGAAATTGTCTAAGTCCAATTGTTCTGCTTAATTTTATATTTAACATAGCGTAAATGAATTATGAGCTAAATAAGTAAAACATTGCTTTAACGACATCCTATTCTTGACATGTATTAATTTTAATTATAGTTTTCGAATTTCGCGTTAGTACTTGAGAATAATACCTGCAGTAAATTAGTTGTAATTGTAATCTCACAATAATGTAATACATTTAATATATTTTCATATAATACTCCTGTAATCCTGAATCCTATTCATTAGAATATGCTATGTATCATGCAAGTAACATAGCATGGATATTTTCAGATTTTTCCCTACAAAAATGGTTGTCTGAAGAAGGTCTCAAGTTGGGACACTCGTTAGATGAGTACCATTCTTCAAAACTGTTGGAATTGCTCAACTTGTCTCCGTTTCTGATGAAAGATTCATGTATCGTTGATGTGACAAACAATAACTCGTGGACATATGGTAAGGTAGACCTTATTTGTAGTTGAAATAGTATTTTTTTAAAATCCTTTTAATACCTCCATATACATGAAGAGCACAAGTGAACATACATAATATACAATTACACGTTTTACATGGACACATATAAACATACATATATACAAAGTAGTACAAGTGTACAATAATGGTCATAAGAACTGACATAACCATGCAGCTATTAATTAGTGTATACCGATCATCATTACTTGCCGAAACGAAATACAAGGGAAAGAGATGATGGTAGCGCACACAAAAGATGTTACAGTGTTTATAACCGGAACACCATTCTTCAGTAAAGAAAACGGTGCAGGTACCTAAAAGCAATATAATGGTATTTAAATAGAAGCAAACATGTTTAGATTACTGATTTACCACAACCTTAAGTTTGGAGCATTTGCCAGAATGCCCTAAAACATATTATCATAAGTGTTTCGCTTGCGGTGTCTGGAAGTTTATGTGTCTCCAGTCCTGCAAGCATATCATATATCTGTGTCTCGGGTGGTTGTTTGATAAAATCAATGTATGTCTTAATACCAGTCACACAACTTATGTTCTGCCATAAGCACTTTCCTAATTTATCCTGAGATGTACATAATAACAGCTTATGAACAACTAAGTTCACAACACATTTATCGCATTGTGTGCATAACTCAGGACGTGAGAAAGAAAGTAATCTACACAGTACATATATAGCTGTGAAACAGTACATTTTTACGCTTGGGAATTTACGGCTTAATTGCCAGATAGTACAAGGTTCCTGTTTTTGGAATATAGTTTTACCAATACCTGTAGGCAAGGAGCTACATGCTGATATAGTACCTTTTTCGGAATCTATTCCATATACATTCCGTTTAAGAATATATTTCCATTGATATTTCGATGGAAAGTATGCAGTTTCAAGAAAGATATCTACATAATGCATGAGATCATACTTCCTAAGTAATCCAAGCACATCAGGAATAAACCCAAGGCTTTGTCTTTCAATGCAAGATTTATAGCGTACCAACCTGTTTATAAAGATACGTTTAGAGAGATATTGGCAGGGTAGTCGGACGAGTTGACCCAGAAACTGGAGTTTCTTGTAATTAATTTCTGTTTCAATCGGAACAAGGCCCATACAGCTGAGTGATGCCTGATTATTAGTGAACAATGGTAGGCGTTGAATATATTTTATGCAAAATCTATGGGCTCGTTCGATTTCAAGGATATTGGCGGATGTAAGATAGCTCCACAGTTCACATCCGTATAGAGATGTCGGCAATACTACTGTCCTATACAGTTTTGTGAGACTGAATATGTTTAGGTTCCCAGATCCAACACCACTATTGGAAATGTTAAGTAGGGTACCACGGAGTTTGATACTTGCCGAGTGAATATTGTCATTTAATGAACAGTACTTGTTACATATAATCCCCAGATGAGTATATTGGATGTCTTCAGTGATAGTTTGATCACCAAGTTTCCATGACCTATTTATTTGTCAACTTTCCCATTTGAAAAATAGTTCAGCTTACGAGTATTTACACACTTTTAATGCTCTTCTATAAGTAGATAATACTAATGCCCTGTTGCACTATGGGACCATTCCATGGTTGGACTATAATTTATGCTTAATACTTTGATAGCTGTTGTATATTATTGTATGCAGATGGTGTTATTAATGTCTTGTACTGGGGTTGCGGATCCCCGTTGGTATAGGTAATTGACTTCAAATGACCATCACCACTGTTGGAATCGCACTCGAGGTGACGAATTATTTCATAAACCTGGCTTGCTGAAATTCAATGTTTCATCCAGGATTGACATGTTCGAAAGAACAACTAGGGTATTCCTCCACAAATAACAGCTCTTAGAGTCGCCATATCACCGTTAACTTCAAACCGAAATGAATATATCCTTTAGATACTATATATTCATCAGAAAAGCATAAACACTTGTAATATGTCTATGATTTTCTTTTACAGAATGTCTAAATCCGCTTCCTAGTGGTATGCTCAAGTTGCCAAGCAATACACATTGCTCCATCGGAGAAAGTTGTACCTCTGTAGAATGTTGCACTGATGTCAAAACGCTAAACAGAACATTAAGAACTAAAGTCGAAATTAACTCTTGTTCACATCAAATGAACATTTCAGTTGAAAATTACAAATACACTAAGCAGCTATTCAATTACTCATGGGGTGAAACGGAACATATCTGGTTTTATGGTGTTTTACGAATGAGGTAAGTTTGAAGTACTTCTCTGTATTACAACATTATAAATATTATTATGTTATGTTATATGTCGGGTTTTACGCCTGCATCAGCACCATTTTGGGCTATATCGCCGGCGGGCAGTTTACCTAACAACACCTTTCCTGGGCAGTCTGCAGCAGTTAACCAGTACTGCCAACGTTTTTTTCATATAAATGAGACACGGCCTGAGTGGGGCTCGAACCCGTGACCATCAGAGATGATAGGTTACAGTGGTATACAAGTCAGCGACCTTAACCACTCGACCACGAAGGCGGACATTTTTATAAATATTAATATGCATTTCCAGTTCCTACTTCAAATGGACATAATTCGCATTTCAGATTTCTAGGTAGTTAATTTGAGTAAATAAAACGAATGCATTGGTATCTGATGTTAGCTGAATTTCTACTTCCGATATATGAGCGTATGATTGGGATAGCTAGTGCTTTATAGTGTTTGTTTGTGTCTTGTTCCGGTTTTGTTATGTGTCTTGTTCCGGTTTTGTTACGGGTGAGTATGTCTGTCATTGATGGCTTCATATTGTGCAATAGGGAGTATAGTATTTATTATAGTGTGCATACTTATAACGTATTGTCCCTTTGGCGCAACAAATTGGTATAATTGACATTTGTTCATAAAATCACTTTTTGTACTTTTTGGTTAAAACAATAATCAGCATCATATATACAATTTCCAATAACATCCATAATAATATATCGGTAGTATTTTCATATGCTTGGTGCAGCAACTAGTATAACTGCACTTATGCTATCTAGGCAACCGAATATGTTCATTTATATATTCTTGTTGTTGCGCCAACATGTTCAGTTGACAAAATCACATACGTGTAAAATCAGCAAATATCTCTTTTTTAAATATTGTTCTAATAAATATTCACCAGTTGAACCTGGACCATTTTCAATATATACTTCAGTCTATGTGTTGCACAAAACGGACGATCTGCTCTATAGTAATACCATATTATCATGTGTTTCTCAATTTACTTGTTCAGTATGTCTGTGTATAATCTTGGAGGAGAAGGCAAATACATAGTCAATATGAACATTAGTGTTTGCATGGAAGCCAATGCACCCTGCCATACCAGTATTGAAGTTCTTCAAAACGCCGTACTCCCGAAACTGGATTGTGATTGGAATGCTGAATTTAATGATCCAGGTAAGACACTCATAATTTGTGTCATATGCCAAACTAATACGCCATGACACTAAGTGGAGAAGGGAAGAACATTAAATAGTTTCACAGAACATTGGAGAGTTGCAGTCCTTCATCAAAATAACCACAGGGATATATAGATATATAACATTGGTACTTAGTTTAATCATATGTTATTGCTCGATTCGTGTCGGATAACTTGGAACAAACTATTAACTACTAGTATACATATTAGTATGTTAGTATACATAAAGCTGTGTGTTAATACAGCCTATTTAAACATTCGTTTTGTAGATTTCGATTTGGACACTTGGTACTCTAAGAAAGGGTTGCCGATTGGCGAAGACCTAGCTCAAAAGTATATTCAGATACTTTATAATGATCTAAACCTGTCGCCGTATATGGACGAACCGTGCCTGTTTAACGACACACAATTCAATGCTTCTGTGTCTTCTCAGTGGAATAACGGTCAGTGCATAATTCTATTTTTTAATGTCATTTTTTGTGTTAATCAAAATTAATGGATATCGCATCCGTCATGCTACAGTGAGTTACTGCAATTCCAATTTAATATGTCATCATAGCGTTAGTTTAAAAAAGTGTTTATAAATGCTAGTTTAGCTCCCTACTTGATCCTTTGCATTAGGTATTATGTATGTCGTTGTATGTTATATGTGATTTATGTTTTACAATAAATACTGTTTAAACCAATGTTAGTTTACACAACTGCATACTTATGTCTTTTCCAGGAAAAACTTGAGCAATATGCATTGTGTTTTAAGGTGGAATGTATTAACAGGAATAATTAATTTGACCTACTGGTAATTAGTAATAATGCTATACTTTGTTTTAGAATGTCCACATCAGATAGATATGTTGGACCTACCCCAGTCAACCGTGTGTCGGGTTCCAACGTACTGTACCGGCATAGAATGTTGCACATGGATTAGCATCCTTCGAAGAAATATCAAATCTTATATCTTTCTTCACACATGCATGAACAGTCTGGAAATTGGAATTGAAAACATGAAATATATAGTTGATTTGCAAGACTTCGAATTTGGAATGCAGAAGGTTGTCAGTTTGCAAGGCGTTTTCCAGCTAAGGTACATCAGTGTTATCCTTCGTTTGATTAAAGTGATGCCATATAACACTTACTATTTCAACATCATTTAATTCAAGGTGTCCCATTAGTTTAAATGAGCCAGTTAATCGGAGGTTCCATATCGATAAATACCGTGAAGAACTGGTTAACCGCTGGAGCCTATCCAGGAAAGGTGTAGCTAGGTAAACTGCCCACTGGCGGTATAGCCCAAAATGGTGATGATGCAAGCATAAAACCCGAACAATCAAACAAAACGTTACGTTGCTACACAACATGTTGACTCGCTAACAACTTTTAATAGATATTCGATTGTCACGAATCAAGTTTAACTGAATAGGCATGTCCACCCATTCATTACCATATTTAAATACATGACTAATTAGATACGCCATAAAGTCTTCAGCTCATATATTCACAAATCTCACTGACAAGTTAGCAACAAATCGTATTTGTCTGCTGAAATCGCAGAATTCAGTTAAATTAATTTAGACTAAATCCACAAACTTTAAAAGGAATTTCGTGGAGTACAACAGTGTGAACTGAAAGAAACATTATCGAAAACAGCCACAATACATGTTGTAATGTACTGTATTGATTTATTATTGATTTATTATTGAATTAATGCAAAATCCAGAAGTTGCCATCTGGCATATATATCTGTCCTCTGTTTAATATTTGTCATATAATATCCATCAAATATATCACATTGGTGATATTGAAATGTACCGTAGGAAACCCCTTCCAATATTCTGTATTAATGCTGGCGTGTTCCTTACTAATTTCTGAAATAAATGAATGTAGTGTTGTATATTGAATACCTATATGCCTGTACTTGGGTTGTTCTACTTTAAGTAACATACCAGCTTCTATTTCTTGAGCAATTGCGTCTAAAACTATTTCCATATAATTGCAATACCCGGACATGATTGTGTCCGCCATTTGTGTGTGCTGTTTAAGCGTATCGTTACTTCTCAGTTATGTCAGTTACCTCTCACTTGTGTAAGTTACCTCTCGGTTGTGTCTTTACTTCTCAGTTGTGTCGTTACCTCTCGGTTGTCGTTACCCCTCGGTTGTGTCGTTACATCTCAGTTGTGTCGTTACCTCTCGGTTGTCGTTACTTCTCAGTTGTGTCGTTACTTCTCGGTTGTTGTTACCGCTTGGTTGTTCCGTTACCTCTCCGTTGTGTCCTTACCTCTCGGTTGTTGTTACGTCTCGGTTGTGTCGTTACCTCTCGGTTGTGTCGTTACCTCTCGGTTGTCGTTACCCCTCGTTTGTGTCGTTACCTCTCGGTTGTGTCGTTACCTCTCGATTGTGTCAGTTACCTCTCGGTTGTCGTTATCTCTCGGTTGTGACGTTTCAGTTCTTCTAACGAGCTCGTTTGATTCGTCTTTGGGTCACAGGCGCTTGTTTCAGTTAATAAATGAATTACCCCGCCATACCCTTCCTTTCCTCTCAAGGTATCTAATTCTGCGAAACAGAAATCCTACTGCATTCAAATCAGGAGACACTTAGCTATCGATCTGCACTGGTATATTAAACAGCAATATTAGTCTTGAAATAAGCATTTGCTGCTCCGCTCAAAAGCTAATATTTTCTTGACATCTTCCGGTCTATAACGCAGCGAATGAGACACCCGGGATAAAAACTAAATAAACTAGTTTTAAAACTATTTTAATTATCATGTAATGCGTATGCAAGTTTGTATATGATCAACTGCCACTATTAGTTTAGTTTATGCAACTTTAATTTAGCTCGATTGCGAAACGAGTTCTTAAAGAGGCAACGTGGAATTTAAATGCATTGCATAAGGACACAATCGTAACGGCTCCAGCGGGGCTCGACCTCCAGGTAGTTCGTACATGAAGCGAACACACTACCACTGTGTTCTATCACGACTACCACTATTAAAGTTTAGAATTTATTTATTTTTACATCAGAAGCAAGTTTTAACAACTTATATCTTTACAAGGTATCACTCTCGTTGGCCTTTTACAACGTATCACTCTCGTTGGCGCGGATGAAAGCTTAAATGTGACCATTCGTGTAGGAGGACACCGGAGTACCCGGTGAAAATCCACCTGTCCGAGATGGCGACCATCGTACCATCTCACATACTTCCACTATTGGTTTCATTTAGATGGTATAACGATCCCATGTAGATATGAAATGGATATACATGAATAATATTGAATGTATTTATAGGTTTTTGATTGAAGACATGAAATCCGAGGGCGTTTTGATAATAACAGTGGAACTCAGCATATGTTTTTCTGCAAAGAAACCATGTATGGAGACAATACAGCTATTCAAAAATACAAAACTTGAAAAACCAATTTGCGACATGACTACCGGATATGTAATAACAGGTAAAGGCAACACTTGATTTTGAATATTATTCAAATTAACCCTTAACATGACAATAAAGTCGTGTTTGCAAACAGCATAGCGCCAGTTCAGACGACTCCTATTGATCTCTATCTATGTTGTTTTCATATTCCGTCCACTTTTTTTCGGAAAGATTAAGAGTTAATGTAATTAAAAGGCTGGATATATATTAAATCTAAATTAACGTGTGTTATTGTTATGTTTAAAGCAATATATTTAAATGCAGCAACCATATTTCCATTATATATATTGTTGATATGGCTCAAAGCAAGCGTGTACATTTGAACTATAATTTATTACTTTTACAAGTAATATTATATCTCATGATGTGCTTAACTATTTCAGACTTTTCGATTCTCGAATGGCTTAAAACGAGAAACCTTATTGGTGGAAGCATTGATGCCCTGACTTTATCTGTGCTATATGAAGAGCTCGGTATATCTAGATACATCAAAGAAATTGCGTGTGATATACCTTCGCAACCTGCTAGATGGGATAACGGTAATCTTTACAAACTACCAATTCAGCATTACATTACAGTTGTTCCAAATTATGGAAAATATGGTTCTATGTATATCTATGTAATCAATTCCGAATTGACCGAACTTGCAGATCCATCTGTCCTCGGAAATGGACCAATACTATGAACATAATAGTATGCTGTATTACTGTTAACGTTTTCCAGCCTATTTTCCTAAATTAATGAATTAAACCATGATCTATATCTGTACTGTCCGGTATTTCTCTCACACTCTCACACATAACAGTATCTCTCCACTCCGTTATCCACAATCAACCATTGGTAGTAGAGATCAGAATAATATAGTGAAAACGACCATTACTCCTTAAAATTAGAATATAGTTGAAGGAATGTGCAATACAACATAGATCCAGATCAGCGGCGGCATTGCGCCGAATCTGATCCTGATCTAGTTTGTTTGCTATTCAAACAAGAAATTAGCTTCACTATCCAATAGATCCTAATCAGAGCTGAATTGTTTGCATAGTGACAGGTGTCTTATATAACGTGCCTAGCATTGCATTACCATACAGCATTACCAAAACCCTATAGTACTAACCTAGTACTAACTAACCAAGACACCACTTTTCTGAAGTAAATATTATGTGAACATTCCCATATATGAAATTGAGAATGATAAATGTATTTGTATGTAACTTGTGAAGACAATCTGACACAAATATAGCTCGCGAGAAAACTATATTCAAGGTATAAAATTAATTAAATACGAGTTGTGAACAATATCATATGAGATGAGGACGATCATGTTATTTATTAATGCTTTATAATTGGCATTGTAAATGTTTAAGAACCCTGATATATTGGTTTCTCATGGTAGGTTGTTGAGGACATCAGCACAACAGAACAATTACTTTCTTTTTTCAGTATGTACGCTGGATGTTGAGTTAGCAGACTTATCAGATAATGCCTTCTGCACTCTTAGTTCAAAATGCAATGCAATCGACTGCTGTTTGAAATCGAAATTGCTTCAACGTAATTTTGCTGCAAGTCTTTCAGTTGATCAATGCTCCATGGTCCTCACAGTTGCTATTGAAAAACTACAGTTTGAAATACGACTACTAGACTTCGAATGGGGTATGCAACAAACAGGACTGTTCCAGTCTAATAAAACTATATAATTTGTGTTTCAATGCCAATGCTATATTTTATTGCAATTATAATAACTTGAAATGAATACAATTGCACCTAAAGTTTCTATTTGTTATGATAACAATGGCGTATAATACTAATTTATTATTACAATATGTTGTGGCAAACCTCTCTTTCTACTTATATATATTGTCCGGTATAAATGCTCTAACCAGGGTCTATCCTATCGTAGACTCGCTGGAGTTGTCTAGGGGGTTTCTCTACGGTCCTTCAATAATATTTTATCCAGGGTCTATCCTATCGTATACTCGCTGGAGTTGTCTAGGGGGTTTCTCTACGGTCCTTCAATAATGTTTTATCCAGGGTCTATCCTATCGTAGACTCGCTGGAGTTGTCTAGGGGGTTTCTCTACGGTCCTTCAATAATGTTTTAGCCAGGGTCTATCCTATCGTAGACTCGCTGGCGATGTCTAGGGGGTTTCTCTATGATCCTCAATAATTTATAACTCAACACAGTCTATCATTCTCCTTTGTATAATATAATTTATAACAATCGCCTTTAATTTATATTATTACATGTATCATATATTCGTAATATCTCGTATCTTATTGTTCGCCTCACTATTTCCATATGTTCATAATAGTCCCATATGACTATATTAATTTCCTTACTTCATCAAACTATTCCAATAGATATATTAGCCAAAACAATCGTTTCTTAAACGGCCTAATTATCTTCCGTTCACGTATTTAATACGACTTTAATATTTAAGAGTTAATACTTCTTTAAATATTAATTTTTCTAACTGTCATAGAAACAGTTTATATCTTAAAAGTGAGTTACATTTATTCCTTATATGCCTCCTTGGCAGGATAATAATGCACTAATTTCTTCATCATTTCTCATTTCTTAAATAGCAAAATTAACATATATAACAGACATAACGGCGTCAAACATCTGTGATGTTATACAATATTATGACTTGTTTCTCTGTCATCAATAAAGCGGCTATTATCTTACATAACCGACCACCTGCACTCGGTAGTGAAACTTAATCCCGCGCAAACAGAGCACTGATAATTTAGGCGCGAAAATAATAGCAGACGATTATACATATTACATAAAATCATAATCTTACATGGTTAACATTGTATCATATATATAAATAAATAAATGTATTTATAAAATACATTTCTATTTATATATGACAATATTTATTCGTGCAAATAGATGTTTGTTTGTACTATCTTTTGCACAATGTACATGTATGATACACCATTGTTAAACAATCCTACTTAACAATTGTATGAATCATAATATGATGACAATACCATTCTATTAAAATGTTACAGGTTTTATGCAGTATTTTGACTTCTTTGGAGTAATGAGAATACGGTAAGTTAATTTTAATTTGATTAATAGACAGTTTATTGAATATTTATTGTCATATAGTGTAAGCTACGTTTCGGCCTGTTCAATACGTTACAATATTGAGTGAATATGAATTTATTAATTAAATCTCGAAGGTAATGAAATGATTGATTATGTTATGAACAATTATTTGAAGTTGTATTATATTTAGGTATTCTGTCGAAGATCTTCATACAGCTAGTATGTATCTAATAAATATGCAGCTGGCCATATGTCTCGAAGCCAACAAAGAATGTGAAACGATTGTTTCCGTTTTCAACAACACACTACTACAAAAACTCCCATGTGATTTGGACACTGGTTTTATCGTTCAAAGTGAGTGATATAGTTATTCATGTAGGTTATATGTCTACTATATAGCAGTGATACTATATCAAGACATATATTCAGTAATAATATGTATTGCACATGTTTAATAATCTATTTGAATAAAGATTCAAAGGACGGAAAACCAAACCGCTTGCAATACAGTTTTTGTTTTTAAAGTTTGTATGCATGCCGTCATTCACATAACTTAAACACGTCAACCAGTCAGTAAGCTAAATGCAGAAAAAGCAGCAAATGTATACATTAGTCAGATATTACCCATACTACTGTTTGTGACTAGTTTCCATATGTCTGACCCATTCTTAGCAGACCATTAAATATTCACATGCACTGATGTAACATTGGACTATCTTTGACCTCTGGACGATATTGTTGGTATTTCTGGGGAATTAAATTGCTATCTGAAGAAAAACATAATTTATTAATTAGTGGTGAGCTATTTGTATCTATGTGAAGGTAAAGGTGTATTTGTATCGTTCTTTTCTTCGGCTAATGCACTGTTTAATGTTGTACCTTGTTAATAGGTAGTCGGTCTAATATGACTGTTGATATATTATTGAAAACTCCCACTGATTATGATTGTAGATTACGAGCATTATTTTATTTGTGCTATTCATATGATATTAACTTTTTAAATATTTTAGATTTTTCCCTGTCTTCCTGGTTGACGAGCAAAGGATATAAATACAGTAGTTACCTAGGTGATGGAGTCACAGCGGAGCTGCTCGAGACCCTTGGAATTGTTGGCTTCTTGAACGAAACACAGTGTGATCGGAAATCGTCTACATATGCTCCATCAGCGTATGGGTGGAAGAGAAGTATGTATATATATATATTTACATACATTGATTTGTATGTTAAATATAGCTATGTTATACAATAACAACCGAAGAAACAAAAAGACGATTCATATAATTCATTAACATAGATTTGTGGCTTGCAAAATAAACCATGTTCTTTATGTTGAACCGGACAACCATTCAAGTGCATTTCACGCCAGTTTTGGGATTTATTAGTACCATGCTTTGCAATGTGCTGATGTATATATTTAAGACTGACATATATGCAACCCTCTAAATAGAGTTCATTCTTAATGCAGCTAACTATTTACATCACGTCTATTCATCTCCTGTAATATTTAGTCCAAAATAATTAATTTCATAAATGACTGTATTGATACATGTATGATTATAAATATAACTTTGTACTGTTTAGGTTGTACTCTTGGAGTAATTGCCAATCCACTACCAAATATATTGTCATGTGATCTACAACACTCATGCACTGCCGTCGACTGTTGCGTAGATGCATACCTGTTAGAAACATCATTTAACGTCATATTTAACTTGGACCCATGTTCCAAAATGATGAAGATCGGCATTGAAATGTTACAGTTCGATATACCGTTAGAAGACTACAACTTTGGTGAGTAACAACTCGTATGTTATTATTAAATGTTTGCTAACATTCTTACTGCTATATGTGTGTTACACTGGTGCTATATTTATAAGTATTCACAGTTAATCTATTGATCTAAAGGGAGAAAAGAATGAACAATGATAATGCAACATACCAACATCGATCTTAGTAGTTTTCTATCAATTATAGTGTTTCATGCATAAATAACAGTTTATATAAATAAACCATGTATGTTTGTTTGCGTGTCTTTAAACCCAATGCAAATTAATAAGACATACCACTCGCTGTTTCAGGCACCAGATCCCGATTCTGCTTGTATGGAGTAATCTGCTTAGAGTAAGTTAATTCCTTACATTTAGATGCACAATGATACTCGAAAATAAAAGTGTACCACATAAATAATTGTGTAAACTATATTCGTATTTTGTTTAATTATTAAGCAATACCATTAGCTTTGTAGTAATGTCCATTAGCCTGGAAAAAGGTTCTACACACATTTTGATTGTAGATACACAGTGAAAGACCTTTATTGGTCAGGGATTTATATCGTTGATCTCAAGCTAAGTGTTTGTTTCGATTCGTCAACACCCTGTCACATTGAAAGTCAGATATTCAGATCTACCGTGCTACCAAAAATGATATGTAGCTGGGAGGATGCAAACTTAATTCAAAGTAAGTAATTTAATCAAATTATTAGGTATTGATCATTTATTTTAAATTAGTGTTTCGTATGAACAATCTAGTAAGTAAGCCATTTTAATCGCCAAACCCAAATGTTTACTAGTATATTAATATAACTCTTTCAGCGCTGTATAAATTCAAAGTAATGTACAAACAACATATATCCAGATCAGCCAAGGCTTTTACGATCTGGATCTATGTTGTTTGCTTTTCGGACAGGTGTTTCAGCTCCACTGTCTGAAGAGCAATCAGCATATAGCCATATCAAGTTCGGTTCTGTCTGTTCGGGTTCCCGATTGTTTGCTAAGGCGCTTGTATGGGACATTGGCGGTAAAAGAGTTAAACCTTCAAATTATTACTCATTTGATTATGGCAGTACTATTGTTAAAACACTGCATTATTTATTCCCGTGGTATACTTACCAGACATATAAAACAATACTAAAATATCAATGTCTTATGGATTACACAGTCATTTATTAGAACATGAACACAGTGTATGCGATAGTTCATAATTTATATCATTGATTTCTTATAGATTTCACGTTAAGTAGTTGGCATGCCGACAAAGGAATTCCAGATATGGTGCAACTGCCATCGTATCTTGCTGCAGTACTGGAAAACGATATTGGACTGTCAATGTATCTTGATCAAAACGAATGTGATAGAAAAAGTTCACCATACCATTCCAACAGTACCGTATGCTCATCAGGTAAAATTGAAATATATCAGTTCTATTGAAATACAATGCAGTTGATCAAAAACATATACTTATATACATTGTCCATACTATTGGTGTTTAGTAAATGTATAATTGGTCTTTAAATGTATGTTTAAGATATAAAAACCAGATGCTGACATGTAGGACGTTCAACATTTGATTCAATTACATTTTCTTAACATGCACACTCTATTGTTTAAAATGACATTACATCGCAAAAAGCAAATAAAATGCATTTTTCACGTATAATGCGTCCAAATACATTCCAACACTAACATTGAATAAATAAACAGTGTTGTTGTGGTGGTCTACAAACTTTCAAAATTGTGTTTCGTAATTGAATATAGGATTTCATATAACGATCATCCATGATCCTGAATTGACATTTAGTTGTCACCGGAGTCAATACTAAACTTGAGACAATGCCGTTTAGAGATAATTTAACTAATATTAGTCTAAAAATATATATGCACAAGCACAAATGTGAGATATAGCGGTAACTCTGTACCACCATAAAGCGTGCTATTCAGGATACACTAGTTGTATTACGCATGGATTTACATTATTTTGTTATGTCAACAAACCGCGTATTCGACATTTGTTTATTAGTTGAAATACTCAATACTTTTACTCAGTATTTGTAGCTAATATTTGGGGAACAAATTATACCACATAATAGGAAAATACATTTTGTAGAACTGTGCGTTTTCACTGATGTAGTGTCGCTTTAAAATCAGAACTTCATTATGCACCGTATGTACCGTAATGCTTGTCGACTTTTGTAGATTGCCGTTTACAAACTAACAAAGTTGGCATAGATGATGATGTGTCATGCTTTATTCCGGATTACTGTACAGCGGTAGATGCCTGTATTTATGTACCATTGATCAATCGAAACATACATTCATTCCTACGACTTCATGCGTGCGATTCGATGATGGAAGTTGGGATAGAACAGTTCAACTTTTCTGTCGGCTTCTTTGACTATGACTTTGGTAATGTGTTTATCTAAATTCGGCGTATGATATACATACATGCATTCATAATTAAATTGATGTGTATACGTGAATCATTTTAAAATGTAAATTGTTACGTTTATTGTGTATATATTTAGTTTGCTATTCGAAATTTGGTAGGAGTTACTCGGCTTGAATTCTCGGCAATGCACGTGAGCGGCAATGCCTGTGAGGCATTCTATTGACACACGATGTTGCGTGACCTTGAGTATACCATAATCATGTAGACGTTGCTCTTGCATTATCAACGGTTCTGAGATATCGCAAGTACACCGCTCGGACTTACTTTTATGAAGAAGACGAAGAAGAGTGCTTTATTAAGACTTAAACTTTACAGTTTCTCGTCTGTATGTAACTTTCAGTTTCTTTATGTCTTTATGTTTAATATTCATATTGTTCCCATTAATTTCACATATATTAAACTTATGATTTCATATAATATATTCAGTTAACAACTATGCATACATATAGGAGATAAGATTTCAGCTGGGCTGTTAGAAACTATAATGCATATCGCCTTTCCACAAGTATAATTATAGTATCCGTATGCACCCATTGCTAATGTCCTACATGTTGACACATACATGACCCAGTTAGCATGTAAATTAGTGCAAATCAGGTTAATATAATTATTAATTGGCATGTAATTCTCTGTTCCATTCTGTCACATTAATGTTCCCTTCATGTTTGTATTTTCTACATGTAGAGTTACATAGCTACGTCATATAATCACCCACATTGCATACTGATAGTATAATACATTGCATTTCCAAAACAACAACACAGCGTTAATCCAATTTATATATACATTATATTATATTTGTTCAAGAAAATAAGCTTATAATGAACTAAATATTTGATTACTTTCGTATAATAATATTAAAATATATTGTGTGTTTAATAACAATTTGTAAGTTTCAGTTTCATTGGTGAGTTTAGTATGTGATTAATATGGTTAACTATATCCCAATCTCGACAGCTCAGTTTTATATTGCTACCTTGTAATGATATGACGACATTTTACTAATACGTTTTTAATTTTGACATGTTTCAGGAAATGACGTGGAAATAAATCTAAGGGACATATTTAAGCTTAAGTAAGTATATTGTTCAATAAAAATAAGATTTGCAAAATAATGTATTTAAAATTTCAGACCCACATACCAGATTATATCTTGCTTACATTGTTGTATTCTTTATAATAGTCTGATATAAAGTATGTACAATATATCATAAAGGCATATCATATACTATAAAACAGTACATAGACATACATGTGTACATGTGTAATATCATCCATATGGAATGTTCAGTACTCTTGCAGAGGAGTATATAATAGTTGTTTCATTTGCAATACGCTTAATTACATATTAAATACTCTCTTAATTACATAATAAATACTCGCTTAATTACATATTAAATACTATCTTAATTACATATTAAATACTCACTTAATTACATATTAAATACTCTCTTAATTACATATTAAATACTCTCTTAATTATATATTAAATACTCGCTAAATAACATACTTATCAAATACTCGTGTATATTTTCAGATTTCGAATAAACGATCTTGCAATCAAAGGGGTGTTTGTGGTCAATCTCGAATTCAGTGTTTGCTTTATAAATTCAAGTTGTGAGAACACATATGTCATTTTCGATCAGATTACACTTCCTAAGATGCCTTGCACTAGGGATGCAGGATTCAGAAATCAATGTATGTACATATGAACGTATTTGATATTGTATTATTATTGTTGTTTGTGCAATGATTTACTTGTGTAAAGTTTTACTAAAATGTTAATGTTCATGAATACACAATGGTTAGCGCTTCTCACCGATACAACCCGGGTTCGATCCTCGGACCGGGAAGTATGTGAGATGGAACGGTGGTCGTCAGATGGGACAGGTGTGTTTTCTCCTGGTTTCCTACCACAGGAATGACCACATTTACGCTTTCATCTGCGCCAACAAGAGTGATTAATATAACTTTCGCAATCGTTAAAATTAAAGATTACTACAGTTACTGCCCCATAATACTCTCTAAAAGTAGATAAGTCATATTAAATGTTTTCGTCTGTTTGTATCGTTGTTTCCTTTGCACATCATGCTAGCAATTGTATTCCCTTATCACTTCTTATGAGTTTTAAATTACTATATCCGACAGATCTCGTACAGTATATGCAATGGGTACTTATTTATAAAAGAATGTTTTCAGTTAATTATCACGATTTGGATATAATCACATTCATCACACCGCAACATCTGGTAAGGGAACAACAGTAACAACAGGATTCTAACTAAAAGGACCTATTCACATTTTGGAATAAATCAGACTTTTCTGCCAAGGGAGGTAATAGAACATTAGAACATTAGAGATGTTTCTCATTACTTGTTATCCCGTTGATAGAACGTCTAAAGATAACAACAGTGAATAAGTCATGCTGTACGACGTAATAGCAGTTGCTAACACATGTGAATAAGTCATGCTGTACAACATAATAGCTGTTGATAACACATGTGAATAATTCATGCTGTACGACGTAATAGCAGTTGATAACACATGTGAATAAGTCATGCTGTACGACGTAATAGCAGTTGATAACACATGTGAATAAGTCATGCTGTACGACGTAATAGCAGTTGATAACACATGTGAATAAGTCATGCTGTACCACGTAATAGCAGTTGCTAACACATGTGAATAAGTCATGCTGAACAACATAATAGCTGTTGATAACACATGTGAATAAGTCATGCTGTACGACGTAATAGCAGTTGATAACACATGTGAATAAGTCATGCTGTACGACGTAATAGCAGTTGATAACACATGTGAATAAGTCATGCTGTACCACGTAATAGCAGTTGCTAACACATGTGAATAAGTCATGCTGAACAACATAATAGCTGTTGATAACACATGTGAATAAGTCATGCTGTACGACGTAATAGCAGTTGATAACACATGTGAATAAGTCATGCTGTACGACGTAATAGCAGTTGATAACACATGTGAATAAGTCATGCTGTACAACATAATAGCAGTTGATAACACATGTGAATAAGTCATGCTGTACGACGTAATAGCAGTTGCTAACACATGTGAATAAGTCATGCTGTACAACATAATAGCAGTTGATAACACATGTGAATAAGTCATGCTGTACAACATAATAGCAGTTGATAACACATGTGAATAAGTCATGCTGTACATCATAATAGCTGTTGATAACACATGTGAATAAGTCATGCTGTACAACATAATAGCAGTTGATTATAATTGTCTTATAGGAAATCATATTATGAATTTCAGCATTTTCTTTGTCTGACTGGATGGCAGAACGAACTGTCAGCAAAGGGGCATTCACGGATGTGAATAGAAAGGAATTGTTTGAAACAGTTGGTATAGCGGCCTATCTTAACAACAATCTGTGTTTCCTCCCCGAACAGCCATATTTTCCATCAAGCAGGGGATGGAACTCTGGTATTATCACTATTGCTATACATTTAAAATATTGTGATGAATGACGGGCCGCATTAATTGCATACTATTATATTAGACCTAGCCCTTATCATTGCTAACCTTGATAATTCCCGTTTTTCAGAATGCAAGTCACGTGCAGAAGTGCATACTTGTATATATAAATAATTCACAGATGCATGTGCCAGAAAATGGTGTGAATTAATAATTGAGCATTTATAATACCAATGTTTCTGTTAGATTATAGAATATACGTGTTTGCCTCTTGTCAAGCAAGTATTTGACTAAAGCTAATGCCGATACAAACATTGGTATAAACTGTATTAATTATATTTTTGATAAGCGGTGAGTGATATAGTGCTATAAAATATGAACATTCATCATCATATTGTAATTAGACATGCTTAATTATCTTAAATGACGTGATAGTATTGAAAGAGATTGGCGAGTACATTGTCTTAGTCATTTAGAGAGAATGAACCAAATATTAGACTAAGCAAAGCATATTACGGAGAACCATTGCACATTGTGCAAAGCCTCATCGGATTTAAAGGTGTGAACTCCGTTGCCTAGTGGTTGTAAATTCGAATCCAAATCGTTGTGAATTGTTTCAATTATTTCAGGACGCTATCCAGCTAATGTGTAGAAAGCGTTGATTCTATCCGCGTGCATGTCCGTATCTGAAATACCATTCGTAGGGGAACCAAATATTAGCTGGACACCCGCCATATGACCTAAGCTGTTAGTGCGATGACATTTATTCCAAAATGAACAAACACTCATTTATTTAGAGTGACTAATATATCTAATATTTCATTCAGAATGCCCTGTGGACCTGGACCTAATGCACCTGCCTGACGGCATTGGCTGTTATATTTCCAAGATGTGCACAGACATTCATTGTTGCTTGGAGATAGATACTATTCAGACATCTATCGAATTTTATGTCACTGTTGATGCTTGTGGGAAACAGCTTACAGTTGGCATAGAACGCTTGCAAACGACTACTGATCTCCTAGACTATCAGTTCGGTAAGCATAATTTACAATTACATAACTCTCTTAAAAATAATAGCATTACATCATTACAATCAAATTGTACACATAATATTACATTAATCATGACACACACAAGTTATATATAGTGTTCCATAAGTTCAAAAAGATTAGGCTATAAATGTTAACAACATTTGCAACATCCCTTTCAAAAGTTACATTGCTTTTAATTGCAGTATTGTTATTTGTTAAAGTACAAAGTTTCGTTTATTTATATAGTTTTGCATAGTTTTCACATGTATGAATACATAGCAAAAGAGCATCAATGTCAATTTTGACCTTCAGTTTGCAATGGCCCGAATTCATATACAACATCTTTTCTACACATCAACTTGTCTGAAGTCTTCTCAAGTAACACAATTTCTCAAAAATCACAAACACTATGTCATCAACATGCATATTTAGCAAAAATAAATATGAACTATACGTATATAGAACCTATAAGTTATATCTGTTGTTGTAGTTGTTTATATTATTTACTTGAACTGGCGAATTAGACCAGGATGGTGTTTAAGGTTTTGTAGTAGAGTATATGTCTTGAATATAAGGCGTATAATGCGTTGTATTAATTAGGTGTTTATAAACGATTTTGCTATTGGGTTCAGTGTTGTTAATATGCTTGATGTATACTGTATTAATGAATGTTTCTGTTGTAAGTGTATTTTCCATGACTTGGGGACCCGTTGTTTTAGCATTGATGTTTCTTGTTATCCATTTGCATTTGTCAATTAACTTTGTTAAAATAAGTTCTTCATCGATTATTCCTTGTCGTTTATTAAGTCGTTTATATAATAGAATGTTATAATTGAACCAAGTGGTATTAATTTTCATATAAAATAGCAGCATGTTGCCAATGTTGATAATATAAGATAATATGGACTTGTTTTCCAGTTTGACTTCTCTTGTGATACTAATGGTTTTATGAACTTAATTTTAATTGAGGCAATATGAGATTCGATATGAATTACTTGATATCAGCAACTCAGCATAATTGTTAATATGATGTAATCAATACTTCACAAATGACATAATCCATTGCATCAAATACTGTTCAATGTTTCCCGAGTATACATGTGTACGTCATACTTTTATTTTAGACACTTGGGATCGTTTCTACTTGCATGGAGTGTATAGAATCGAGTAAGTTATTTCGATAATTAGTCAGAATAACGGGGTGGTCTTTCTATAGGGGTCTATGATAGATAGATTTCTTTATTTATAGAGTGTGACTTAATTAGTTCTTAACTAATCTTCCTTAGGGCCCTCTTAAATTTCGTAATACTATGTTTATGGCGGGATTTACTGTAGTTTAAGCAGTAAGTCCGTTGAATCATATGTTCAGTATCCCACATGGAAGTAAATGCATTTTCAAAACGGTTATAATGAAATGGCTTTTGATCGAATTTCCAAACTTTAATGTCCTATTTTAAGTCCCATATCAACATTGAAACTATTCATTATACAAATGTACATGTTTCATTACATTTATTCATTGCAGTTACATGATTGAAAACTTCCAAGGAGGTCGGAAGTACATTATGAATGTGAATATCAGTGCTTGCTTTGAATCTGATGGCGCATGCGACTACTCAATACCCGTACTTCAGAAAACCATCCTTCCGAAGGTGAAGTGCGATTGGCAGAATGGATTCAATGAGAAGGGTAACACATGAACACTATTTATATCGTGAATTATTTGCTTTATTGTTCTTGTATACAACTATATCAAATATTGAAATACAAAGTTTAACGAGTATTTATAAACTTAAAACATTTCAGTGTTATAATGAGAGAACTATTTATAATAAGAGTGGCTTGGTGTTGTGTGTTAATGTTAAGTGTGATGTTGAATCATACGTAATTTGTTCGGTGTATGTAGAGAGTTGATGTATGACCTAAGCTGTTGGTGTGACTTTAAACCCTAAAGAAAATCAAAACACTGGTGTTTATAATTGGAATGTAGTGTTATTGCTGTAATTTACTGACATATGTATTGTACTGATTGTAGGCTTTTCATTGGACACGTGGAAGGCAAACAATAACATACTTGACAACACACAACTCTCACCAACGATGTTTGCTGGGCTGGCTGATGATTTGGGAATAAGTCAGTATCTTCAAGATATTGAATGTATACTGTCTTCTTCGAGACCGACGAACGGATGGAAGAATAGTAAGACTTATTTTGTTATATTATATATTCCATAAATATTAATATTAAATTATTTAATAATTGTGTACTTATTTCTGATTGGCTTGTGTTGAACGTATTTATATATACCGTCCCAGTGGCCTAGTGGTTAAGGCGTCCGCCTGCGGAGCGTGAGGTCGAAGGTTCTAACCTCGTCACGGGTTCATTCTAATATGACCGGTTGTTGAGTCGCCAGCTAGTTAATATAATAGGTTGTAAAACAACAAATAAATTGCCTATTAAATATATAGTAAAAAGTAAAACCATGTTCATTTATATTTCCAATCTTTCATATCTTCTGATACCACATACAGTGTGAAGAGGTATTCACATCAGCCTGAAACACACCAAGAATATTACAAATATAATTTTTCAAATAGCCATGGCTCACCTGTGAATAACATCACTGTGTTTACACACTGTATTCCTCCGCCAAATAATACAGTATACCAACCTTCAGCTTGCAATGGCCTGAATTCTTATACCACATCTATTCTACACATCAACTACTCTGAAGTCTTCTCAAGTTACATAATTTCTCAAAAAACACAAAAACTATAAACTGCCTGTCATGAAAATGCAAAAAGAAAAACATACTATATTAGTTATTGGGATGACATTCGATTGTCGATGAGCCATGTGCCTGACATTCAAGGGTAGGATTCGGGAAGTACCGAATAGATGTACATAACATGTATCTCATAAGTCTGAAATGACTAACCCTTTCACTAGGGGTGGCAATATAATAAACACACATTTAACATTCATTTTTATACATATACATTGTTTTGCAGTGTGTCCATTGACTGTAAACCTTCCAGCATTACCGAATAATATGGCGTGTTCAATGAGTGCATCCTGTTTGGCAGTTAGCTGCTGCATGTACGTCCATGCTCTCAATAGGAGTTTCAACTTTGCACTTCGTGTTGATGACTGTGGCTACAAACTGTCGGCGAACATCGAAAATCTTGTGATGGAAAGAAAACTCTCTAGATTCGAATTCGGTACAAATATTTTTGTAACCATATTGATTAATGCATTTTAAACTTCAAACAGTAGTGTAAATTGAATTCATGGTTTTAGCTTCAGATCATTTAACTGGGATGTCGAATTATTTCAAGCTAGGAAGATATCCAGCTGGCTTGTGGAAGGTCGTTGGTTCTACGTGGGAACCCGTCTGTGTTAGAAAGGGTTAGGAGCGGCAGCGCGATGGTTTCCTCAACCACTAATAGCTGGAGAGTCGCCATGTCACCTAAGCTTTTGGTGCAACTTTAAAAACCCCAATACCAATAACAAACTAAACATGTACATCTCCTTTCATTGAATTCAGTACATTAATTACATTCTTGTATTGCCAGATCTAAACTCTAATTTTAAATTTGCAGGTGAACAGATCATATTTGACATCGATGGACTCGTCAGCATTAGGTAATTATTCCGTTAGTCAGTGAAAGTGTGTACTAAATAACTGTGTTAATCCGCATCTACTAGAAATCATACTAGTAATATTAAAGAAGTAAAGAAGAGACTGGTCTTTATTTAGTTTAAGATGATGACGAAACATAAGTTATCAATATATATCACCCTAGACACGTAGTCAATCATAGCTGTATTCACATTGGAGTATCCGGAGAAAACTAATGTGTTTTTTCATCTCTCGACCAGGTAGATGGTACATCTCGCATATTTCACAGATCTGATCGAACCCGAGTTGCGTTGGTGAGAGGCGAGAGTATTAATCAGTGAATCGGACAGTCACATATCCCATAGCAACAATGTATAGCAACAATGTGATGACTTGTGAACTAGACAGACACTCACATATCACATAGCAACAATGTGATGACTTGTAAACTAGACAGACAGTCATGTATCCCATAGCAACAATGTGATGACTTGTGAACTAGTCAGACAGTCACGTATCCCATAGTAACAATGTAATGACTTGTGAACTAGTCAGACAGTCACATATCCCATAGCAACAATAAGATGACGTGTGAACTAGTCAGACAGTCACGTATCACATAGCAACAATGTGATGACTTTTGAACTAGTCAGACAGTCACGTATCATATAGCAACAATGTGATGACGTGTGAACTAGTCAAACAGTCACGTATCACATAGCAACAATGTGATGAATTGTGAACTAGTCAGACAGTCACATATCCCATAGCAACAATGTATAGCAACAATGTGATGACTTGTGAACTAGACAGACACTCACATATCACATAGCAACAATGTGATGACTTGTAACTAGCGACAGTCACGTATCCCATAGCAACAATGTGATGACTTGTGAACTAGTCGACAGTCACGTATCCCATAGACAATGTGATGATTGTAACTAGCAGACAGTCATATCCATAGAACAATGTGATGATTTGAACTAGTCAGACAGTCGCGTATCATATAGCAACAATGTGATGACGTGTGAACTAGTCAAACAGTCACGTATCACATAGCAACAATGTGATGAATTGTGAACTAGTCAGACAGTCACATATCCCATAGTAACAATGTGATGACTTGTGAACTAGTCAGACAGTCACGTATCATATAGCAACAATGTGATGACGTGTGAACTAGTCAAACAGTCACGTATCACATAGCAACAATGTGATGAATTGTGAACTAGTCAGACAGTCACATATCCCATAGTAACAATGTGATGACTTGTGAACTAGTCAGACAGTCACGTATCATATAGCAACAATGTGATGACGTGTGAACTAGTCAAACAGTCACGTATCACATAGCAACAATGTGATGAATTGTGAACTAGTCAGACAGTCACATATCCCATAGTAACAATGTGATGACTTGTGAACTAGTCAGACAGTCACGTATCACATAGCAACAATGTGATGACGTGTGAACTAGTCAGACAGTCACATATCCCATAGTAACAATGTGATGACGTGTGAACTAATCAGACAGTTATGTATCCCATAGCAATCATGTGATGACTTGTGAACTAGTCAGACAGTCATGTATCCCATAGCAACAATGTGATGACTTGTGAACTAGTCAGACAGTCACATATCCCATAGCAACAATGTGGTGACTTGTGAACTAGTCAGACAATCACGTATCACATAGCAACAATGTGATGACTTGTTAACTAGTCAGACAGTCGCGTATCCTATAGCAACAATGTGATGACTTGTGAACTAGTCAGACAGTCACGTATCCCATAGCAACAATGTGATGACTTGTGAACTAGTCAGACAGTCACGTATCCCATAGCAACAATGTGATGACTTGTGAACTAGTCAGACAGTCACGTATCACATAGCAACAATGTGATGAATTTTGAACTAGTCAGACAGTCACGTATCATATAGCAACAATGTGATGACGTGTGAACTAGTCAAACAGTCGCGTATCACATAGCAACAATGTGATGACTTGTGAACAAGTCAGACAGTCACGTATCATATAGCAACAATGTGATGACGTGTGAACTAGTCAAACAGTCACGTATCACATAGCAACAATGTGATGACTTGTGAACTAGTCAGACAGTCACATATCCCATAGCAACAATGTGGTGACTTGTGAACTAGTCAGACAATCACGTATCACATAGCAACAATGTGATGACTTGTTAACTAGTCAGACAGTCACGTATCCCATAGCAACAATGTGATGACTTGTGAACTAGTCAGACAGTCACATATCCCATAGTAACAATGTGATGACTTGTGAACTAGTCAGACAGTCACATATCCCATAGCAACAATGTGATGACTTGTCATCTAATCAGACAGTCACGTATCCCATAGCAACACTGTGATGACGTGTGAACTAGTCAGACAGTCACATATCCCATAGTAACAATGTGATGACGTGTGAACTAATCAGACAGTTATGTATCCCATAGCAATCATGTGATGACTTGTGAACTAGTCAGACAGTCACATATCCCATAGCAACAATGTGATGACTAGTCATCTAATCAGACAGTCACGTATCCCATAGCAACACTGTGATGACGTGTGAACTAGTCAAACAGTCACGTATCACATAGCAACAATGTGATGACTTGTGAACTAGTCAGACAGTCACGTATCATATAGCAACAATGTGATGACGTGTGAACTAGTCAAACAGTCACGTATCACATAGCAACAATGTGATGAATTGTGAACTAGTCAGACAGTCACATATCCCATAGTAACAATGTGATGACTTGTGAACTAGTTAGACAGTCACGTATCACATAGCACAATGTGATGACGTGTGAACTAGTCAGACAGTCACATATCCCATAGCAACAATGTGATGACTTGTCATCTAATCAGACAGTCACGTATCCCATAGCAACACTGTGATGACGTGTGAACTAGTCAGACAGTCACATATCCCATAGTAACAATGTGATGACGTGTGAACTAATCAGACAGTTATGTATCCCATAGCAATCATGTGATGACTTGTGAACTAGTCAGACAGTCATGTATCCCATAGCAACAATGTGATGACTTGTGAACTAGTCAGACAGTCACGTATCCCATAGTAACAATGTGATGACTCGTTAACTAGTCAGACAGTCACGTATCCTATAGCAACAATGTGATGACTTGTGGACTAGTCAGACAATCACGTATCCCATAGTAACAATGTGATGACTCGTTAACTAGTCAGACAGTCACGTATCCTATAGCAACAATGTGATGACTCGTTAACTAGTCAGACAGTCACGTATCCTATAGCAACAATGTGATGACGTGTGAACTAGTCAGACAGTCACATATCCCATAGCAACAATGTGATGACTTGTGAACTAGTCAGACAGTCACGTATCCCATAGCAACAATGTGATGACGTGTGAACTAGTCAGACAGTCACATATCCCATAGCAACAATGTGATGACTTGTGAACTAGTCAGACAGTCATGTATCCCATAGTAACAATGTGATGACTTGTGAACTAGACAGACACTCACATATCACATAGCAACAATGTGATGACTTGTGAACTAGTCAGACAGTCATGTATCCCATAGCAACAATGTGATGACTTGTGAACTAGTCAGACAGTCACGTATCCCATAGTAACAATGTGATGACGTGTGAACTAGTCATACAGTCACATATCCCATAGCAACAATGTGATGACTTTGCTTTCAGATTCATGGTAGTGGACATCCAGTTCAAGAATAAATACATGCTAGATTTAGATATTGATGTACACCTGGATGCAGCACAACCTGCCTACCTGACAACTCAAATACTAAACGACGTGATGGTACCCCGAATTCCCTGTCGAGTTGATGCCCCTTTCACCACTTCAAGTATGTTGATATGCAGCCATATTTGAGAATAGTATGATAGCTAAATGCACACACTTGTATTGATAACACCAGTATATATTAAACTAACGAAGATTATAATATGGTTCTAGTTCTACTAGCTTTTATGCAGTTTTGTGACGTCATTTACGCCTTCTAAAAAGTAACACCCACTAGTAGTGTGTGTGTGTTCTGAGTGTATTTAACGTCACTATCGGTTGCCCATTTGAGCGACGACACCTGAAGAGATTAGTCATTATCGATATTTGGAGCATAGTGCAATGATACAGACAGAGATCGATTCCAGAGTCTCCCTGGTTCTTTTACGTGCACGGTGTACAGCACCGACATGAGACATCGGTTTAAAGTCCCATCTGAAAGACTGTTAATTGTATTAGGGTCAGACGGGGGATCGGACCTGCGATCCCTGGATTACCAGTCCAGCGTGTTAACCACTGGACTACAGATCCAATAGTATTGCCTTATTTAAATATTTTGATAATGTTAGCATCGAAATGGTATTTGTTTTTGCGTTATTTATAGTTTATACACATTTATTTTAGCTCGATTGCGAAACAAGTTCTTGCAACTTATATTAATAATAATTCTCGAGAAATATTGACCGTTTTTAAATCTGCAATAACACATTGTTGACGTCATTCAATGTTAGGTAGTTTTGTGACACTGCATGCGACATGAGCATTACAACGTGATTTTGTGTTACAGATTTCTCATTGCAAGCATGGAAACGAGACAACAATGTAAACATTATAGATGCATATCAGGCTGTGCAACTATTTGAAGATATAGGTATTGCTGGATTTATGGAAACACACAGCTGTGTTATAGACAATGGATCATCAGCAATCGGTAAGTGTCGACATGGGATTTAAATTTAAACTTTATTTATTTATTTACAACGATTGCGAAACAAGTTTTAACAACTCTCGTTGGAGCGGATGAAAGCGTAAATATGGTAATTCGTGTGGGAGGAAACCAGAGTACCCAGAGAAAACCCACCTGTCCGATAGGGTGACCTAATTAGTTCTTAACTATTGATCGCTTCTCACCAATGCAACCCGTGTTCGATCCTCGGCCAGGCAATCGTTGTAAAATAAATAAAGTTTAAAAAACGTAGGGCACTCTTAAATGTCTAAAACTATAGCATTAATGCACATACACAATAATTATAACCAATGAACAACGGTCACGCCATGCAATACACATTATTAATTAGTGTACAGTGTAACTTAAACAAATCAGGTAATGTTATCGAAATACAAAACGACATAAGCATATTGAATGACAATCATTATATATATAAATATTAGACAGATATATATATATATATATATATAACTTTGTAGTGTCTACCGATTAAAAGTCGTTGTATCCATAATTTACATTGTGTCTTGAACATATTTAAAGATATGGACGTCTTAATACACATTCAACCCGAGAATCGAACCCGGTTTGCATTTGTGCGCGTGTTATCCACTGCGCTAATCGACCATGGGGTTTAACGTATGTGTTCTCCAAATAGTAGCCTAGCAAAACTATGTATACAACGCTATAACTGAATTTAATAGATACTAAACTGAGAATATATGCCAGCACCTAACTCAAACTGTGACGCATATCTAAATCCATATATATACTCTTTATATACTCTTTATTTCCACTTTGCAGTGATTATTCACATATTTATGACAACAGAACAAACAGTACATAGAAATATAAACAGAATATCAATACTTCAAATTCTATATATACAAATGAACATGTTTGTAAAAGGCATTCGAAAAATGTGTCAAAAGAATGCCTATTCCAGAAAGTGTATCACAGAATGTAGCCGGTCCAGTGATTGGGTCAATCCCTACCTACGAGGCTCCTGCTACACCTGTGACACCCTCCCCAGAACAAACTTCGTTTCACACACAATTCGAAAGTTTTACACAAATGTGTATGTGAGGTAGTTATAAATGGATCGTGCAACTGAATAAGCTCTCTATTAAGCATAATTGTTAACCATATTTTTATTAAGGTCGTCTGTACTGTAAATAACATACTTCAGTTGTCAAACATATGATAATAACTAACTGTGGTTGCACATAATATTACAATCCTTATAAGAACAGAGCAGCTGATGAGTATCACTGTTTAGAATGTGCATGATGTATAATTTGCATACTATTTTATTTTTGTCAACAACTCTCCGCAAAGATAGTTTTAACATCATTCATATTGGCAAAGATACATTGAACATCATTCGTATTATTGTATTGTGGCAGTATATATGTGTGCATGTCATATTGTTAAATAGCCCTCCGTATATAACATAATATATGCATACCATAATTTGGGCTGCAGACAGGTACTATCTCCATTGTATATTTTTCGTATTACACTAGTGTAATAACCATGCAATTGAGCACCATATGTATTCATACGATCTGTGAACAAAATAAACAACCAACATGGCGTCGCAATTATGGTACAAACGCGCAAACACTACACATCATGCCCGTATCGCTGAATTCTTCAACAGCCATATCCAGCTACAGTTATAATTGCAATGTAAGACGTGCTATAAGTTGTGCCAATAACCGGTATTTACACGTTACCCATTTTGACTGACTTGGTAAATACGTTCTTGTTGTGACGTCATAGTCAAGATGATCATTTGTTATTGAATGTATTGACATCGTCTTCTAAAAACGACAATATACGCACAGGGGCTCGGTTTTATCGTTTTTAGAAGACTTTCTAGTAAATTAAATTCAATAACAAATGACCACCCATTTAATATTATATTTGTATCAACTAGTTGCTAATGTTGCTGTCTTTATTGAAATGGTTTGTTTTGTTTTATACGTTTATTGATCGTCGCTACCGGTTGCCCATATGAACGATGCCACCTGAAGAATTTAGTCATTTTAGATTGTTGGAGGATAGTGCAATGATACAGAGAGAGACCCATTCCAGAGTCTCCTCTGGTTCTTTTACGTGCATGGTGTAAAGCACCGACACGAGACCTCGGTTTAACGTCCCTAGGATTACCAGTCCAGCGTGTTACCACTGGACTACATATCCGTCTCTGTATTGAAATGGAGTTGTGGCGTATCACATTATACTTAGTGATAATTGTGTAACAAATACTTGTCTTATTGCCGAATTGAAATACGAATCATGCAACAATGTCTCCTTTCCGATATAAATATGTTAACTACTTACATATATAACCGAGTGTTTTATTATGTCTAGTTGAGCATTTGCTAGTTCCTTAGATCACTAAAACATAATATATATATATAATACAGATACTGCACTATGTCCTTTGAACGTTGAGGTATTGCATGTCTATGGTTCGGCATCATGCTCTCTAACCGAGATCTGTTCCGGCATCCACTGTTGTTTCGAGACTCCCGATATTCCAGTAAACTTCAATGTAGAAGTTGAGATAGATGCCTGTAAGGAAGAAATAACTGTTGCTATGGAAAAACTTCAATTTGTGATACCGTTTGAGAACTTCACATGGGGTAAGTTCCTGTCTATATTACATGTATCTCGGTTTATTAAAAACTTCTGGCGATGTTATCGATTAAATTAAACTTATGTAGTCGATGTAGTATTATCGTTAAATATAAGTATGGAGATATGTTCATTACATATAAGTATGGAGATATGTTCATTACATATAAGTATGGAGATATGTTCATTACATATAAGTATGGAGATATGTTCATTACATATAAGTATGGAGATATGTTCATTACATATAATTATGGAGATATGTTCATTACATATAAGTATGGAGATATGTTCATTACATATAAGTATGGAGATATGTTCATTACATATAAGTATGGAGATATGTTCATTACATATAAGTATGGAGATATGTTCATTACATATAAGTATGGAGATATGTTCATTACATATAAGTATGGAGATATGTTCATTACATATAAGTATGGAGATATGTTCATTACATATAAGTATGGAGATATGTTCATTACATATAATTATGGAGATATTATCATTACACATAAGTATGGATATTTTCAATCCCACCATGCTTTTTGAACATATAAGCATTCGGTGATGTAAGTTAAAATCGGTATAACAGTAACTAATACTATCGGAATTCATGATGGGGATACTTGTGTCGATTAGTATATATACATTTTATTATTATGTACAGGAACAGATGAATCATTTACTCTCTATGGCGTGGTCAGAATTGAGTAAGTAAACTCTACCAGATTCTTCGTTTGATTTAAAATATGTTGTTGTCAGATATCGTTATATTGCATTAAGTCTGCAATATCATACTCTCTATAATACCTATACGATATATAGTGAATACGATATATGGTGAATATGATATATATTGTGAATACGATCTATGGTGAATACGATCTATGGTAAAATTACATCCTCTATCTACCAGGCAATTGCTGCCTCTGTGAATTGCTTAATATCTAGTAGATCTGTCTGTATTTCAGACAAATTTTGTCTAATACAAAATATATGTGAACATTAAAAAATAGGCTCCACATGCTGGGCATATCTTACTATCATATCCTCTGTGTCATGTATCTGTTCTTCCCTTGAATTGACTTGTGAGGTGAGTATGTGAAATATCATCTAATTATAATTTGTCTAATTGTTTCAAATTAGTTTGGTCATATCAGAGGAAATTGAGAGGCAGATTTATGGCATCAGTCTAAACGTAAGCCTTTGTTTCGAAGCAAATGACGAATGCATTGTGGATTATCCAGTTCTAAGAGAAGCATATTTAACCGCCATGCCTTGTAGTTGGACTTCCGGATTTTTGGACCAAGGTAACTGTATATGAAATTATATTCCAAATCAAAGTGTAGTTTCTATATGACTTTGTTTGCATAGGTAGGACGGGCAGCCAATCCTCACACATATATATTTTTCACTTTATCGTAATGTTATACAATTTATAAGATAATGTGTGACAAGTTTTCATTTCATAAGGAACTTTATTAATCTAGATAACAATAGAATCCGTGATAGATACAGTGAGTGGGATACAAATCAGGTGATCCTGTTTACATTGCTATATATAGAATGCCTATATTACACGCATCATCTGCTTACTCTTGCAGACTTTGTGTTCGACAATTGGCGAAATGTATCAGAATACACACGTGAGGAACTGCCGGAATCAGGAGTTTCATACTATCTGTCAAAGATTGGTGTAGCTGCGTACTTACAGCAGCCGATGTGCGACACATCAGACCTCCATTATATACATTATGATAAATATGGCTGGACATCAGGTATATCTGTCACAGAATATGACATATCAGACCTCCATTATATACCTTGTGATAAATATGGCTTGACATCTGGTATATCTGTTACTGATTATGACATATCAGACCTCCAGTATATACATTATGATAAATATGGCTGGACATCAGGTATATATGTTACAGATTATGACATATCAGACCTCCAGTATATACATTATGATAAATATGGCTGGACAACAGGTATATCTGTTACTGATTATGACATATCAGACCTCCATTATATACATTATGATAAATATGGCTGGACATCAGGTATATATGTTACAGATTATGACATATCAAACCTCCATTATATACCTTATGATAAATATGGCTGGACATCTGGTATATATGTTACAGATTATGACATAACAAACCTCCATTATATACCTTATGATAAATATGGCTGGACATCTGGTATATCTGTTACAGATTATGACATAGCAGACCTCCATTATATGCCTTATGATAAATATGGCTGGACATCAGATTATGACATAGATTTTTAACAGTTTTATAGTACTTCTTCGTACAACATATGGAGTAGTACAAAGATCATTTTAAAACGTCGGTAATCTGATATATTTAACAAATAACTGATTTATACTGTTGTCTTGTCACTGCACATTTTAACCGTGTCGTGTATTTAAGCCTAACATAACATTTTATTTATCGTTTTCCAATCCAAACCATTCACAATTTATGTAATTTGTAACATTTATGAATGTTATACATGTAAATTTATTGGAATAAATACTGTTTAAAGCAACATTGTATTTCAGAATGTCCACAGAATGTCAGTGTTCAACCTATGACTAATGGAACAAGATGTTTCATGGATGATACATGCTCTGGGATCGACTGTTGTTCATATGTGCCCATGTTGAAGCGTTCGTTTCATATTCAGCTCCAACTCGACGCTTGTTCACAATTGTTGAGTATTGGAATAGAACGATTGACACACACCATTTCACTCACTACAATAGAATGGAGTACATGGAATCGGTTTTACCTCAATGGTTTTATACGGCTTGAGTAAGTAGATCATTTTTAAAACAAAATGTAAGGTTATATAAATAACTCATTTCAAATTGCAGATTAATCGCATTTCAAATTGCATATTAATAGCATTTCAAATTGCATATTAATCGCATTTCAAAATTGCATATTAATCGCATTTCAAATTGCATATTAATAGCATTTCAAATTGCCTATTAATCGCATTTCAAAATTGCATATTAATCGCATTTCAAATTGCATAGTAATCGTTCGTACAGACACATACATAAATAGAAGTGTTTTCTTATTATAGTGTCACCGCTATTGAAAGGGCCAGCCATTACTGACTTATGATACACCTTTAATATGTAATAAACTGGGATTGTATATTGTAGTTACTGCTATATTTATGATGGTTGTTAGCCCGGTGTCCAGTCCTGTCAATATTTCACTAATTTACTTCTGACAAAATGACATTATCAGAAATTCAATACGGCCCAATTAATGATCTCGGTGCAGAATATATCAACGCCTGATCCCAGGCTAGCTGGTTGTCTAAGTGACTTACTTTCATTCTGTTTCAGTTATTATGTCACCAACTTACCTTTGAGAATGGTATACGTTGCGAGTGTAAATCTCAGTATATGCTTAGACCAAGATATGTGTGTATCTGGAGTAGAAATATTGAGAAATGCGATTTTGCCACAACAAATATGCGAATGGAATCCAAGTTATACGAATGGTTCAAATGGTGAGCTAATTTTGACAATGGGTATTCCAATTCCCAACTGGCAGTATTTCAAATAAACATAACTCGTTTGTAGATTTAAATAGCATAAAATAGTTAGTTTACACGTGCAACAATAAGTGACACTTAGCCACATTGCAACGTACAAACGGCCGATATTGCGGAATTGCAAAGGCATATTAGCACAGCATATTAGCACAACACATCTCATATATATCGTCATCTAGACAAATTAATTCTAAGTTGTGTTTCTAATCACAAGTATATTTTGTGATTGTTTTAATATAACTTTACTTCCTTTTACATTTTGTTGACAATATTCCAAAATATAGATATGTTCTACGATAACGTAACTTGGTTATCGAATAATGGTGTGTAATAGATTTTGCTATCGTTTAGTGTATTCAGGTTGTCCTGGTTTTGCTATGGTTTAGTGTATTCAGGTTGTCCATGTTTTGCTATCGTTTAGTGTATTCAGTTTGTCCTGGTTTTTCTATCGTTTAGTGTATTCAGTTTGTCCTGGTTTTGCTATCGTTTAGTGTATTCAGGCTGTCCAGGTTTTGCTATCGTTTAGTGTATTCAGGTTGTCCAGGTTTTGCTATGGTTTAGTGTATTCAGGTTGTCCAGGTTTTGCTATCGTTTAGTGTATTCAGTTGTCCAGGTTTTCTATCGTTTAGTGTATTCAGGTTGTCCAGGTTTTGCTATCGTTTAGTGTATTCAGGTTGTCCAGGTTTTGCTATCGTTTAGTGTATTCAGGTTGTCCAGGTTTTGCTATCGTTTAGTGTATTCAGGTTGTCCAGGTTTTGCTATGGTTTAGTGTATTCATGTTGTCCAGGTTTTGCTATCGTTTCGTGTATTCAGGTTGTCCAGGTTTTGCTATCGTTTAGTGTATTAAGGTTGTCCAGGTTTTGCTATCGTTTAGTGTATTCAAGTTGTCCAGGTTTTGCTATCGTTTAGTGTATTAAGGTTGTCCAGGTTTTGCTATCGTTTCGTGTATTCAGGTTGTCCAGGTTTTGCTATCGTTTAGTGTATTCAGGTAGTCCAGGTTTTGCTATCGTTTAGTGTATTCAGGTTGTCCATGTTTTGCTATCGTTTAGTTTATTCGTGTTGTTCAGTTACTGGCGTATTTGTCTAATGAACATATTTTGCTGAAATCATACTCTTCTCTTCCAGGGTTCTCATTAGCCCAGTGGAAAGTGGACAACGCAATGAGAGAAGATGAATCACTTGACCCGGTGAAACAGATAGAACTGCTCAGTGATTTAGGTGTAACTCCATACCTAAAGTACACTGAATGCCAAGCGATTAATGCTACCAGTTCAACAGGTAATATGTCGCATACATCATTTCTCCTAAAACATGAATATAAACTTATATTAATACGGAGTATTTATTGGGAATGCTTGATTATTATTCACATTATCAGGGTTTGACATGTTCCTATTAGAGTGAAGCATGTGTACTTTGTAAGTATTGTTTGTACTCTACCACCATCAGTAGCGTATTACCAATGATGCTATAAGGTAGAGACAATGTGGATTATTGTATGCATTAATCAAACGTGGATGGCAACATTATTCATTTTGTTGCAGAATGTGGACTGCCTTTGGACTTCCCATCGTCACAATGTACTATATCCGACACGTGTACTAGTGTGTCGTGCTGTATATTGTCTGGAGTTTTACAACGGCATATGTTCTACGAAATGGACTATGACAGATGCAACCATATGCTAAACATCACAATCGAGACATTCAGCCGGAGTATATCATTGTTTGATTATGAATACGGTAATGGAGTTTACAACACAAATTAATAGAAATAAATTATGTTTGAATAGAGTGCAAATACATAACATGGTTGCCCGTATCTGGAACAAAGATAAATATAATCATTAATTTATTATTAATCTATTTATCAAGTATTTCTAATTTCTTGAAACAAAATGTGCTATTATATCCATAGTCAATATGCGAATTGCTATATAAGTATCTAAACTAATTAATTAATTATAAACTATCATTAACCTAGGATATGTTCGTTAAGTGGGCATATATCACAGATTTCGATGTTTCTATTGTAAACAATATCGTGATGCTATTAAGCCCATTCTCACGATTTCGTAGCATCATGCTAATAATGTCACATAACTTGATATTTCAGGAAATGAATTAACAATGTCACTGCATTCTGCATTACGGATTGAGTAAGTATAGACGTACATAATAAGTGGCACATGTAGCTAAGTGGTAGCAATTCTACCCAGATGTAACCAAATATAGTCTGCATCCGGTATGTCAAAGTCGGTTATGTCGAATTATCCGGTTATAACGAAGTCGGATCAAAGTCCCGTTTAAGACACTATAATTTTACATATAACAGTTACTGGCTCCGTTTATATAGAATTTCGTTACGTCAAACTTCGGTTATGTCGAAGTATATTGTTCGGTCAGACGGAATTCGACATAAAGGATGTAGACTGTACGTGCATTTTAAATGACACATAACAATTTCAGTTAATCTTCAGTAAATGTGTGAATTTTAAGCTAAGAATGTTGAAGCTGAACAACAGTACGATTCACACATTAGCAATGTGCAGTTTAAACATTATTTATTGTAATGTTACATTTAATCAAGAAATGTACATTTAATCAAGAAATGTACATTTGACATAAATTAACAACGCGTAGGTTGATTGAATATAGTTCATTTGATGGAAACTAGACATTGATCAGGAACTAGGAATGTATTAATTACTACTAAGAAGGTATTAGTTACTAGTAACTATTTCAAGAGTAGACGATTCTTATTTCAACATCCAAGTTCATTGGTTGTTCCACATAGCATGCAATACTTTGCTTGAAGTGACATATTGGAATTATTGGAATTACGGATGACATTATATCACTGACATAAATGTTTGTATATTTAAAGATTTGTGATCAACTATTACTCAAGCATACAGTCACACAGTATCCATCTAAACATTAGTGAATGCTACGAATCGAATGGACCATGCGCACTAGTAACTCCGGTGCTGAAAGGGGATCTGCTTCCGTCGGAAGACTGTAAAATCAACAAAGATTATATAAATAACGGTAATACTAGTTATGGTCTTGTTTATATGAAACGTGGAGAACAATGAATAACTATGTGTAAAAACATAGTTGTCCTGATACATATAATACCACAGGGTTAATTGTGACTATTATGAGCAATGTCGTGCTGAATGAATTTCGCTATTGCAGTCGTAATTTATGTTGGTTTTGCAGCTGCACAGTTGTAGAGTTTTCATGCGTATTATGTTTGGCCGAAGTCGCCACTGCCGTACGGATACAAATCTATCTTATATCAATATATACTATATATATATATACAATCAATATAAATCATAAATATGTATAGTCACAAGTAATTATTTTACCAGCAGCAGGAACATACACATACGACATACTACCAACTTAAACAAAACAATCACAAAACAGATATTTTAACGATTGCGAAGAAAGTTTTAACAACTTATATTAATCACTCTCGTTGCCGCGGATGAAAAAGTAAATGTGGTCATTCGTGTTGAAGGAAACCGGAGTACCCGGAGAAAACCCACCTGTCCGATCTGGCGACCACCGTAACATCATATTTGTCCAGGTCGAAGGATTGAATCCTCGGATCGAACCCGGGTTGCATTGGTGAGAAGCGAGCGTGCTAACCACTGCGCTAATCGGACAGATTAATATCATAGCACAGTGATGTATTGTGAATTCAGAATAGATATTCAAGTACTGAATGATAATACAACCTATAGTTTATTAGACTTAAACATTACATAGCTCATCATCATAATAATACATAATCAATTGCTTGAAATGGAAAAAATGTCATAAATATATGTACAATGTTTTATAGTTGTATCCAACTTTACTTAACTTCAGCATTTTCACTGTCGGAATGGAGAACTGAAAAACACATGAATTCAACTGATATGCCGACATATGCTAGAAAAGTACTTCTTCGCGATTTAGGAATTAGCCAGTACATTCAAGAAAAGGAATGCGATGCTGAATATTACTATTCTTCGCAGGGATGGTATTCGGGTTTGTAAACTAATTATCTTTGATTATCTCATTTTAGAAATAACTGTCTCGAATAAACATATTAATTGTTTGAAGAATGTAGCACTAATGTTGTAATTAAATTGTAGATAACAATCAATGATTAGAACTTCTTGTAATTTTACATTTAATTGATTTGATTTGCTTTCCATTAATACCAGTATATTCATATGTGTATATATTCACTTGTCTGTCCAACATACTATCGTTCTATAAGTCAATTATTGTTGTGTTATGTTATATATGATGCACATCTAATCCGTTCTATAAGTCAATTAATTAATTAACTAATCCATTTCTTTGAATACAGAATGCAAAGAAAATATAACCATGTTGAACATTACGGACAACAACACAACAATTTCCTGTACTCTCCAAGCATCTTGTACTGACATTGACTGCTGTTTGTACGTGGATGAAATACAGCGCTCATTCAGGTTACAGTTCCTGCTTGATCCATGCGATCTCAACCTCACTGTCGCGATAGACAAACTCACGTATGAAGTACCACTAGAAGATGCGACAAGCGGTAAGACTAAGAACTACTAGAAAGCAATATTATTCACGTTAGAGGTATAAACTATTGGGTGAACTATTGCATCATAGTTTGTGTTATTTCGTAATCATAATACTGGCTACCACCCAGGTTGATATGCTGTGTTTTCCAGTCTGATAGTACGTGTGCTGGTTTGATACGGTCACGAGCCCGTAACTTACTGTTTCACTCGTGACTATTTACACCTGTGAACTTTCTACATTTTCTATGTATATAATATATGCATATACCGATATGTAATGTAATATATCGATTTATTAGTTTGACAATATACGCAATATTATGTTTATTTTAGTGTGTGGTAAATTTGATATGGTTACCTATATTGGAAAAGTCGTGTAGTACAATGTGTTCGTATCCAATCGATTAATAAGAAACCACTCTTGAGTGTCGATATTTTAAGTAGTGAAAAATGTGGAAACTGGTCTGGATGGAATCCATAGATTAGTTTATACAAAGTTATTTTAGCTCGATTGCGAAACAAGTTCTTGCAACTCCTGTTAATCACATACCTCTTTCCTGGTGGAATCCATCGATCAAATTCCTTGCCTAAGGGCACAATCGTAACTGCACCATATAAATGACAACCAGTAGATTAGATTAGTGTAATATATAATTATTGTGCATGTGAACATGTATGTTCCACATTTCAGGCAGTTATTTAACAATGAGCTTGAATGGCTTCCTGCGGATTGAGTGAGTATAATGAATTAAGTTTCAAGTTTAAACTTTATTTATTCAACAACGATTGCGAAACAAGCTTTAACAGCTTGTATTAATCATTCTCATTGGCGCGGATGACAGCGTGTATGCGGTCCTTCTTGTGGGAGGAAACCCACCTGTCCGATATCTGGCAACAACCGTACCATCTCATATACATACCGGTCCGAGGATCGAACCCGGATTGCAATGGTTAGAAGCGAGCATGCTAACCACTGCGCTAATCGGACGTTATCCTACATGATCTTGTTTACTAATCGGTTTATAATCTCCATTCAAAACATCCATACAATCAATGATGCAGTGGTATTATGGCACATATGCTTGTAACCATACATTGGGACTCTTATATAGCGAGTTCAATAACTTACATTGGCATGTCCAAGTGTACATGCATAATAATTGTAAAATCATTAAGAATGATTAGTAAATATATATGGATCTATCATATGGTAGCCATGTTGCATGTACATACATCTGCTGCACTGTATACGTGTCCTTAACGATGCATACGCGGGTACTGTCAATGTCAGGTTTGTTTTGTTAAGATACATTTGATAAAGTCATATATGTCTAAGCACAAGGACACGTATATACTATGACGTATATATTGCCACTCAAAATTGGTAGAGTTAAGAGGATTAGTTCAATGTACAAACGGTGTAATGAAATGGCGCTCTGATTTACTTAGTAGGATCTGTCTTAAAATGTGGCTCATTGGAGCATAGCACAATATTGGTTCAATTTACAAAGCATCCAATTTAGTTAATAGAAATATATGTTACTGTGTTTGATTTCAAGTCAGTTGCCCTTACTACTGTAGGTTCGAAACCCACTGGGGTGTCGAGTTATTTTATGTGAGAACGCTATCCAGCTTGCTTGCCGTAGGTCGGTAGTTCTACCCGGGTGCCCGTCCATACTGTTTGGAGGGGCACCCGGTGTATTTCTCCACCAACAATATATGGGATAGACCCATATGACCTAAGATGTTGGTGCGGATTTAAATCCCCAAACAAATAAATTTAATAAATATTGCACCATTGATCTATAAAATTGCTGCACACTTCAATTATAATTTATTCCATGTCAGCGCACTGTATTCAACTTAATAATGTGTTATTTTAGATTCATGGTGGATGATATCTATAATACAGACTATTCTTTAAATCTGCGATTCAAAGTGTGCTTGGAGAGTGCATTTGACTGCAGTCGTGATATCGAAATATTCAGAAGATTAATTGTCCCAAAACCAAGTTGCGACTATTCACCAAATTTTGAAACTCCAAGTAAGTAACTTTCCAACGATTATATTGCACATTGCCATTTATATATGCAATTCAACATCCAATTAGATAAGCATATACAAATTATATATCCAAATATTCATAATATATATTTATAATCAACAATTCAAATCTCAATTTGGTTATACCAACAAAGTATAGTGTCAACACAATAATTCAACACCATATTAACTGTTATCCATTCAATCAATGTTGCCACCTGGACATGTATTATCTATTTGTTATACCTCACGTGACTAACCCATGCACAATTTGCCATACCCGATCGCGCGACATTTTGCAATGTTGCATGCCAATGTCTCACCTCTGAATAGCCTCATTCAGAACAAAATCAATGTGATTTTATTTGTTATGCCGCCATCTTGTGTAGTCTCGAAGAACGAGAAAAAGTCAGGATTGCCACAACATAAAGCCTCAACCGCCGATTCGGTCACAGGCACCAGACACACAAAAATGTTTGGCCTATAGTCATATAGTAAGTAATGTTTACTAGTAAACATTACTTACTCTATGACCATAGGCCAAAAAATAATTCGGTATAACAAAATAAATATTTCATCTCGGTGAGTGTGTCTCCTCGGTCGACATTATTTCCTCGGGTTGACAATATCCACTGTCACACTCACCGAAATGAAATATTTATATAATATCATTATCAATTGTGGAGGAATTTGTGTTTACTATTAACTTTATTAACTGTTTATGTCAAGCTTGTTGTGTGGTGAACATACTTTTAATCAGTTTATGACACATTATATACGTTTGATATGTATAAAGATCTATGGACACAATATCAAATAAATTTCATTTAATAATGTTATTACCGAGTTTGAAATTATATTTCCTAACATACGTACGGTTGTATATGTATGATGAATCACAGTTTTGCTAATGTAATTAGATAATATAATGCTCAAGTATATTTGTTGGAAATATCCCATTAGCTTAATGGTAATTTTGTAAATGTAATTTGACGTATCTTGTATATAGTATATACATATGGATGCAGTTGTCACAACTGTATTAAGTAAATGACTATTTTCAGAATTTTCATTGGCAAACTGGAAGACAGACAAAAACATTCAGCCCAATGTTCCCCTGTCAGAACAAGAAAGTGATTTGCTAATTCAAGATCTTGGCTTACAAACTTTTCTCCGGAAAATACCATGCAACTTGACTATTATCTCTACAGATGGTACAGCTTAATATGCACTATTTCAACACTATTATTTATTGCCAGTGTAACACTAAACACTGTATTGTGATAAAAGTATTTACTGATTTTAATATGTAATAAAATGTTTAATTCATAAAATATTAATACAACTATTTTTAAATTATCAACTATATTAATTGAATGTCTACTTGTATTTCTTCTATGTCTTGTAGAGATCATAGATGCAAAGATATATTTTAATCGCCTTTGTCTAATCTCGAAACAATTGTGCTTACTTTATCCATTAACAATATGCTGTCTTATTAGCTATAGTGCCTGTTGATGTTGGGAACAATGGTACATGTGTGACGACAATGGACGGAGAGAGAGTATATTGTTGTGTTGAGTCTAGGGTATTGAACAGAAACCTATGGATGAACTTTACACTTGATGCGTGCAATTATAACATGGAAATGAATCTGGAAAATATTCAACAGAGACACACACTGTTGAATTATAAATGGGGTATGTTGTTTACAGAAAATAGTGTCGTTAAGCTGCTACGCATTTATCTTTGATATATTAAAATTGTGAACTTTTAGATTAACGTCTTTATTAATATCATATCCTAATATCACATTGGTTTATATGTTGCAATGAGCAACTATACTAATCGTTATAATATCGACATTTTGCAGGAACCTTGCATAGTCTGACTGCAAAAGGTGTATGGAGAGTAGAGTAAGTAACGTACATAATTATTATCTATTAATTTAGCTTATCTTACTGATACATTCAAAATGATAATTACTGATACATTCAAAATGGTAGTAAATTACTGATACATTCAAAATGGTAAATTACTGATACATTCAAAATGGTAAATTTGTAAAATTTAGAAAAGCGGATCAAAATGTATAGGATCTGAACTATTGTATGTTGCACATATGTATTTTGCAGGTATATGGTAACAAACGTGCAATCGGACAAACAGTTTGCATTAGATCTTAGACTAAACCTATGCTACGAATCGACTGCGAACTGTGTTTTACATTTAGATGTTGCCAACGACCTGCATATTACTTATCCATCATGTCCAAATGTAACACAAAATGACACTCGTCAATCATTCTATGGTAACTATCTGTTTTGTACATAACCCAACCAGTATTATATTTATATCACCTTCAAAGTTGCTTAATGAAACCTAAAGTGACATTTGATTTATCCTGTTTGAATACTTTAATATACGGTCAAAATAGTGTCATAATACAAGGCGTAACCCATAACAGTTACGTAAGCTATTTCGCAACTGTCAACCAAACCTACTTGGTAATTTTGATCATAACATAAATTATTCTAATCGAAATGTGTAGCTTCACTTTCTTATCTGTTAAAGCGCAAACTGGATTTTACTTAGATAATTTGTAATATTTCACAAATATACTGACACAATCAACAACTGTGCACTTTTCTATTAAGCGTTACTTTTTCGCTACAATATTTAGAATTATGGATTTTACTATCATGAGTGAAGAAAATAATCTTTCCCACATTGCACTAATTTACCAAATATTTAAGCGGGTAGACGTCCAAATGTTTGCCTATATTGTTTTCTAAAATGATATAAATATTACCTCAAAGGCAAGTGCACAGTTTCTTATTGGTGTCAGTATATGTATTCTAGAGATTATTACGTACTTTATCATTGTTGTTATAATAGTCTTAATGTAGTTATAGTAGTACACATACCAATTATTACTATACACAACGCGAATTATATAATGAAACAAAACATATTTATATACTAGTATATTGTTCCCCATGAAGTGAAAGTAGAGTATATAATGGATGATCAACATTGTACTAGTGTCTTTATTTTAGGAATATCGCATGACTTTTGGAAGCAGCCAATTTGCACAACGGATAACATTACAGCGGATGTTGCAACAGGTAGTTATTAACCGACAAAGATAGATTGATAAACATGCGTTAGACGATATTCAAATGTTTTAAGATATTCACCAAGTTCTTATAATATGCGGAACACGATGGACTGGTAATCCAAGGATCTCAGGTTCGATCCCCCGTCTTACCCTAACACAATGAACAGTCTTTCAGATGGGACTTTAAACCGATGTATCATGTCGGTGCTTTACATCGTGCACGTAAAAGAACCATAGGATGCTCTGTATCATTGCAATATCCTCCAACAATCTAAAATTACTAATCTGTTCAGGAGGCGTCGCTCATATGGGCAACCGATATCGACTATAAATAAACTTAAGACACACATACTTGTAATATGCTGGAGTGCTTCTGTATTGCCATTGTTTTCACTATGTTATGCTTCAACAGTTAATTAATACTGCAAGTCTGTACTTCAAGGATGTACACCATTGCCAACAGAGCTACAGAACATATGCCAGTGGACCAACCATTGCTCTGGAATAACATGTTGCTCCGGATATGACTTTGGAGAGGACAAACGAAACATGCTGATCGGGTTTTCGGTGACATGCGTAGGTTCGTTTCAATATTGGATAGAGAAGGAACAATGGACACGATCACCACTATTAGGCAATCCAGGTTTGTTAGTTTAGATACACTTTCTAAACTAATTGTTCCGCGCACTGTTCTTCAGTTACACATAAATGATTCCGAAGTTGACAAGTGTTTGCCCTTGTCATATACACACAATACGTTACAAACGTTTAGACATTATTTCAGCAGACAGGGTGTTTTGACTGTGAATTCAATACACCATGAATCGTTTACCTTATCTACGGTGCTGTCAATTCTATATCGATAATGTGATAAAACCATTAAGATACAACTCTACTACCACCACTACATCACCATGAACTAGAGGATGTGGAATGCTAGTACAGTTTTGACGGATTATAATGATTAATTAATTTCCTCCGTTCTTGCAAATCTTAAACAAACCACTTCCTGATAAAACCAATATAGCGTTTGCAAAAGCATATAACTTGTGATATAAACTATACCAAATAACAGCTACCATTCTGAGATACCAATACATGTCAAATGACAGAACCATTCGATTTTAAAAATTAATTTGCATAACTTATATAATTATACAGAAATTCGAACTTTCTTATTGTATCTAACTGGTTTACTATAAGCTTTTAGTTTCCGATTTAATCCATCTGTTCTTGTATATTAATGTTACACTGATGAATAAAATATGTTTATATTAAGCTTTCTAAAAATGGTGTACATTATTTAAAAGCAAAGCGAGTGTCTATCGGTCTTTATTGTTTACCTCATTTGCATAATGTTGTATAAAATGTGTTTATTAGTCAACATGAAAACAGTTACAAGTATAATTATACTATAGTACGAAACAGCCAATTGTGTTTGGAGGACAGCATAGCATTTCGTTTGTACACAACATTGTCAAACTTCGACATTTTTTGCACGAGCAATTTATGCAAATCAACATCGGACACTGATGATGAATTTGATAATTGGTTATGTTGCATAATATAAGGTACAGTTCCGTACCATGATATCTGTCTATGGCAACTATTTCTTGATTTAGGTGTTTTTAACATCCCAATTTAGCCATCGGTTGTACACATCTATGTAATAATACATAATTTAGAATAGGAATATGAATACTGCTAATAAGTTGACAATCTTGTTGTGTAGCTCACAACTCACAAAATGTACATTAAATAATAATTTCAAATTAAATTTTAAATTAATTTCTGAAACGTCGAACCTGATTTCAAAATGATATTTGGCCATTGGTCGTTGGGGGAGAACTGTACTAAATCCTTACACAGTGAGTCCTTATGCCGTCGGCTCCAGCGAGGGTGTGGTAATGATCTGTATATTTACACCATTTGAATCATTAAAAGTCTTATTATCTGAAATAACTAAATTAGCATAATTAATGTATTGGTTTAGTAGTTATGACAAGTTTGCCACCCGATGCTTTATCGTAATGCATTAGATATTGCAACAACGTATTCTACATTCAATTTAGAAGGACAATATGATTACAAAGCTTTTTCTGTTTAGGAATTAATTGTATTGCTACGCTTTTCTGTCTGAAATCTTAAAGATTGAACATTTGTTTGTGTATGCCATAGCATAGCCTGGTTGCCAGTCTGTCGATTTTTCACTTTTTAACTTCTGGCATAATGACATTATCAGAAACTCAATACGGCCCAATTAATGCTATCGGTGTTAAAATATATTAATTTGACTGACCAGGCAAAATATATTGACGTCTGTTTCCAGGCTAGCCATAGCAATGAATGAAGGTATAATTCCAGATATTTACGTTGCTGTAACTGTATTCTATTTCATTTTTTATATGATTTGTATAAATAAATACTGTTTTTATTTTATTATATTTAGAACACATCAAACATGTGATAGCTGATACCATTTTCTTTGATATGAATGCAACAATACATGACGTATCGATTACAATAACAGTATGTACAGGCACACAGAATACATACGATTGTCAGTTAAATTTCCGCCTTCAACAACAAATAACGTGCTTATCAAAGCGACGAAAACGCCGAAGTATAATGGAACCTGTAACAATATCGTAAGTACGATCTGGATGAACATATCCATTGCTAAGGATATTCAAGTAATAGTTTGTTATCGTCATTATCCGTGCACACTGGTCAGTCCAGTGCACTAATATTGTATTTATTTTGTAATCCTGTAAATAACATTGTATAAACATGTTAGCGCTCACCCGACATTGAAATTGGTGACACTAATATCACATAACTTTGCTTAGTGTAATAACACTATCTCATAATTTCTTATATGTACACACGTGTAATAATACACTGACATATTCTGATTGGTTGAGTGAATAATCCTTATGTATTTGTAAATTAAACTTTAAAGAATGCATATTTCTATTTGAATTTGTAAATAACATTAATGGTAAGACAGACTACGATTTAAAAGAAGTATTGACGCAATTATAACATAATATAGATATACTGCTGCTAAGCGTAGTGGCGTCATGTCAATTTCTCGTGATGTCACGACAATTTGCGCTGATACTAGGCACCAAAATGAAAGTAGCAATGTTATTTATTAAAACGACCCTGCTATGGAAATGTGACAAAACGGATCTTACACTAGTGATGAGTTCATAGTAATATATATTTTATGAAACTCGTTTTGGAATATTGCAAACCTCGTTTCATAATACATGGTATGAAATCACCACTCATGTAAGATCCTATACGTTGTTATATAGCTCTAGCTCTTTCTCTCTGGTAATACTTATTTATATTGCAGACCTGAGATGGACATCAAAGAGGCTGTTCAACAACTAATTAGTCAAGGAGCAAGCAATGCTGATATACAGACGTTTGTTGATGAAGCAATACAATTCCAGGTAGATATAATGATAAAATAGTTCCTGGAATATGGATTTGGATTCAATCAGGTATTTCGTAATAAAATGTATATACAGTCAAACCTGTATTAGCGGTCACCTCCATTAAGCAGTCAACCTGTAGTAAGCAGCCAGTGTCCATATTCCCAATATGTTGTTTTATTATACGTGTGTCCTCTATTAAGCAGCCACCTGTGCTAAGAAGCCACTTTCTACGAGTCCATTGGCTGGCTGCATAAGACAGGTTTTGAATGTATGCATATAATAGCTATCATAACATATTAATCCCTTGATCAAATTATGGATTTACATGTACACACATGTATTTGTTTTTGTATTATTGCAATGCAGTACATTATATTACATTACCGTGCATTATATTACAGTACACTACAGTACATCGCAGTACATTACAGTGCATTATAGTACATCACATTACAGTACATTACAGTATATTACAGTGCATTACAGTACAGTACAGTGCATTACAGTACAGTGTAGTACATTACAGTATATTACAGTACAGTACATTACATTATATTACAGTACACTACAGTATATTACAGTACATATCAGTACATTACAATACATTACAGTATATTACAGTACATTACAGTACAATACATTATATTACAGTATATTACAGTACATTACAGTACACTACAGTATATTACATTACATTTCAGTACATTAAGTACATTACAGTATATTACAGTACATTAAGTACATTACAGTATATTACAATGCATTACATTATATTACAGTACATTGTAGTACAATACATTATATTACAGTACATTACAGTGCAGAACAGTGCAGTACATTACAGTGCATTACAGTATAATACAGTAAATTGCAGTATGTTGCAGTACATTGCAGTACATTACATTATAGTATATTACAGTATATTAAGTACATTTCAGTATAGTACAGTACACTGCAGTACATTACAGTATATTACAGTACCTTGTTGTACAATGCATTTTATTACAGTACATTACAGTATATTACAGTACATAACAGTACATTACTGTACATTGCAGTACATTACATTACAGTACATTCCAGTGCATTACAGTGCATTACAATACATATCAGTACATTATAATATATTACAGTACATTACAGTACATTAAGTACATTGTAGTACATTACAGTACAGTACATTACAGTGCATTAAGTACATTGTAGTACATTACAGTACAGTACATTACAGTGCAGACTAGTACACTACACTGCATTACAGTACATTACAGTACATTGTAGTACATTACAATACATTACAGCAGTACATTACACTAAGTTACAGTGCATTAAGTACACTACAGTACATTACAGTGTATTACAATACATTACAATACATTGTAGTACATTACAATACATTACAGCAGTACATTACACTAAATTACAGTGCATTACATCAGTGCATTGCAATACATTGTAGTACATTACTATACATTACAATACATTACAGTACACTACAATACATTACATCAGTACATTACACTAAATTACAGTGCATTAAGTACATTACAATACATTACAGTACATTACGTACATTGCAATACATTACAGCAGTACATTGCACTAAATTACAGTGCATTAGGTACATTACAGTACATTGTAGTACATTACAATACATTACAGTGCATTCTAGTACATTACAATACAGTACAGCAGTACACTACACTAAATTACAGTGCATTAAGTACATTACAATACATTACAGTACATTACAATACATTACAGTACATTAAGTACATTACAATACATTACAGTACATTAAGTACATTACAATACATTACAGCACATTAAGTACATTACAATACATTACAGTACATTACAGTGCATTACAATACATTACATTGTAGTACATTACAATACATTACAACAGTACAATACACTAAATTACAGTGCATTAAGTACATTACAGTACATTACAGTGCATTACAATACATTACAGTACATTGTAGTACATTACATCACAGTATATTGCACTAAATTACAGTGCATTAAGTACATTACAGTACATGACAGTGCATTACAATACATTACAGTGCATTGTAGTACATTACAATACATTACAGCAGTACATTACACTAAATTACAGTGCATTAAGTACATTACAATACATTGCAGTACATTAAGTACATTATAATACATTACAGTACATTGTAGTACATTACATCACAGTGTATTACATTGCATATCAGTACATTACAGTACATTACAGCTCCAGCACATTACAGTACATTACATTACAATACTTTACCGTGCATTACAGTACATTACAGTACCTTACAGTATATTACAGTATATTATAATATAGTGCAATAATAGCATACTTATGCATTATTCATATTGATGAACATATTGCTTGTAATATGACGAATAATGTGATTGTATATAGAACCTGCAGACAACATATTGCTGTCAGTTATGACATCATTAAATATGCATAAACAATTCATCGGCATACATAAATTATTCAAATTTAATAAAATTTGTATATTCATATATTTATTAGAAACAATTACAATCTCAAGTATGGGAAGTCCAAGAGCTGAGTGATTCGGATTCAAGCACTGGAATCTCAGCAACGATGAAGGCATTGGGTGAAAATAATCCACAGACTATTAAGCACAGACGTTCACAGTTAACAGTTGATCTGAAGGTTGAGGGTGGTAAGAATATACCGTTAATTAGGTGCTATGTAATATTATGAATATTGTACTGTTCTGCATTTTCTCCTGTCATCCACCAGTTGTAGCCTGGGAACAGGTTGATATATTTTGCCTGGTCAGTCATACACATATAGTTAAATACCGATATGATTAATTGGGCCGTATTGAGTTTCTGATAACCAGCCAAGTAAATTAATTTAGTGAAAACAGTCTGGAACCCTAACAAGTTGTGATGTCCTGGACAAGCGTTCCAAAACGATTTCTATTGAATAGTCTGTATGTCTTGTTGTGCTGCGGTTTACAGGACATATAGGATGTAATTAAATACCATATAATATGTACCATTGTCCAAGTACGATACAAAATGTGCTGTTTATTCCGAATAGATACAATCAACGAAAGATGGTCGTAGTACCGTATAGTTCTATAGCCAGTCGCATATACCGCGCATCTGATGATCTAATGAGGAACCTCGATTGTTTTCTATTACCTCCCTTGTCACATTAAGGCCGATTTATCCCGAAATGTATTGTGTACATTTCAGTTGGAATCCTTTGTTTTTACCGATGTTCCCTAACAATATGTGGTTTTATGATAAAAGTATGGTATGGTATGTTATTGCTATTGGTATGGTATGGTATTGGTATGGTATTGGTATGGTATGGTATTGGTATGGTATTGGTATGGTATGGTATTGGTATGGGTATGGTATGGTATGTATGGTATGGTATGTATGGTATGTATGGTATGGTATGTATGGTATGTAATGGTATGATGGTATGTATGGTATGTGGTATGTTATGGTATGTATGGTATGGTATGTATGGTATGTATGGTATGTATGGTATGTATGGTATGGTATGGTATGTATGGTATGGTATTGGTATTGTATGGTATGGTATGGTATGGTATGGTATGGTATGGTATGGTATGGTATGGTATGGTATTGGTATGGTATGGTATGGTATGGTATTGGTATGGTATTGGTATGGTATGGTATGGTATGGTATGGTATGGTATGGTATGGTATGGTATGGTATTGGTATGGTATGGTATGGTATGGTATGGTATGGTATGGTATGGTATGGTATTGGTATGGTATGGTATGTTGGTATTGTATGGTATTGTATGGGTATGTATGGTATGTATGGTATGGTATTGGTATGGTATGGTATGGTATGTATGGTATGGTATGGTATGTATTGGTATGGTATGGTATGGTATTGGTATGGTATTGGTATGGTATTGGTATGGTATGGTATGGTATGGTATTGGTATGGTATTGGTATGGTATGGTATGGTATGGTATGGTATGGTATGGTATTGGTATTGGTATTGGTATGGTATGGTATGGTATTGGGCGAAGTCAGGGCGACTATTTCGCACACATCGCCCTCTAAAATGACCCCTGCTTGTACAATACATGTACATCGCGTGCTGACTACAAATATTAAATATTGGCGAGACGTTTGTCCTTAGTCATCCACTACAATGCATCAATGAAATTATATTATTAAAGTTACATGTATGCTGTTACATACACATATTACTGTGCTGCATCTCGAAGACGACTGGCTTGAAGGAAATCAGGGTTAAATTTCGTTATTATTTGCTCGGTAGTCCCTATATTATACTTATATATTATATCATATTGTATAGTATCAAACATAAAGGAAAAACGCCATCAAAGATAATACTGCTTTTAATTTGAAGTTATCATCATATTCAATATGTAAAGTTGACATAGCTACACAAATCTTCAAGTCCACGTCACACACATGTAACGATTTTGTAAATGAAAACGCGATTGTAAAGTAATTTCCCTGAATCAGTTGGACAATTTATATTGCGAGCACTATATTGCCTTATATGGAAACTGTTTTTCTGACATCACACGTCAAGTAACATAAATGGCGGCGTACTATATAGCTGTATGTCTGACTAACTTATGTCTGACTAATTTAGTAATTTTAAATTGCTGTATACCATTCGATTTTGATATTAAACATGGGTAAACTACTAGTATGTTTAGTATGGTGTAAAGAGAATAATATGTTAATCTATATATTTTTTGCAGCTGATGCAATTTTAGATATGATTGGATCAGTAAATGACGCCATAGGCCGTGCTGATCAGCTTTTCATAGTTGGAAGTGGACTGTCGAAAGAAGGAACTAAATTGTTAGGTGCACAACTTGCAAATATGACCATAGGTGATATAGAAGCGATGCTCGAAGTTAATAAAGTTGATCCAACACTAATTGGCAAGCTTGTCCATGATTTTATTGATCTGGCTAAAGCATTGGTAAGTACTACTTTTGATTTGAATCCCTTTCGACTATGCTCGTTAATTTTCCATACAATCATTTCCTACAGCCATCATTCAATCATAACTATATCCTGATTTAAATATTTAGCATTAATTAATTAGTGTTAAATTAATGTACAACAGGTAATAAAAGTAATACAAATTTGCAAAAGCGACACGATATCTGAATAAATGGTGTTCTTAGTCAAATGTACCAAGTATTTAAAGAATATAATTTTCAATGGCCACGTGTTTTAAATATATGAACTATTCACACAGAAACGAACACAATCAAATTAGTTTTGCACCGTCGTTTACGCGAATTGTTTATCAGCAAGCACATGTAAAGCTGTAAACAATGACCAATACGCATGCATGGCGAACCACGGATGTTGAAACAACTGTCTTAGATGTTTGTAGTGATTGCTGATAGAGAGTGATGCGTTCCGAATGTATACATGGCGTTCCGAGTCCGCCTCCGTGGTCGAGTGGTTAAGGTCGCTGACTTGTATACCACTGTAACCTATCATCACTGATGGTCACGGGTTCGAGCCCCGCTCAGGCCGTGTCTCATTTATATGAAAAAGTTGGCAGTTTCTTACGGAGGTTGGTGCACCCAAGTACTGGTTAACCGCTGGAGCCTGCCCAGGAAAGGTGTTGTTAGGTAAACTGCCCGCCGGCGATATAGCCCAAAATGGTGCTGATGCAGGCGTAAAACCCGAATCATAACATAACATAACATGGCGTTCCGAACCGATTCGGGTATTGCCCTACGTTCACTTTCAGTTTGCTATCGTTCAAAAACATACTAGGTACAGTAGGTACTACAGAAAATAATTATTCAAATAGTGGGGAAGTCGTACTTTCACATTGTTATGGTTACAAAACAAACTAGTTACTACAGAAAATAATTATTCAAATAGTGGCGAGGTCGTACTTTCACATTGTTATAGTTACAAAACACACTAGTTACTACAGAAAATAATTATTCAAAGAGTGGGGAGGTCGTACTTTCACATTGTTATAGTTACAAAACACACTAGTTACTACAGAACATAATTATGCAAATAGTATTTTAAGAATGTGTTGTAGCATTGCTACATGTACTTTCAATTTCAAATGTTATAATATATTTACTCCATACGATATAGGTATGCAGTAAGTAACTTATTTATATTAGAATAACGTACTGTTACAGTAGGTCGACATAGTGCGTGTAAGCATTGTGATAAGTTATTGATCTTGTTAAATAATTACTTTTATTGTGTTATTATATAATTGATAAATAAAAACTGTCAAACTACAAAGAGAATATTACTGTTCTATTTAGGTTCATTTATGCTTGAGTTTATATATATATGCTATGTCCAGGTTTTAATCTTTATTAAAGTCTCATCTATGTACATACATGTAATGCAAACACAAATGTAAACAATTATATTAAAAGTACATAGCCATTCTGAATAGAATTATAAGAGACATATTGCAACAAAACATATCACATTATAAAATCGCACACTACTATTAGTTAATGCTTATTTACATTCTAAAGCCAAGAAACAGTTGCTAATTTATATTTAAATACGAAATAAAACAAAATGGTATAAAACACTGAATCGAAAAACAAGCACTAGTGCGCTATTAAGAAATATCTTACAAAATCAGTTATCACCCTGGATCAGATCGAGAATGACCTAATTAGCAGCTGCTTCTTGTAGTCTGTAAAATCATAGATATATAGTAATTAGCACAAAAAGGGCTTTATTTACAAAGGTAAAAGTAACGACGCTGTAGTATATTAAAACAGGTTTTGGCACAAAGTCTTATCACTGATTGATTACTGAATAGAAATAGAAATTGATCACGTTTTGTCAGATTACAGAAATTATGGTCAGCTAATATTGCCTTCTGCAATAGTACAGTTCTTAGATCATTATATATTGCAAATTCCAATAAAACGTGATGTTCATCTTCTATCCCATTACAAAAAGGACATTTACGATCGTCTAATTTTATATTCTCATACCTTCCGGTTTCTATACGGATTGGTGCAACACCGCATCTAAATTTACTAAATGCCGACCTGTGTCGTGTAGGTAAAATCACTACAATATTCCTCAGGTTCAAATACATGCTTAAACTTACAATACGTTCTTAATTTGTTACGACCTCGTCCAGTAGTACCATGAATGCTATTTATAGAGGCATACCAATCTGTTATATATTTCTTCATACCAAATTTTCCCACACATTCGACACAATGACGCTTAGAAAGTGCAATTCGTTTGTTCAATCTCGAGTTATTTGTGTTGGTAATTCGTACCCAAAACGTAGAAACTGTTTTCCATTGACGGACAATGGGAGGTTGCCAACCCATTTCACGTGAAACGGTTGCATTGGGTGTATACTTGCCGACACCAAGATAAACCGCATAGCACGGCTTTGGACAGCATTTATACAAGGAAAGGATTTATACCCCCATATTGAGGCACCATAAGCAATTACAGGCCAAACAACAGTGTCGTATAGCTTGGTGAATACATTATACGATACCCCTCCCGAAATGTTACATTTAGCTATCAATAATCCTAACGCACGACTTGCACTCTGAGCAACCATCTTAGCTGCATTTAGCAAAATTTGTAAGTCATATTCATCTTTAGCTAGTAAAACAATGTCATCAGCATATAGGATTATGCAAACCTTTTCATTATCTATATTAATACCAATATCAAAGGACTTAAGATATATAGCTAGGTCATTGATATATAAATTAAACAACAAGGGTGATAACACACAGCCTTGTCTCAATCCACAATGAACATTAAACCAGTCTGTTTTAAATGAGTTAATTCTAACACAAGAGGCGACAGATGAATAGAGTGACTTTATGGCTTGAACCATTTTACCAGAAATACCTATATCATTTAATCTTGTCCATAATTTAGAACGATTAATGAAATCGTAAGCTTTACGGAAGTCTATAAAAGCTGCATTGCTTAAGTTTCTTTCGTGTTTCAACTAAATTAACTAAAGACGAAATTTGATCGGAAGTGCTTCTCTTCTTACGGAAACCATTCTGTTCATCTGCCAAAATGCCATTGTCTTCAACCCAAGAACTCAATCTATCATTCAATATATTACAGTATATCTTGTATGTTGTACAATCTAGAGAAATGCCTCTATAAGACACGGGGTCTGTAGGATCAGCTGTTGCAGACTTTGGAATTGGATTAATAATACATCTATTCCATAATGATGGAGTAATATCATTCTCAAAGCATATATTATATAAGGCATGCAGAAACAATATAGTGGTATCATTTTTTAATACTTCCGGTGGACGTTCGTCTACTCCACAAGCTTTACCACGTTTGACCTTATCTACGGCCTTCTTGACCTCTAACAAAGAAATATGTTCAATAAATGGTACACCATCAATATTATTACTATTTTCAGTAGCCACGGGCTCACTTACACTGTCTTTGTTAAATGTCCATGTTTATATATGATTAGTACACGCTTGTGTTTAATGAGTGTTCAAGTGTATTTGATATTATTTATATAAATTAATAATAGTATGTACTATATTTACAGTCATAAATACAACGTTATTTCTTTTACATGGTTGATATATTTTAGTACTCTGAAGTGGTAGACAAACTGTTTTCTGGACAACTGGGAAACCCTTTCAAGTCGTTTGATGTGTCGCTAAGGGGGAAGTTTGACCTTCCTACGAGAAATGTGAAGTTCTTTGAATATCAAAATTCATTCCCGTTGGGTGGATTCATAGAAGTCACTTTAGGTATGATAAATAGTAACTAAATTATTCATATTTATAAACTTTTATTTGTATATGGTGTGCATCTAATTTATTAGTAGAGAAATCCACACAGAACCATCTTGATACTCGAAACAGGGACTGTCAAAGTTTGTCATATATAGAGGATATTTGTTTGTTTTGAGTGAATATGGAATATATCTCACTGAGAAGTGAGAACATTTCAAATATTTTCACGAGCGCGTATCGCGATAGAACATATGAACATTTTCTCACTTCGAGGTGAGATATATTCCATATTCACTCAAAATAAACAAATTTTCTTTTTATTTTATGCTAATTGGTGAAAAACAAACTCAAAATGAAGAAATTAAAATAGCTGGCCATCGTGTTTTTGCGCGGATGTCGTGAGTCGATACACAAATATGCCGCCATCTTAAATCTAAAGTTGAATCTAGGAAAAATACATGAAACATTTAGTGTTACAATTTGCAGTGACAAAATTCGAGACATTGGCAGTTGTATTTCGCTTTTGATATGTTTTATAACAACAACACAAATACAGGTAAATAGTGTCATTGAAGCCAGGTAAACGGTGAAAATTAAATGACACGTGTGAAACGGTGCAAGAATAGTGTATTGGGAAGGGGGATAATAAATAAAGCAGTCCAGCAAAATACAGTGAGTGATATGCAGTGAGATATGGATTATATCTCACTGATAGAACACTGTAATACATCAATTAGCATAAAATAAAGCATGATAGAATAAATTAATATTTTATTTCACTCAGACTCGTTATTTTCATTTATGATCCTAACATTAGAACGTTTCACATAATAAAACTTACACTACGCAATATCATTATACACAGCGTTTGGAGCCAGTGGATACTATGGTCTGGATTTGGGTTGGGAAGGAAAGCTAATTGCTCGATCTGCCGCAGCAACCATCACTCCTTTTGGTGGATTGAAATGCTATGGTGAAGTTGGTGTTGGATTTGCACTGTATGGTAAAATGCGATTCGAAGGACATATTCTGGATTTGAGATTTCCAACAAGAGCTGAAATAGGGTTCTCTAAGTTTCCACTGGATGTAACGTAAGTTCATTTGTTGAATATTCTTAGTTTTCCGCATCATATGTGTTAAACCACAATAATCCAATATAACAGAGTGGTGGAACATATGCTCGCGGTATCCCTATACTTCTGCATCGCTATGTTCGCGGTATCCCTATTATTGCGGCATCGCTATGCTCGCGGTATCCCTATACTCGCGGTATCGCTATGCTCGCGGTATCCCTATGCTCGCGGTATCGCTATGCTCGCGGTATCCCTATGCTCGTGGTATCGCTATGCTCGCGGTATCGCTATGCTCGCGGTATCCCTATGCTCGTGGTATCGCTATGCTCGCGGTAACCCTATACTCGCGGTATCGCTATGCTCGCGGTATCCCTATACTCGCGGTATCGCTATGCTCGCGGTATCCTATGCTCGTGGTATCGCTATGCTCGCGGTATCCCTATACTCGCGGTATCGCTTTGCTCGCGGTATCCATATGATCGCGGTATCGCTATGCTCGCGGTATCCCGAAACACGCCTAATAGAACACTACGTATGCAGATACTCGACTTGTCTTGCATGCAATGGAGACGTCCAATGATATGCTTTCACGTTGCCACGCTTGCGGATCATGTGACAAGTATGTCTGTTATAATTGACTTCTATAAATTCCAATCATAATATTAGAGAAATATACCCAAAACTGAACACAGTACATGTAGCGGTAAATTATTCTTCCACTAAAGACATATTGTGATTTTCAAACCTATAAATGGCTACTTGTTCAATTTTATCACATTCAAATGTATTCATATGATTAAGTAATGAACTATTGTATACCGCGAGGATAGATTCACTTCGGGCTGAATTTACTGCTGTTTACGTATGACGTGCCGATAGCCAGCAATTGTACCATAAGTCACGTGATGCCGCAAACAAATAACCATTTATGGTTTCTTCAAGGTTAACATAACGTTTTTGCGAGATTTTTCTGTTCTTATATCGTTGATAATATATTATGCAAAATACTGCAAGCCACCACTCTAATTATGTTTGTGAACGTATTGATTGAATAGTTGTCACATGTACCACTACAGTCACATAATCATTTATTCAGTCAAGTATTAGTATTGTATATCTTATGCAATACATATACGAGCATATCTGAATGTAATCGCATTGATATTATCATCCTAATATGTCTTATTTGTTTCTGTTTCAGAATGACCATGGATTTACAGCTTACACCTGTTAAGTTGAGACTGATCGGCTTAGTAACATTAGAAGTGCATTTGTTGTTCGTTAACATTAAAAAGACACTATTTAGTATGGATATATGGCATTATACGGCACCGACAATAACGAAGAGAATGATTGACGTGTCAACAAAGGAAAAAGACGAGACACCGCCTCAATTTTCACCGGTTATAAGTAG
>CM026404.1:31475340-31561813 GCA_014843695.1 Archivesica marissinica | reverse complement strand
TAGCCTTGATTCTATATTTCTCAGAAAAGCCATTATATCGCCGTTAGATGGCTGCTGGTTCCCATGAGACGCCATGTTGGATTGGCTACTTTTGTCCGATGTAAAGTTCACTATATCCGTTTCAGATGAAAATACACTGTCATCTAATAAAGTTAATCTAGAAACTACATGTAGTTCGCTATCTTCATATAAAACAGCGTTCGTTTGACTTAATAGTTCGCTCACCGATGTGTTAACGTCCGGGCCTCCGCCTTTGTGTGACTTTTTCTTATTGCCACATTCACTGTCACTACTACTAGTCCCACTACTCTTATGCTTCCTCTTATCCGTCTTATTCTTCTTCCCCATCACAACGCAGGTACATCCACATAACAATGTAACAATCCATGAAGTTATATCTCAAAAATCGAACATTAGACACTTAAAATAAATTTTCCTCGAGACAACACAAAAAACACGTCCGCACTACAAGTCACATGATCGCATCCTCACAATAACACCGTGTATGATAACCTCTTAATCGAGGAGTGTATGTTATAGTTAGCATGTGATATGCCTGCTAAGTTTATCGTTTATCAAACCGCGAAATGCTAGTGTGATCAAAATTAATATCTTCGTCAAGCTTGATTGCTTAGTATTTACGAATTCATTATGTGTCAATGTGGTTCGGTACTAATTAATTAGAGTTGTTCGGCATTGGCAGGTAATCCATGCATGATAAATAAATGTAAAACACACACAGGCATTGACAAACAACTATTATGGAGACATACGTAAGCACACAAATAATATCGCGTCTCTTAATGTATCCATTATTCAGTTGTTATTTATCAGTCTTTGCATGACGTTCAAATCGACCAAAATACTTTATAAATAAGTGGCCACATGTCATGGTCACACTGAATGCCAGATGTCTAATTAAGAACATGAACTATTCGCATGCGTATATATATTACCAATCGTATGCAAACAGCTTCATTAAGTTTACTTAACATAATCTAATCGCATTCTAGTTCACACACAAGAAAACCATTTTCAACATATTCCAAAAGGTCAATATCGCAAGAATGTTTACCACTAAAGTACAATAATTTATCGTCACAACTAAAGACCTATACTGGACGTAAATTGTGAAGATCTGTCTAGAAGATGAACTTTATTTGTGAAATTACTATTTATGAATTACCTCCGTTGATGAATATTTGTCTACACACTTATCAATCACTTTGATTAAGTGATATATGAATTACAGTTTTGTATTTTCCATTTGAAAAAAATATCGATCACATTCAATGTCCATAATTCGTCTTATTTCATTTTCCAGCTCACACATATTATACATTTTGTATGTTTATACATGTATAGCATATAAACTATTTTCAAGTATTATATATGTACACTAAAACGATCATGTATCATATGTGCATTTATCGCGTTTTCTTTTTATTTATTGTATGCATGCCTACGCTTTCTCTTTTGAATACTTCCTAATTATTGCCAGAATTCTATCTAATCCATCATGTTTGCATCAATTTTGATTTAAATAAATACTTACACTTTCATAGTTTATGTGTTGCCGTGCGTGTCTTGTGACTTACTGACACTGCTGCACGTTGCATAAATAGCTATGTCATTAAAGCTCAACAGATGTGTCACCCTATCCATAATGTACACAACAGTTTCCCAAGCAGAGTATGATATTTGAATAAAGCATTATTACATATCTTATATTCATTTGTGTTTTCTGGAGTAATAAACGCATGTCAAACACATGTAAAATCAGCCAAAACCAACAACAACATATGTAAAACATTGTCCATAAGTCAGATAAAAGTCTACATTGTATTAGGTATAGTATGAGTCAAATAATTTTTTTAGCAATTATGTGTACATACGTATTTATGGAATTCCATAGCTACATATTATATATTTGTGGATGACATGGACTGTGAATGTGGGTCAACGTACTACGACTCATAGGGTGTATACAATAGGATATTATTAACAAACTAGATGTTTCCAGTGTAGCATGAACGTACTGGTGTGAATCTATCCTGGTTCGATATTCACATTTACAATTTACGTATTCTTGAAATATGTAATATATGTTCAGGTTTAAAAAGTCCAGCGTACATAGTAGTATTATTATTAAATTGTACGTGTTTAACTATTAAGACCACCTCCGAAATATACTGTACTATTATATTGTGTGTTTGTTATTGATATAAATTGATATAAAAACTTTGTTCACATTGGACCAGATTGTTTTCATTCGCAAGGTAATATGTGTTACCTGCAGAAATTGGTTTACATATTCATATAACATACAGAAATGTTGGCTGATATATAATTATATATATTTTCAGTCTGTTGGAGAGTATCCATCTGGTGAGCCACTCTATTTTACACTCCTTGCTGAAAACAGTGCGGGAACCAGGGCGGGAGTGTCCTGCATGCTACCAACCTATGATACCACAGTACCGACAGCAAGGGTTACCGCTGGATTTGTATCTACAAGTAACCCAAAAGTAATCAAAGCATCTGTGCTGATTCATGACGATTCCGTCATAACAAAGGCGTTTATTGGGGTTGGATATGGTAAAGGAAGTTATGGTGACCAGCTTGCTCCATGGAATTTGCGAAATTTACAGGAGAGAAAACCAGTTATATCAAGTACGTGTCTTTGTTTGATAATTACTGATTTGTCTCCTTGTTAGAATATTAAGGGCTATTTTACTATAATTATAATACTCTTTAACAAGTTTGTTTTTGGGTTTAATGTCTTACCAACGGCTTATGTCATACTGCGACTCTCCTGCTATTTATTGGTGGAAGAATAACCGGTGTGCCCCTTCGAGCAGCATTCCAGTCAAGGGCACCCGGGTACAAAAACCGACCTTCCGCAATCCATTTGGATAGCTTCTTCACATGAATGAATTCGACACATTCAGTGGAATTAGAACCTACAGCAGGGTGGGTCAAGTGGTTTGAATTCAACGAAGTAACCCACGCAGCCACAGAAGCCTCCATCGGTGCATGCATGCCTCCATCGGTGCATGCAAGCCTCCATCGGTGCATGCAAGCCTCCATCGGTGCATGCAAGCCTCCATCGGTGCATGCAAGCCTCCATCGGTGCATGCAAGCCTCCATCGGTGCATGCAAGCCTCCATCGGTGCATGCAAGCCTCCATCGGTGCATGCAAGCCTCCATCGGTGCATGTAAGCCTCCATCGGTGCATGCAAGCCTCCATCGGTGCATGCATGCCTCCATCGGTGCATGCAAGCCTCCATCGGTGCATGCAAGCCTCCATCGGTGCATGCAAGCCTCCATCGGTGCATGCAAGCCTTCAGTGGGTGCCAATCCATGAGCATATTCAAAGGGAGAGGTCATGTTGTGACTCCCATCACAATCTTAGAGAGAACGCTCAAGTATTTTGAATGGGCAGTAAGCGAGTAAGCGAAGATGTTGAAGATGAACTGGGTGTGTTCATTTGCTCTATGTATGGGGATCACAGAAACAACAAGGTTGACAAATTGCGCTTAGTGAAAATGAAAGAAAAATGTAATGACAAAACAGCTGCTACTTTACGTAACATTGATTTGGAGAATCAGCCATCTGACAAACGTTAATTGTTTAGAACAGTACATAATGCCTCCACCTCCGTGGTCGAGTGGTCGCTGACTTGTAATACTCACTGATGTTGGCAGTTTCGTGCGGATGTTGGTACATCAAGTACTCGTTAACCGCTGGAACATGTCCATGAAGTGTGTTGTTATGTTATCTGCCTTCCTTCATATGGGCAACCGCTAGCAGACACATAAACATAAAAGGGGCTATCTTGAAAATATATCGTATAGTGTTCCCAGAAATACCATCTCCAACAGGGGAGCATGGAAGGACCACTGCGACTGGTGACATTGAACCATCACTTGTTGGTTGGAGGGAATGTGATGCCCCCACAGTTGATTGGCATATTTGGTGATATTGTAGACGATCACATGGGAAGTGATAGTGATGGCTACAATTATGACGTTCATTCCATTGATGTAGGTAGATAAGTGAATATAGGAAGTGTAATTCAAATGAATCTATGAAGGGAACTGTTATGAAAATAGTGTTTACCATGATTTGATTTATTTTATTCAATTTAACAGACTATATAACATAATAGAAATGTGCTTGTATTTAAGTGAGTAACATATTTAAATGAATATACTAGTTAACAATATTTAAAGAATTTTATAGAAAATGTTAGAGTTCACAATGTTTTACTACTGGCGTTAAATTACCCACACATGTGCATATGTACTTGAATGCCACATTTTATAGTCATCAGCAATGTATTATACAGCATTAGGTTAAATATTTAAAGAAGTATACTGCTAATACTGTAAGAAATAAATTTAGTATGTCCATACTTGCTCGTGTGTGTTGTGTTGTGTTGTGTTGTGGTGTGTTGTGGTGCGGTGTGTGTGTTGTGTTGTTGTGTGTGTTGTGTGTTGGGAGTAGCGGTAAGAGTTTTTTAACACTTTTTAAAAATGATCTAATGACTCTTAGTCTTTCCAGCACTATGATATATGTGAACACATTTTAGAGGGGGTACATGGGGACATAGTTTGAGATATAGAGTATTAATAATGTGTAAATAAATTACATAATTGATTGTTGATAATATGATATAAAATAGTCCGTAACCCGTAACTCTATTTTAGATGGCGATCCCTTAAAGCAATTCACAGAGCTACAAGACGGTAAATACGTTTCCTCCCCTATACAAACGCACCCTGGTATAACGACAGCGGATGCATGTGCTGAACTATGCTTGGACATTCCTCATTGTGTTAGTTTCAATTATGACTACGGTCCTACATCATCGTGTGAACTACTCCGTGCAATGCGACAATATGACGACACATTGTCTGATGTAAGTATTAAGTTAGAACATTTTACAAGAAATACTTCCCGATTCAAAGGTCAGTCAAACATGTGTCCAAATACCACGTATATTAAAGAGACCACTTTTGCAGTTTCCGTCTGTGTTGCTAAGGAACAAAGTAGTCTGTATTAAACGACCACTTCTGCATATATACCGCTCTCTGTACTTGCCTTGGTCTCTTAATACAAGTTTGACTGTAGTTAATTGTCGTATATATTCATAAAGCTAGTTTCCAGTCTGTCGATATTTCATGTTCAAACTTTTTATTTTGGGCAACACGAACTGAATGCGTCTCAATTAACTGATTTAGCTTGTGTCTTAAATAAATAAAGGATCTTACATCAGTGGTCATACCATATTTCATGAAGCGAGTTAAACATTGTATGAAACGACCACGAGTGTAAGATCTTTTTATAACATTACCTTATTTGGTTTTATACTCATATTTTGCACAAAATAACGCTACTACATTAATGTTGACGCCAATTGTCAGCGTAAAGTGTCATGACGTCACTAAATTTATGATGACGTCACTACGCAAAGCAACATTATATGTATGTTTAAATAGCCTTATAATTGCGTCGTCAAGACGTACTTTAAATCATCGTTTGTCTTACCGATACAGTTATGTACCAATTAAAATTGAAATATACATACTTGATACCATCAGAATCCTTTCAGGTGTTATTACACGTGTGTACATATTAGAAATTATGATATGGTTTTATTACACTGAATACAAGCAAAGTCACTGTAATACATATATTTATATGACGGACAAGGTTCCCAGGCACATTTTGACATAATATATAATTTTACGCATATCGAGTAAAGTCGTAAAGAACACTAAGCATTGCCTACATGAAACAGTATCCTAAATAAACTATTTTGTTTTCAGTCTGGTCTGTTTTGCTACTTTGAGCGGTTATCAAGTGGACATTCCGTGGATGTTGACCATGCCACATTTGACATGCAACACAATCGCCTTCATTTTGTCAACATAGATCTAACTAATGTCTTAGGATATAGATCTATTATTCCCAGTGAAGGCATTCTAACAGATTATACATGCCCGGAACCAGGTATAATATATTAGATTTATGTTATAGTATGAATACCATCGATAGTTGTTACTCTTAGAGGTATCTAGCTGGAGTTCAAGATAGTATGTAGTATGCCCATTTCCCCAGCTGTACCTTAACCCTTTCCGTCATAGAAGCACCTATTGACGCCATTACCAATACCACATACATTGGTAATGTAGTAGCCAAACCAATGTTCATAATAAAGGCAAGAATCTCATGTAGCCCTAATAATATCTATCGTGGTGGGATATATATAACGACTAATTATCCACTGCGTGATAGCTAAATGGCTGTATAATAAGATATGTGCTATTAACCTAAATATCTATGAAGGAAAGGGTTACGCAATATTTGGAGGGCCCTGACTAATTAAAGGGTTCTTGTATTTATCACATACATGTATTATGTAACAGTTGTAACCTCAATACATAAACTGGTGCTACATGTACATTGATAAAAGAAATGGCTTGGTACAGAAGAGAAGTATTTCCAACATTAGAAAATGGACCATTCCAGACAGTTGCCTTTGTTGTTATAGTTTATACAAATTTATATTTAGCTCGATTGCGAAACAAATGCTTAAAACTTATATTAATAACTCTCGAAGACTCAATCCTGATTGAATCAATCGCCATGATGGGGAGAAGAAGTAATGTGGAATTTAAATGACTTGCCTAAGGGCAGAGTCGTAATGGCTAAAGCTGCGCTCGAACCCGGCGCTTTCGCACATGAAGTGAACGCACTACCACTGCGCTACCAATCATTGTAATAATGTGTTGTTGGAATATACCACTCTACCATGTACTTTCAGATATGTAAGAAGGATTTGTAATTTACTCTTATTTAATGTAATACATGTATACATATATACATGCAACAACATTATTTAAATGCACGTACAAGTGGATGCTATGTTTCAGTGTATACGTACACGTGGATGCTATGTTTCAGTGTATACGTACAAGTGTATGCTATGTTTCAGTGTATACGTACATGTGGATGCTATGTTTCAGTGTATACGTACAGGTGTATGCTATGTTTCAGTGTATACGTACACGTGTATGCTATGTTTCAGTGTATACGTACAGGTGTATGCTATGTTTCAGTGTATACGTACAGGTGTACACGTACAAGTGGATGCTATGTTTCAGTGTATAGGTACACGTGGATGCTATGTTTCAGTGTATACGTACAAGTGGATGCTATGTTTCAGTGTATACGTACAGGTGTATAGGTACACGTGGATGCTATGTTTCAGTGCATACGTACAGGTGGATGCTATGTTTCAGTGTATACGTAGAGGTGTATGCTATGTTTCAATGTATACGTACACGTGGATGCTATGTTTCAGTGTATACGTACACGTGGATGCTATGTTTCAGTGTATACGTACAGGTGTATACGTACAAGTGGATGCTATGTTTCAGTGTATACGTACACGTGGATGCTATGTTTCAGTGTATACGTACAAGTGGATGCTATGTTTCAGTGTATACGTACACGTGGATGCTATGTTTCAGTGTATACGTACACGTGGATGCTATGTTTCAGTGTATACGTACACGTGGATGCTATGTTTCAGTGTATACGTACACGTGTATGCTATGTTTCAGTGTATACGTACACGTGGATGTTATGTTTCAGTGTATACGTACAGGTGTATGCTATGTTTCAGTGTATACGTACAGGTGGATGCTATGTTTCAGTGTATACGTACACGTGGATGCTATGTTTCAGTGTATACGTACACGTGGATGCTATGTTTCAGTGTATACGTACACGTGGATGCTATGTTTCAGTGTATACGTACACGTGGATGCTATGTTTCAGTGTATACGTACACGTGTATGCTATGTTCAGTGTATACGTACACGTGTATGCTATGTTCAGTGTATACGTACCGGTGTATGCTATGTTTCAGTGTATACGTACAGGTGGATGCTATGTTTCAGTGTATACGTACACGTGGATGCTATGTTTCAGTGTATACGTACAGGTGTATGCTATGTTTCAGTGTATACGTACAGGTGGATGCTATGTTTCAGTGTATACGTACAAGTGGATGCTATGTTTCAGTGTATACGTACACGTGGATGCTATGTTTCAGTGTATACGTACACGTGGATGCTATGTTTCAGTGTATACGTATACGTGGATGCTATGTTTCAGTGTATACGTACAAGTGGATGCTATGTTTCAGTGTATACGTACAGGTGGATGCTATGTTTCAGTGTATACGTACAAGTGTATGCTATGTTTCAGTGTATACGTACACGTGGATGCTATGTTTCAGTATATACGTACAGGTGGATGCTATGTTTCAGTGTATACGTACAGGTGTATGCTATGTTTCAGTGTATGCGTACAGGTGAATGCTATGTTTCAGTGTATACGTACAGGTGTATGCTATGTTTCAGTGTATACGTACACGTGGATGCTATGTTTCAGTGTATACGTACAAGTGGATGCTATGTTTCAGTGTATACGTACACATGTATGCTATGTTTCAGTGTATACGTACAGGGGTATGCTATGTTTCAGTGTATATGTACAGGTGTATGCTATGTTTCAGTGTATACGTACAGGTGGATGCTATGTTTCAGTGTATACGTACAAGTGGATGCTATGTTTCAGTGTATACGTACACGTGGATGCTATGTTTCAGTGTATACGTACACGTGGATGCTATGTTCAGTGTATACGTACACGTGTATGCTATGTTCAGTGTATACGTACCGGTGTATGCTATGTTTCAGTGTATACGTACAGGTGGATGCTATGTTTCAGTGTATACGTACACGTGGATGCTATGTTTCAGTGTATACGTACAGGTGTATGCTATGTTTCAGTGTATACGTACAGGTGGATGCTATGTTTCAGTGTATACGTACAAGTGGATGCTATGTTTCAGTGTATACGTACACGTGGATGCTATGTTTCAGTGTATACGTACACGTGGATGCTATGTTCAGTGTATACGTACACGTGTATGCTATGTTCAGTGTATACGTACCGGTGTATGCTATGTTTCAGTGTATACGTACAGGTGGATGCTATGTTTCAGTGTATACGTACACGTGGATGCTATGTTTCAGTGTATACGTACAGGTGTATGCTATGTTTCAGTATATACGTACAGGTGGATGCTATGTTTCAGTGTATACGTACAGGTGTATGCTATGTTTCAGTGTATGCGTACAGGTGAATGCTACGTTTCAGTGTATACGTACAGGTGTATGCTATGTTTCAGTGTATACGTACACGTGGATGCTATGTTTCAGTGTATACGTACAAGTGGATGCTATGTTTCAGTGTATACGTACACGTGGATGCTATGTTTCAGTGTATACGTACAGGTGTATGCTATGTTTCAGTGTATACGTACACGTGGATGCTATGTTTCAGTGTATACGTACAAGTGGATGCTATGTTTCAGTGTATACGTACACATGTATGCTATGTTTCAGTGTATACGTACAGGTGTATGCTATGTTTCAGTGTATATGTACAGGTGTATGCTATGTTTCAGTGTATACGTACACATGGATGCTATGTTTCAGTGTATACGTACAGGTGTATGCTATGTTTCAGTGTATGCGTACAGGTGAATGCTATGTTTCAGTGTATACGTACAGGTGTATGCTATGTTTCAGTGTATACGTACACGTGGATGCTATGTTTCAGTGTATACGTACAAGTGGATGCTATGTTTCATTGTATACGTACACGTGGATGCTATGTTTCAGTGTATACGTACAGGTGTATGCTATGTTTCAGTGTATACGTACACGTGGATGCTATGTTTCAGTGTATACGTACAAGTGGATGCTATGTTTCAGTGTATACGTACACATGTATGCTATGTATCAGTGTATACGTACAGGTGTATGCTATGTTTCAGTGTATATGTACAGGTGTATGCTATGTTTCAGTGTATACGTACACATGGATGCTATGTTTCAGTGTATACGTACAAGTGGATGCTATGTTTCAGTGTATACGTACACATGTATGCTATGTTTCAGTGTATACGTACAGGGGTATGCTATGTTTCAGTGTATATGTACAGGTGTATGCTATGTTTCAGTGTATACGTACAGGTGGATGCTATGTTTCAGTGTATACGTACAAGTGGATGCTATGTTTCAGTGTATACGTACACGTGGATGCTATGTTTCAGTGTATACGTACACGTGGATGCTATGTTTCAGTGCATACGTACACGTGGATGCTATGTTTCAGTGTATACGTACACGTGGATGCTATGTTTCAGTGTATACGTACACGTGTATGCTATGTTCAGTGTATACGTACACGTGTATGCTATGTTCAGTGTATACGTACACGTGGATGCTATGTTTCAGTGTATACGTACCGGTGTATGCTATGTTTCAGTGTATACGAACAGGTGGATGCTATGTTTCAGTGTATACGTACACGTGGATGCTATGTTTCAGTGTATACGTACAGGTGTATGCTATGTTTCAGGGTATACGTACAGGTGGATGCTATGTTTCAGTGTATACGTACAAGTGGATGCTATGTTTCAGTGTATACGTACACGTGGATGCTATGTTTCAGTGTATACGTACACGTGGATGCTATGTTTCAGTGTATACGTATACGTGGATGCTATGTTTCAGTGTATACGTACAAGTGGATGCTATGTTTCAGTGTATACGTACAGGTGGATGCTATGTTTCAGTGTATACGTACAAGTGTATGCTATGTTTCAGTGTATACGTACACGTGGATGCTATGTTTCAGTGTATACGTACAGGTGGATGCTATGTTTCAGTGTATACGTACAGGTGTATGCTATGTTTCAGTGTATGCGTACAGGTGAATGCTATGTTTCAGTGTATACGTACAGGTGTATGCTATGTTTCAGTGTATACGTACACGTGGATGCTATGTTTCAGTGTATACGTACAAGTGGATGCTATGTTTCAGTGTATACGTACACGTGGATGCTATGTTTCAGTGTATACGTACAGGTGTATGCTATGTTTCAGTGTATACGTACACGTGGATGCTATGTTTCAGTGTATACGTACAAGTGGATGCTATGTTTCAGTGTATACGTACACATGTATGCTATGTTTCAGTGTATACGTACAGGTGTATGCTATGTTTCAGTGTATATGTACAGGTGTATGCTATGTTTCAGTGTATACGTACACATGGATGCTATGTTTCAGTGTATACGTACAGGTGTATGCTATGTTTCAGTGTATGCGTACAGGTGAATGCTATGTTTCAGTGTATATGTACAGGTGTATGCTATGTTTCAGTGTATACGTACACATGGATGCTATGTTTCAGTGTATACGTACAGGTGTATGCTATGTTTCAGTGTATGCGTACAGGTGAATGCTATGTTTCAGTGTATACGTACAGGTGTATGCTATGTTTCAGTGTATACGTACACGTGGATGCTATGTTTCAGTGTATACGTACAAGTGGATGCTATGTTTCAGTTTATACGTACACGTGGATGCTATGTTTCAGTGTATACGTACAGGTGTATGCTATGTTTCAGTGTATACGTACACGTGGATGCTATGTTTCAGTGTATACGTACAAGTGGATGCTATGTTTCAGTGTATACGTACACATGTATGCTATGTTTCAGTGTATACGTACAGGTGTATGCTATGTTTCAGTGTATATGTACAGGTGTATGCTATGTTTCAGTGTATACGTACACATGGATGCTATGTTTCAGTGTATACGTACAAGTGGATGCTATGTTTCAGTGTATACGTACACGTGTATGCTATGTTTCAATGTATACGTACAGGTGTATGCTATGTTTCAGTGTATACGTACAAGTGGATGCTATGTTTCAGTGTATACGTACACGTGGATGCTATGTTTCAGTGTATACGTACACGTGGATGCTATGTTTCAGTGTATACGTACACGTGGAAGCTATGTTTCAGATTATACGTACAGGTGTATACGTACAAGTGGTTGCTATGTTTCGGTGTATACGTACAAGTGTATACGTACAGGTGTATGCTATGTTTCAGTGTATACGTACACGTGTATGCTATGTTTCAGTGTATACGTACACGTGTATGCTATGTTTCAGTGTATACGTACACGTGTATGCTATGTTTCAGTGTATACGTACAGGTATATGCTATGTTTCAGTGTATACGTTCACGTGGATGCTATGTTTCAGTGTATACGTACAAGTGTATACGTACAAGTGGATGCTATGTTTCAGTGTATACGTACAAGTGGATGCTATGTTTCAGTGTATACGTACACGTGTATGCTATGTTTCAGTGTATACGTACAGGTGGATGCTATGTTTCAGTGTATACGTACACGTGGATGCTATGTTTCAGTGTATACGTACATGTGGATGCTATGTTTCAGTGTATACGTACACGTGGATGCTATGTTTCAGTGTATACGTACACGTGGATGCTATGTTTCAGTGTATACGTACACGTGGATGCTATGTTTCAGTGTATACGTACAGGTGTATACCTACAAGTGGATGCTATGTTTCAGTGTATACGTACAGGTGTATGCTATGTTTCAGGGCCTATTGTCAATGATACACGAGATTCACTTAGTGCAGATGGTTGTATATCTCTGATACCAGCTGATAGACCTGATTTGCATCGATTCTGTGTTGGTATCTATTCAAAACGACAAAATCACAGGTATAACATTCCCAAAGCTTTCTTTAATAAACACATGCACATAATTAGTCCTTTGCCCGCATAGTAAATATAATCACATTTGCAAACAACATAGGTACCGATCAGCCGTGTATCAGGATCTATGTTGTTTGCTATTCAGCCAAGTGATGTAGCTCCACTATTCGATTAGCAAACAGCAGAGAGACTGATCAGATGATCTGGCTCTATGATGTTTGCAAACATGAGTTTTATCTCCTGCTAGCATGCAAAGTGTTAGATACGTGTATATATGAACATTCACTAAATGTCTTGTTTTTAATGATGGATTAGGAAGTATCTTACTCACAATTATTCACAACTATTACTATGTTGTGTTTGTATTCAGCCTAGGATTCCGGATACATAACATGACACGTATTATGTTATTTGCCTTTAATAGAATTACAATAACATTCGTCAGGGATCGCAGGTTCGATCACCAGTCTGACCATAATATAATTAACAGTCTTTTCAATTGGGACTTTAAGCCGAGGTCACGTGTCGGTGCTTTACACCGTGCACGTAAAAGAAACAGAGGAGACTCTGGAATGGGTCTCTGTCTGTATCATTGCACTATCCTCCACAAATCTAAAATGACTAATCTATTCAGGAGGTGTCACTCGCTCATATAGGCAACAGGTAGCGACGATAAATAAACATAATTATCTGAATGTTAGGGATACTGAACAATAATAGTATTGTGTGTTTACGTTTAGTATTTAATAGCACGTGAAGCTTTTGTTTTCTGTATCAAAATCCTTAGTGTTGACAAAATAAAAACGGAAGTTTTGACAAAATAAAAACGGAATAATATGCTTTCACAATTGTATTAATAATAAAATAATTATGATAATGCATTATCTTGTAGAACGATTATCGATGGGATCGGTTCTAGAACAGTTTTTAATGGAGACAAGCCTTTGCTAGATCAGAAATATACAAGGAGTAACAATTACATTGCCGGTGAGTTGTTGTAATTCAAAGTTCACTGTTCACATAATTATATCGAGCAAGATTGTATTTGGAAGATTCAGCGCACATTATCTATCAGTATAATCTTAAGATACATATTATTTGCATTTGAGTACAATAATGGCATTACGTAAATAGTTAGCCATTATATAGAGTGGTTAAGTCGTCCGCCTACGGAGCTGTAGGTCGAAGGTTCGAACCTCGTCACGGGTTCTTTCTGATATGGCCGGTTGGTGAGCCGCCAGATAGTTAAGTAATTGTTACCTATTGCCTACCAGCCTGGCGCCTGCCATACAAGCATATGATTCGGGAAGTATTGATGTTCATAACAAGAGTTGTCTCATAAGTCAGAAATGGCTGGCCCATTATATAGGGTGACACTGTAATAAACACACACTATAGAGCAGTGTCTTGTTCATTTAAGTAGCAATATTTAAGTAACAATATTTTACTAAGCACATTTCATGTTTGTTTAGCTTTCATTTCCTTAAACGTCCAAATGTATGCGCATATTTACAACAGTAGGTATTTGCATGATAAACTGATGAGGTTATATGCGATTACATAAAACTTCTGCTACTTTGTATGCCCTGCATGTTCAGAAACAGACTATATTCATGTTATTTTATAGGAAACTGGGATGGGTTTGCCGATGATGAGACGGGTATTAGAGCGTATGCATTGGCAGTTGGTCGACATATTTGCGAAGATTCCATCCACCCACACCACGACCCCCACAAACATTTGCTGCATGAATCCCAGTGGACTAACATGGCGATCATGACTGCAACTGCCAACTACAATCCCTTTCCACTAGAATGTAAACCATTATATATTTAGACAACTACATTAACTGCATCACTATTGCTCAATTTTGATAATGCCAGCTCCATACTACATATACTACACAGCTTATCAGATACATATCAGGACATACACATTGTTCCAATAAATATCATGTCAGTATTCCAGTCACTTGTTCATAAGTTTACATCGACTTGATAATCAAGACAAGCGATAACATAGCTCACCATTCGATGATATATATATATATGTGTGTGTTGAGGCAATGTGACATTTCATCTGTGTATAGTAATTTTAGACTCGTATCACAATTGTATACTCAAATGTGTATCATTTTGAAGAAACATACATTTGAGCATCTAAATCATACATCAACATGTATAGCATATTTACATCTGTATTTATTAATTGTATTATGAACATGCTACTCCTGGTAGCTCAAAACAGAAAACAAAAACATTGTCAGAGTACACCATCAGCGTTCAATGATTCCACCATTGTTGACATTCGGTTCACAACGGTTCACAAGTTATGTGTTATTTTATTCATCATGCTTGTCGTCCAACAACTCCACTCATGTTGTCATTCTCAAGAAAATCCAAAATAACCGGTATGAGTGTACATGTACATTATATTGTTGCTCTATTTTAGCTGGAAAATACTATATAACAGTGCGAGCAGTTAACAAGGTAGAGTATGGTGGACCACTGGCAACAACTGTATGTCACACTACACCTTACGTCATTGATATCACCACTCCATTTGTGTATGAACTATTTGACATCAAATATGACGAAGAGCGTTTTCAGTTATTTGCGGAACATAACTCGACGTAAGTTATTTGTTTTATGTTGATTTTTTAAAATATTTATTTATTTTTATTTTCAGAGATAATAATTTATATTTATCATGAACGTAATAATTATATTATGATAAAACAATACAGTAACACCAGAGCTAAACACATCCGACTAATGACCACGTGTCTTTCTTAGAATCTATGTTGTTATATCACCGATGTAAGTTATTAATACTTGCTCCAATCTGGTGTATCTTTACTAATTCGTGTCTATTGATATCCAAATGTATTGCAACTATGATATTTTAGCGATTATTTATCATTGAGTATGGAATATCTAGCCATTGACTGTACTACAACATGCGTATTACTAAGTAGTAGGCGATGCGAAGTCCAATTGTAATGGGTCTTTCACAGGGATATACTTCATGTATTGTGCTAGACTAAAACTGAACAAACATTCATGGTGAGGGTCTTAACCCTTTCAACACTACATAACTCTAAATATGCTTACTGTATGTATAGATCCAGATGAGCCGGCTCGTGACGAGCCGACTTACCAGGATCTGCACTTATTGCCAATGATATTACTCTGTTTAGACAAAATTACCCATTTTGATAAATGAACTGGTCCAAAAGTAATTTTCTTATTAATTGATTGGTCTAAAAATATCATGCACCAGTCCATGTCAGTTCATTGGTGTTAATGGGTTAAGGAGGACTAATTAGGACACCATCTATAAATAAATAAGTAAATATATATATATATCTATGAATACTTATTATTATCATGTAATGCCAATAGTAGCAGTATTTCATTGACAGTCAGGCCAATTCTGTATTCTTGTAATTTTACAGAGACACCGAATCAGGACTGCAGTTCATAGAATTGTGTCTCGGTGACAATCCACGAAACTGCGATCTGATGAAATGGACAAGGCGCCCAAATTCGAAGTATCTTAATCACACACATAAGATTAACGATGGCATTCCCGTGTGGCTACGTTTACGTGTAACAAATAATGGTATTTATCACATAACGTTGCTTGTATTCATTGTAATACAGTCATCTTATAATTACATATATGTACACACATGTAATAACACCTGGAATGATTATGATTGGTTGAGTGAAAAGTCCTTATAAGTTATATTTAAACTTTATAAAGTATGCACATTTCTATTTGAATTGATACATAGCGTTATTGATAAGACAAACTACGGTTTGAAGTGTGGACGCAATTATAACGCTATATAAACACAAATATAACGCTGCTCTGCTAGTGACGTCATGATAATTTACGCTGACAGTTGGCGCCAGCATTAATGTAGCAGCGTTATTTTGTGCAAAATATGATTAAACCCCAATATGGTAATGTGATAAAAAGGATATTGCACTCGTGGTGATTTTATACCATAATTTATGAAACTCATTTCATAAATATTGTATGAAATTACCACCCATGTAAGTTCCTATATGTATGCAATTAATACTATCAAAGAACACCTGCTAATAATCTCCATAAACCTAAGTAGCTATGCTACATACACCAACCTGAAGAGCTAAATATGCAGCAGAGGAGAATAATTATATAAGACTCTGTCTTCCATTCTAATCCTGTTTCTGTATTCTGATTATGTGTGGTGTATGCATTGTTCAATATGTATTATATTGGGAAATAAAATATGTTTAACCTAAATATGCAGCACAGATTTAAAAATGAAATCCAACAAAACAATATATATGTATCCAGCAATGCAAGTTAGGATTCCGATATTGCGCATCTAGTATAATAAACTAAATTCATATTAATTACATTGTATATCATACTTAGTTGATAGCTCGAATCCCATGCCTTTCGCACCTGAAGCGACCGCTCTACCACTGCGCTATCATGAATTTCACGAATATCATATCGTACTTTCAGTTGACTTGCACACAGTTGGGAGAGCAGATCAAGCTATTATTGTAGACTCCAGTCCACCGGTGGCGGGGAAGGTGTGTGACGGATCATTGTTTAAAGAGGACTTACAATACACAAAATATTCCAAACAGGTATGTAGTAGTAGTTGTATAATGTTATATTGTTATATACATTTATTTTAGCATCTGAATAACCAACTACCACCTACAAGCCAACTTCACAGACCTGGAGTTCTTCTATGCTTTCCAATGAATGATGAGTTTTTCTCTGTGGAAGAAAATTATATATTTCTCCGTTTTGAAACAGTGTAATATGTCATTTTCGTCTTCACTGCTCTTATTTTCGTATTCCTCCGCAGTTGGATGTTCTTTAGTATTTTTACAATCATAAACAGTTAATTATAAAGTAATAATTAAAAAAATTATGTTCTAATGAATTATTGTTGTATGTCGTTTTTGAATTTTGACAGCAAAGATAAACTAATTTGCTAACGTTCACAATAACGTAATTGTGTTTGCGGTTACGCATTGTAGTGAATTAAGGATATGAAGTCGTGATGGTGCAGTGGATGCGCGTTCGCTTCAGGTGCGAAAGGTCTGGAGTTCGAGCCCCGCTGGAGCCGTTACGATTGTGTTCTTAGGCAAGGCATTTAAATTCCACGTTGCCTCTTCTCTCCCTCGTGGCGATGGATTCCATCAGGAATGAGGTCTCGAGAGTGATTTATATAAGTTGAAAGAACTTGTTTCGCAATCGAGCTAAAATAAATTTGTATAAAAAAAACAACAAACACAAATTAAGGATACTGGCAGGGCCAGATGAAATGAACCAAATTGGATACCAAAATATTATATTCTGCTAACTCCTTGGATATCATAAAAGAAAGTGTGTGTTTTATAGTGTTAAGATCGGATTGTATTTCATCGAGTGATCACCTATGATGAATCGTGGACATAAATATTTCGGTGGATCTAAATTCCAATCTTACACTGGTAAACACAATTATCCTCTATTTATTGTGTTTTGTTTCACAGATATGTTCGAACTGGTATAACTTCTTCGACCCAGAATCTGGAATTTCTTCGTATGAAATAGGGGTTGGAACACAATCTGGACTTACTGACGTAGCTGATTTGAAGACATTGAAGCACCAGGAGCATTCATACTGTGTATCATTAGATGAGAATTCCACATTGATTCACGACCATTTATACTACACTGTTGTTTGGGCAAACAATGGAGCCATTAACCAGAGAAATGTGTCTGGAGAGTCAGATGGGGGTAAACATAGTGATACTTTTAAGCGGGTGCTTGTTTATGTAATATAAATGTTAAACAGCCAACACTAATAATTCATTGTTACATACTTATATTAAATATATGATGTTACGGTTGTCGCCAGATCGGACAGATGGGTTTTCTCCCGGTACTCCGGTTTCCTCCCACACGAATTACCACACATACGCTTTCATTCGCGCCAACGAGAATGATTAATATAAGTTGTTAAAACTCTCGTTGGCGCAGATGAAAGATTCGGTCCTCCGAATTACCAAGTACATTAAGATGTCAGGATGTTTTGCGTCAATATTGTCTATGCAATGGGCGTTATCTTTGCCCAACACATTTGCTTCTAGATTTTTTTATGTTCACAGTATATACATAGCACTATATACTGACACCATAACAAACTGTGAACTTTTGTAATGAGCGATACATTTTCGTTACACATATTGGAAATATTGGATTTTACTTATCATGAGTGAAGAAAATAATCCTTCACACATTGCACTAATTTACCCAATATTTCGCACATTTGTATACCAAATTTGCCTATATGATTACACTAAACGTTATATTGAATTAATCGATCCTTATTTACATCATCCTAGTCGATGCCATTTGTATTTGACATTTGGATTTGCGTCAATATTTACACATATGTATGAATATTTTAAGTTCATGTTAGTATATGCACACATGTAACGAATACGCATTTAATACCTTTCTAATGTTGTCTGTATTATTAGTGCGTGTGGATCTCACGAAGCCCATGAAGGGTATGGTCGCTGATGGAATGTTGCCAAAGTTTTCTGATCTAAGATACAGTTCTTCGAAAGCAACCGTACAAGCTCAGTGGAAGGATTTCTATGATCCGGAGTCTGGTATAAGGGAATACGATGTGCAAGTATCCAGAAAACGGTACTGAACATAGAATTTATTTGTGTCTTCTGAAGTATGTCAAAACCAATTTCTGTTATATTAACATTATATAAAATTTTAATATAAATTGTTTTTACCTAAAAATAATAGGGTGTTTTCATTATATTATCGGTGTTTTCATATATTATCGGTGTTTTCATAATAATATATTGTCTTGATTTCGGGTACCAATATTATAATGACAGTGTGGTAGATGAGTACATGCTAGATTAAAGTTGATATTGCACGCATATTGAGAATAACAACTTACTGCATAGGCATGGTGATGAATGGGTGGAAATTAAAGAATGGTCGAAATTTGAAAAATCCATCAAAAGTGCTGAGTGGCGAAATTTCCATTTGGAACACAATGATGAAATAAGGACTACAGTGAAAGCAACAAATGGTGCATTGAATGACATCGACGTCGAATCAAATGGTTTCCTTGTTGATCTGACACCACCGCTCCTGGGACATCTTAATGACGGGTCTGTTACTGGAAAAGACATAGCATACCAGGTACTAAGTATAGTACATCATTGATTTCATGTTGTTGTTTTTGTCTTATTTTGGAGTTGTGTTTAATATGTTTTATTGCAAAATTGGCAATACAATATACATGCATACTATTATACATGGCACGAGAAACAAAATGTAATATACACAAATGACATTAATAATAGGTTGACATCCTGTTATTTAAAGCAACGATAAACGAGCTAAGAAGCTATAATGGCAAATAACGAAACCGATTTGTCTTTTTGTGATAATACATATTAATATAATAGCATATATACATGTATAAATTCATTAATATTCGTCACGTAATGTTTCCATATGATTTGTTCTTAATTTAAAGGCATTCTTAATATATTTAGCAGTATTTAATTATATTTTATTATTCATACTTTTCATAAGAGTAACATATTTATTCAAGGTAGGCCAACTTGTTCTGCCTAAACAGTTTAATTTTATTTCATCGTACATCGGATATATCAAGATAAAATGGTATTCTGAATCAATAGCGTTATTATTGCAACATTTACATCAATACGATCAATAGCATAGCAAGTCGTGATTGCGCAGTTGTAGAGCGTTCGCTTCAGGTGCGCCGGACCGAAGTTAGTACCCGCTGGGGCCGTTACGGCTGTACCCGTAGGCAATGCATTTAAATTTCAAAGGGCTCTTACCTCTCCCTCGTGGCGATGGATTCCAGCAGGAATGAGGTCTCGAGAGTGATTAATATAAGTTACAATAACTTGTTTCGCAACCGAGCTAAATGAAATGTGTATAAACTAAACTATAATAATACAATGAATAGTTTGCAAAGCAAAGAGATACGTACATCAGGACAGTAAACACTACAAACAAGCAGTACCGTAGCCAGATGAAACTTTCAACAGAGACAATCTAGTGGGTCCGGGTGCATGTACCCACTCACAATTGTTGTGGCATAGAAGCGATTTCCTGCGTTTTCTGATTTTAGACGTATAATTATGTACTGATCTTTCAGTTCTCTAGCAGTCAACTATTTATACAGCATAGGGATATGTTTTGCATTTTATTTATTTAATTTTTCATTTATTGTTTTTGCTTTGGACATTTTAACCGAGGAAGGTGCCTCGGTGAGCCTCAGTGTAGCTTGGGCCAGATAATGCTATTGGTATGTAGTAGTTTGCATAGCGATGCCATACTGACTAGATTATCAATGTACAGCATATATGTTAACTTTTATCTTAAGTATGAATAGTATTGTACAGTCGTTGTGTATAACTACGAACATGAAATAAATGAAATATGCACGTACATTTATGCTAATAAGTAGTAGCAGTTGAATTGGTGTACCAACATCAATATCAATGGTGTTAATATATGTCCGTAGTACATACTAGGTCCACCTCCGTAGTCTAGTGGTTACTGATTGGTTACAATCACTGATTGTCACGGGTTCGAGCCCCGCTTAGGTCCGGTCTCATTTATATGATATAGTTGGCAGCTTCGTCGGAGATTGGTGCACCAAATACTGGTTAACCGCTGGGGCATGCCCAGGAATATAGCCCAAAATGGTGGTGATGCAGGCGTAGCAGGCGTAAACCCCGAACAAACAAACAATTACATACTTGACGATTGGCATAAAACAATTAATTTTGATCACGATAATGCATGTTTGAATTACGGTTGCTATTTTGTAAACATGAATGTAATCAAAAATGAATTTCACTTCCTACTGGTCTGTACTATCATTTACGTAGAACATTTTTTAAGCAATATTTTTGTCATTGGCCGACACTACACAAATTCGATAATCTAATGAGCTCTAGAAACCTAAAATTAGTTCATAATCTATCAAAATATTTGCATATAGGCTGTCCGATTAGCGCGCTCGCTTCTCACCAATGCAACCCGGGTTCGATCCTCGGACCGGGAAGTATGTGAGATGGTACGGTGGTGGCCAGATCGGACAGGTGGGTTTTCTCCGGGTACTCCGGTTTCCTCCCACACGAATTACCGCATAAACGCTTTCATCCGCGCCAACGAGAGTGATTAATATAAGTTGTTAGAACATTGCTTCGCAATCGTTGTAAAATAAATAAACTTTAAACTTTAAAAATATTTGCATTTCGCTTTAAAATAAAGAGAACGAACAATTAATTAATTCATATGACATATGAATGCTTTTTTTTGCTTTAAATATCATCAGATACTTTTATTTACAGTAGAAAATAAGGGAGAACATAATATTATTTAAACTTCTCTGTAAATTGTCTTTGCACTTTACATATTTGTTAATTTTGTTAGCTATAGATATGTTTTGTACCATTTCATGCCTAATAAAATATATGTTATGCTATATTATGTAAACAGTTACACATGTCCCTACTCTATTTGACCCCCTCCCCTTATAGTTAGTACGGAAATCAAAGCAAATAATGACAGGTATTATTCTACAGATTAAGAGTGCTGCTGATATTTCCTTTATTTCATTACCTGCTAAGGTGTAAGCTATAGGGGATATGTTGCACCATCACACACCATGTTCTTCCTATATCGTCCTACTATTGTGTTGGAATACAGTGTTATTACACATATTCTATCCATTCGGCAGTTCGACACAACAGTGGTCCTATCGAATTTCCACTTTTACGACCCAGAATCAGGCGTTCAGCATCTCAGATATCAAGTACACGAGCAACACCACGGAATGACGACGCAATTTTATCCGGGTATGTTAAAGCGACACCATATCATAATGATATAAAAACAATATATAATTGACTACAAGTAGCAGTGTTAGCCTACTGTAGCCAATTCTTCCATTATAACTTTGAGTAACTATGTTCAGTTAGTAAGAAGTGTGTCTTTGCAATATAACAAACTTAAAGTACAACATTTCTGAACCAGTTTGCCACGCACTGCGTACATTCTGAACGAATCTCTCTCTAGTAGATATCGACAATCAGAAGAAACTGAACGAATCTCTCTCTAGTAGATATCGACAATCAGAACAAACTGAACGAATATCTCTCTAGTAGATATCGACAATCAGAACAAACTGAACGAATCTCTCTCTAGTAGATATCGACAATCAGAACAAACTGAACGAATCTCTCTCTAGTAGATATCGACAATCAGAACAAACTGAACGAATCTCTAATAGATATCGACAATCAGAACAAACTGAACGAATATCTCGCTAGTAGATATCGACAATCAGAACAAACTGAACGAATCTCTCTCTAGTAGATATCGACAATCAGAACAAACTGAACGAATCTCTCTCTAGTAGATATCGACAATCAGAACAAACTGAACGAATCTCTCTCTAGTAGATATCGACAATCAGAACAAACTGAACAATCTCTCTCTAGTAGATATCGACAATCAGAACAAACTGAACGAATCTCTCTCTAGTAGATATCGACAATCAGAAGAAACTGAACGAATCTCTCTCTAGTAGAGAACAAACTGAACGAATCTCTCTCTAGTATATATCGACAATCAGAACAAACTGAGTGAATCTCTCTCTAGTAGATATCGACAATCAGAACAAACTGAACGCATCTCTCTCTAGTAGATATCGACAATCAGAACAAACTGAACGCATCTCTCTCTAGTAGATATCGACAATCAGAACAAACTGAATGCATCTCTCTCTAGTAGATATCGACCATCAGAACAAACATCTAAGACAGCTCTCTGAAAATCAATAATTGAGTCAGGAGTGTGCACATTTGTTTGTTTATAAACAATTCATGTATACATGCTATATATATTTGATTGCTGTTCGTTTATGGATAGTACAATCCCTCGATGCAAAGCCCAATAGGCCGAGTACAATTATCAATCACGGCTTTGTACGCTGGGATTATTGTTTTTGAATTAATTAAAATAGCATAGTATAGATGTTATTGTACACGTTGTAGATATATAGGATATTACGGTTTGCTTGTGGTGATTTCATATCATATTGTATGAAACAAGGTTTGGAATTTTGCTAATATTTAGCTCGCCTTTTATGAAATCACCACGAGTGTAAGATCCTTTTTATCACATTACCACAGTAACAACAACCATAACTTTGAAGACAAATACCTTTCTGTTTGCCCATATATATTAAAGCATCCGTACACCGTAGTAAAAGTGCCTGATCATCGAACAACTTCACGCAAATAATCGACAAAATAATAGCTGCATTCCACTATTGCATATTTAGCAATTGATTGATCTAAGCAGTTGATATTCAAGAAATAAAGCATGAACACAAACAACATGCATAATTATGTCGAATGTGTATTGCAAGCTGTCAATGTCATGCCGATCAATCAGAATCCGTCCAAGTGAAATTACATGTGTGGCCATATAGCAAAATGTGTGATGACTGTATTGCATTGAATACAAGCAGAGTAATGTAATGGTTCATTTGCTTCCACATATAAACTAAATATATTGTGACGTTTTGAATGTTCCCGTGGTACAAGCCATTTGCCTTGGTGATGAATTGTGTCTAGTATTTTAATATAATTATGATGGCCTGACTTATTCTTACACTATTGATCCATAACACAGTTTCAATCATACTCGTGCTTATCTCCAGAAAGGCCAAATAGATAAATAATAATAATACCTTTGTATACTTCTAAGAATATAATTATATAAATATTGTTATGCTTGTTTTAGTCGACAGGGGTCATTGGGTAGATATAGGTGATGGTAATGCAACGGAATACACGCAGTCTGGATTAAAGCTTAGTATCGGACATAAATATATTTCAAGACTTGTAGCAATCAACTGGGCAGGACTTATATCGACGTACGAAACAGATGGTTTCATTCTTGAAAATACACCACCACAGGTAGGCATTACATTGCTTCTATTCATTGCTATTTGTTTTTGGAATATTCAAGTGATCTGCTATTTTGGTATAGTTAACGATTTATATAATTTTGTTTTTCATGATATGTGCACAATTATTTTTAAGCCTCAATGTATGTATTGAATAGGATTATCATTATCTCTACTGTAGTCAAACCTGTTGCTGTAAAATAATCTAAAAGTACAGTCAAGTCTGGTTTAGATGTCTGCTCTATTAAGCAGCCAACACGTATTAAGCAGCCAGTTTCCAGATTCCCAATAGGTTGGTTATTGTACATTTGCCACCTATTAAGCAGCCACATCTGCAGCCAATTTATGTGATTATCTTTGCTGGCTGTTTAAGGCAGGTGCGATTGCATATCTAATAGTTGGGGACCTCCATGACCAATGGTCTTCCTTGCCTCTCACTAATGTAGGTTCGAATTCCACGTGTCATATTATTATCTGAAAGTACAAATATCGTTCCTCCGAGCATCGATTCACACTAGCTGGTATATATTTTTTAGATAAGTTGGATACGAGTTGGGGTATTGAGTGGCTTGGAACATTTGATTGACGATCACGTTCATCAATCAGATCATAATGGAATCAAGGTGTCATGGTCGGCAAGTGACCCACAAAGTGGAATTTCTGCTATACAGTATTCTGTTGGAACATCAGCAGGTAAATCGTAATTGTACTAAATAAAGCCCAACGCCAATACAGTTTCTTTTTCAAGCGTATACGCATTATAGCTCACTACCCCACAACAAGCATGCGGACATCCTAAGCACTAGACCAGTGTGCCATGACAATGACATAAGCATCTTATAATTTTGTGTGTTTTACGCTTATTTATCGTCGCTACCGGTTGCCCATATGAGCGACGCCTGCTGAAGAGATTAGTCATTTTAGATTTTTGGAGGATAGTGCAATGATACAGACAGATACCCATTCCAGAGTCTCCTCTGGTTCTTTTACGTGCACGGTGTACAGCACCGACACGAGACCTCGGTTTTAAGTCTCATCTGAAAGACTGTTAATTTTAATAGGGTCAGACGGGGGATCGAACCTGCGATCCCTGGGTTACCAGTCCAGCGTGTTACCACTGGACTACATATCCGTCTGTCATCCTGGCTGGGGAAACTTGTACTAATTATGCTAGGCATATTTGCATAATGAATGGGAGGGCAAATAGGATTGAATTAAATGATTCAAAACGGTAGACATTCCTTGGAACTATTAATCGTTCATTGGTATATATATGTCGGTAATTTCAGGTGGAACAAATATACTTGCCTGGACAGAAACGGAAGTGACAACTAATAATGCGTACTTGCTGTGTTCATTAAATGATACCGACACAGATGGATCAAACACACCACTTTACTATGTATCTTTGAAAGCAAGAAACGGGGCAGGACTCTGGAGCGGAGTCAAGAATTCGTCACCGATTATCGTTGTCCCAGAAGATGTTACAGGTAGACATATTAGTCAGTATAACATATAGTTATAAGCTGCAGCATGCAAATGACATGATGTGCTCCTTATTTGTATATTAATTTTATTGGAATAATTAATTATTACTAAACTGAGTTCGCTAAATAAATGGTTAGAACTAGTATAATCTTTTTTAATTTTCAAAGGCACCGTTCATGATGGCCCGTACGAAAGTTTGAAAGATGACATCGATTATCAAGCAGATGGTCACACCATCACGATGCGCTTTTCCGGTTTTGAAAGTAGTCTACACGGCATCACAGGCTTTGATTGGGCCATTGGCACAACTGTTGGCGCTGAAGACATACAACCCTACTTAGAGGATGGCATAATACATGCAGAAGAAGATGATGTTGCTGGAGATGGTAATGTGTTTTCACGACGTAAAGTGAGAGTACATATTTGTAGCAGAAAATAAATGCCCAAGTAATATGATCACCTATTTATGTAAACATTTAATGTTGCTCATTTCAAATTACCACGGTCTAGTATCATTAAGTGTCCTCCGCACTTTTAGTGGTCACTAATAATTGATCATTTAGCAAGCAATATCTTATAATTTCGTTATCAAACCAGACTAGTAACTGTATGCGTTTTTCTATCAGGTTTAACAAGCTCTGGATATGCACAAACCGTCATAGATCTTGATCATGGTATAGCATATTATGCCACACTCAGGGCAAAAACAAACAATGGAGATATCCTTCAAGCAACAACTAATGGTTTTGTGGTTGATACAACACCACCAGAAATTACTTATCATAGGTAAGAAGCTTCAGATTTGTCATATATTAATTGTGAAATTGAAAGAAGATTGCAACACGTTTGGAAACATGGCAACCAATGTGTTGTGTGTATGATGAAGATATATGCCATAAATGTTTATTAATAAAAGGGAATCAATCTTCGAATTTCAATGATATTTTGTTACAAAATCATACTTCAGTTTTTTTATCGCTCACTCACCTTCATTCTGCAACTGTAAATTAGTCAACATATGATTTCCGACAATCTGTCTTTCTAGATATGTATTCACCTGCAAGCGATCTTTTTCCAATTTGTATCAAAGGTTCACAACTAATGGATACAACTATGGGATTCAGACAAAGCAGAACAATTTGTTGGTAAATGAGAGAGTAAATTAGACAATATCATTACTGATGCAATGCAGAACAAACTGATGTGGATGCAATTGTGCTTGACATAAGTCAATTATTTGAGAGTTGCTCATTAGAAATGTTCGGTATGGTGGGTCATAGGCGCCATCATACAAATTCAAACAATTATACCTTTAAAAAACCGTGGTTTGACAGTATATGTCAAAATATGAGAGACATATATCATTAAGCGAGAAAAGCATATACTAAATATAAATCCCCCAAAAATGAAAGAACTTCTAAAAGAAGTCAGCAAGGATTATAAGTCTGCATTACACAAGTAAATTAGACAATATCATTACTGATGCAATGCAGAACAAACTGATGTGGATGCAATTGTGCTTGACATAAGTCAATTATTTGAGAGTTGCTCATTAGAAATGTTCGGTATGGTGGGTCATAGGCGCCATCATACAAATTCAAACAATTATACCTTTAAAAAACCGTGGTTTGACAGTATATGTCAAAATATGAGAGACATATATCATTAAGCGAGAAAAGCATATACTAAATATAAATCCCCCAAAAATGAAAGAACTTCTAAAAGAAGTCAGCAAGGATTATAAGTCTGCATTACACAAGTCTTATAATAAATATAATTCATCAAAAGTTAAAACTCTACGTACACTAAAAAATAGCAACCCAAAACAATACTGGAACATTAATAATTCGAACAATACCTCACAGGAACCACCAGTTACTTTAAATGAGTTCTACCAATTCTTTAAAACTAATAACATCCAAAATAGTGATGACTCTATTGATGTGAAAGTTGTGGACGATACCCCCCTCCCCCACCGAACAACTACAATGCAGAAATTAACGGCCCCATTACTGAGAATGAAATACCGAAGTCCACTAGAGAGCTAAAAAATAATAAATCTCCAGGTATCGACAACATAGTTAACGAACAAATTAAATCGTCTATCAACAATATGCTCCCTATCAATGTTAAACTTTTTACTTTTGTGTTCAATCGTGGTATCATACCAGAAAGCTCGACCACTGGCCTCATATAACCTATATATAAAAATAAAGGAGATCCTAAACTCCCACTGAACTATCGACGACCAATATCATTATTAAGTTGTCTTGGGAAATTACATGCATAATTAAGAGTAGGTTACAAACGTATGCAGAACATACCAATTTAATTAACGAAACACAGGCTGGATTTAGAAAGAATTTGTCCACATCTGATCATTTGTTTATACTAAAATCTCTAATAGATCTCGTACACAATAGCAAGGAGAAACTATTATATTGCTGGGTAGATTTTAAACATGCGTTTGGAGAGTTGGATTATGGAGAAAACTTTCAGAAGAAAATGTTAATGGAAAATGTTTTAATGTGATAAAATCATGTATAATAATATCAAGTCAAAAGTTATTACATCAAAAGGAAGTACCGAGTATTTTGATTGCCTAGTTGGTGTTCGCCAAGGTGAAAATGTATCACCTTTTCTCTTTAGCATTTTTCTAAATGAACTTGAAAATTACTTATCAGAAAAGGGGGTACAATGTGTAAGAAGAGAAGTTGATAATGATGAAATACATATATTCCTGTTTACTCTTTTTATATGCTGACGATACTGTTATTTTTAGCGATAATGCAAATGATCTTTGGCACTAGACCATTTTAAAGTATACTGTGATACATGGAAATTGACAATAAATGTCAATAAAACCAAAATTATGATAATCAGTAAGGGAAATCCTTCTAGAGATATGATCTTCAAAATTGGGGAATTCCAAATCGATATCGTTGATGAATATAAATATATTGGCTTGCACTTATATATAGCTGAGCACACAAGTAAAGCTATGTTTTCGCTCCTTAGAATAATCAGAGTGCTTAAACTTCCTTATGACATACAGATATAATTATTCGAGAAAACTGTAAAGCCTATATTACTATATGGCAGCGAAATATGGAGATATGGCAATCTAGATGTTATAGAAAGAGTCCAACTTAGATTTTATAAATATATTTTTAGTCTTAAAAAGGCAACACCATGATATATGAAGACATTGGAATCAAACCTATTCGAATAGATATTCAATCACGAATTGTATCATTTTGGTCAAGACTGATAGACAACACGAATGATGACAACGTTCGCGGAAATAGACCGAACATCAAACTATAATATTTACAAAGCAATTAAAAATAATTGGAAACAGAGCCAATTTATCAGCAAACTACCTACACATTTTTGTAAAAGATTAATGGCATATTTTACAAGAAATTATAACCTACCAGTAGAAACTGGGAGATGGCATAACATACCCATACACGATAGAAAATGCCCATCTTGTAATGATATAGGGGACGAGTTCCATTATTTATGCATATGTACACTCTTCAGAAATGAACGAAGAAAATACATTGATGCATATTATTATACGAGACCAAACCTAATGAAACTAAATACTCTATTTAATTGCGACGATACTAACACACTTAAAAATCTTAATTTATTCTGTGATAAAATAATGAAATACTTTAAACCTAGGCACAACTATAATGGTTTGGCCAATTCATGACACCATAGTTATATTTGTGTACATATATTGTAATTATGAACTGTAAATCACTGCTTAATTCAAATCAACACCTGTATATTCAATCCTCTATACCAAGCCGTGCTTGTTCCTGGGATGGTATCACAGGTGTAGTGGGGGCCTCGTAAGTAGGGATATACCCAATCACTGGACCGGCTACACTCTGTGATATACTTTTAGGAAGTATGCACAGGTTTGGTATGTTAGGATTAAACAGGCGTATATGACAATAATAATATTAATAATAGTAATCATAATAATGATAGTAAACGTGTCGCAACATAGTCTCGAGATCCTTACTTGAAATATCTAAACAAGTACTGGAGCCACGTAGACACACTGTTATTCCCAACAATATAATGTTACACAACACCCAAGTTATCCTAAAATTTCGTTTCGTTAGGGTGTTATTCGAACATATGTTATCATGTTACATGTAAATCAGTGTTTGGTTTATATGACTATAAGCACACTATAACTATTTTATTATGTTTAAATGTGGACCTTGCCACATATGAGTGAAAGGTGGTGTGATGCATATAATATGCCACCAGCACGGTATGTATCCCACCATTATGTACTCACAGTTTGTATAAAGATGTACAATATACTGTAACTTGAAATGTACATAGAATATATATATTTTTTTTTTTTTAAATTATTATTCACATGTACTCTATATTAGTAGCATGCATAGTATAGCAATATTGCACAACGACATGTTAAACTTAAATAAACAGTTTCACATGATTGGACAGGTACTTATGTACTCATATACATATTAATTCCCTTCTAAATTGTAGCAACTGCGAACTCATTTAACAAGTTGTATCCCTCTGGCATGGCGGGTCGCATTCGCGCTCGGTACCTGCCGTGTGGGTGTCAGGAAATGCTGTTCCAGGGATGTGATATACCTTCAAACCATACTTAGAAAACGTAGACCCACATACAAGAAATACCAGATAGTCGCTCCGCCTCTTTATGTTCTCAGATATGTGCTAATAGTATAATCATGCTGCTATGTGTGTTATGTGATTTAGAATGTTACGTATGTACATATAATAATGCTAATTATGTTTGCTGTATGTACACATTATGCATGTATGAAATAAAAAGTTTAAAAGTTTGAACGTTAACAACCAGTCGCGATTGGTAACACCACCCCCGCACATTAATTAAAGTTGTTCGACCAACAATTGACGACAATCAAATGTCAATACATAGTTCCCATGGCATGTGAAAATAGTCAAAAACACTGATATGATCTTATCTTGGCCGCCATTTTGCTTGGCAAGTTTTACAAACGGCATTTTCAGGATTTTACTAGTAATTCTTTAATTGCAATAACTTAATTAATTATGGTTTCTTAATATGTAATTTGGTATGATTTTAAAGGTAGTGAAATACACTTTTTAAATATTAATTTATATTTTGACAATGCTGTATGAATTATAAATGATAAGAATTTGACTTGCACCTATTTTTGAAAGTCTATTTTCACAGTTGAAATATTAATATACAGGTACATTATTATTCATTCTTTATTGATACGAAATTTATGTACGATACATAAACTATGTCCATTAAGAACTTTCCAACAACGTATGGACCATGGTGATGGGATGAAAATTAAATAGTTTATGAAGAAAAGAAAATTACGCTACTATACAATATATATAATATTTGATCAACTTTGCCAATCAAAATGGCAGCCACAGTAGAAATGATGATGTCACACGGGAACTATGTATTGAACATTTAGTTCTTAGTGAGGATCCTGTTGAAAGGTTAACACATATATTACATGACAGTCTCTTCAACTTCGCGTATGTACATGCCTGTCAATTGTGTTATGTAATGTCATGTGTTATATCAAATGTTGATACTTAAATAAATAATTAATTTTACAAGACGATGAATTATGCTAAATATCTGCAGAATCAACCTTCATATGTATTATCACCATAGTATGTGCTATCGTATATATATGCCCAATGGAATATTGCGGCTAAATGATGGAGAGTTTAAAACGTTATATACATCACCATAGATATCGGTGTTGGGTTGAGAATGAGTAGAGCTATGTTAAGTAATGTATGGATTGAAGTTAACGAAAGTTAGCTGATAAATCTTTACCGGATTTGCTTGTAATTTAATGAAATTTCGTTTATTTGTTAGGTTATCTGACACTGAGACTCCGAATGCCGACATCGTTATATATCAGTCGGATGAGTCAGTGCTATCGGCGAAATGGAACTATTCAGATCCTGAGCATTTGCATGAACGAGATGATAACATAAACTCTATCTGGTTTGCTGTTGGATCTTTCCCATTATCCGATGACTTGTATGAACGTACATTCCAAACTATTTCACCTGACAACGAGGGTTCTCTGCCGGCAGGAAGTGTAAGACCAGCAGTTTCAGGTAATCTATATATCATTTATACGATGCTACACTATGTACTTGAATTAACGGAACATATACTGAATACATGTACAGAAAATATGGATTATTTGGAGACAAACTGATGACTTATTTAATGACAATATTAAAATAAATGTATTTTGTCTCTTATTTAGTGGCTATATATTATTTTGTGACAATATAATATATATATAGGTCATTGCTAATATATTTATACATTTATGTCATTTAAATGTCTTCTCATTCCAATAATTAGGAGCATCAAATGTAGTCTCTGTTGGGGTGCAAAATAAAGCAGGTTTAGTGAAAACGATCGTGTCTTCACCTGTGATACAGGACAACACAGCTCCACATGCCGGAACAGTATTTTGTCCAAAGTTTGTTCAGGTGATTATATATTAACTAAAAAATATATAGATAGTAATAAGATACATGTTTATACATTTACCAAGCGAGTCGAAGAACCCATACACGGCAAGGCACTGTTTTACCTTGTATTTATTTCTGTTAAACTGACCTAATGATTTAATTCCATCAGACAATAACCCAATACAGTCAAAGATGTCACAAACAACCAGCAAAGACAAGCACAGCAAGAGACTGCTTATCACAAGTGGCTGTTTAATAGAGGTCGAATGTATAATAAAACAACATAGTTGTAATCTGGAAACTGACTGCTTAATACTGGTCGGCTGATTAATACAGCTTTGCCATTTAATAGAGAAGACCCTTTAACATCGGTTTGACTTAGTTATATGTATCCTATCGTCTCATTGAAACACATTTAGACTAAGCGTGGAAAGATAACCCACATGCTACGCTCTTGCTAGCTAGATGTGTATATAGAATCCACATGTTATATATTTATATAGAACCAGGGGGCTCACGTTAGCTATGACATCACTATGTTATTCGATAGTGCCCGACAACTAAGCAATTATTAGGCAGGCATGTTTATGTCCGTTTTATTTCATTAATGTAGGATAGCTAGTACATGTGTTTATAAATGTGCGTATTGTTCAGAAATATTTATATTTCTAACAAAGTTCTATAAATAAGTTTGTTAATGTATTAGTTCTTAACCTGACATTACTGTGATGACAGAGCCATTCCGTCATTGACTGCACATGGAGTGGCTTCGCTGATAAGGAAAGTGAAATAGGAAAATACTACATTATCTTCGGATCTAAGCAAGGTTATGATGACAAAAGAACGTCAGAAGAACTCCTAGGAGTGGCGTCAGGATTCTCTGCAAAAGGCAAGTATTGAAGACGTATTAAATGGTTAAGGCCGGGTCCTGAGGTGATGTTCAATAGATCAATTTGCTACAATGTGCATACATATATATATTGTCATAATTACTAAGTGCGTGCAATGGGCTGCTATCATCCTCAGACTTATATACTTGTTTTTATGTTTGTTTGCATGTTTGGTGGGCTTAATGTCGCACCGACATATTATGGCCACTCTATTATTGGTTGGAATAAGTCACAGTGTGACCCTCCTGGTATTCATGCATGCAACTACGGGTACCCATGTATACTCATCGATATTCCAGGCTAAGCCACATTGATAGCTTCATCATTAAAATAATTCGACACTCCAGTCAGATTCGAACCTACAGCTGGGAGGGCCAAATGGTGTTTCCGTGGCCCCTATATTCTGATATAGTCTGTTGGTAATGATGTTCTTAAAAGGTATGTCATAAGTTGATGCTACGTCGAAAATAAACATATAATACGTTGCTACCATAAAGCCTACCTGTCATCGTATATGCTAGATAGATATTAAGTTGTTAAAACTTGTTTCGCAATCGTTGTAAAAGAAATAAAGTTTCAAATAGACTATTTAATTTACTGTTATAAAGTGACAGTATCGATATAGTAAAGTAAGACTATGTAGCAAAAGCTTATGAACATATTTCTATGTACCAGCATTACAAGTGATGTTAATGCATGTATTATGTTTGATTTTCAAGATGTACAAAAAGACCACACCGATGTTATCTATGCAACCGTCACTGCGAAAAATAAAGTAGGACTTGAAGTCAGAGCGTATTCAGAAGCCATTGTTGTAGATGACACACCACCATCACCGGGTGTTGTTGTTGAACTCTCTAGCATAGCCCGAGTAGATCCTAACGACGTTGATAAAACAGTAGAAATGAACAGAAAGGCATGTACATCGAAAGAAGGTATGTAAACATGTCTGTACTATGTAATGGCATACATTTGTTTGATCGTATTATAGTTCCTTAACTCTTAGCCTGCCAATCACGACTAAAGTCGCTTTTGCAAACAACATAGAGACATCATACGGCACATATCGTGCAGTCTGATCAGGCTCTATGTTGTTTGCTATTCAGAACGTGGAGCTAAATCACTTGCATGATTAGCAAACAACATAGATCCTGATCAGACGCGGCTTTACGGTTAGGCAGGTTAAGGGTTAACAATTCCAGCAACATGAATCAAATACGTTTACTGCTGGACTGACGACTCCATATCTGTGACCCTGTCATATTTTATGTTTGCATAATTTTAATTGTTGATTTAAATAGTATTTAAAATGAACTCATTGTTGGGATTCTGGAATGCAATATAAGACACCATTGCTCGTATATCAGTCACTTACAATACATGATGTAATGCATAAATGTTTATCAATCTATATTACACAATTGTATAGAGAATCAATATATATGCACTGGATGAGGCTGTTAGATCATATTTCGTAGCATACATAATATAAAACCGTAATCGACATGTATGTTGCAAATGTATGACATTCAGTGGAGGAATTCCTGTAACATAACACATGCTCGGAAATAAACAACGTGGACGCCCGTTGTGTCCTATAAGAGGTCAAGATAATGTATGATAAATACAAAATTAGTCTGTATTAATATACCATTCCTAGGTAGAGTCCGCTTTTTGCGGTTGCCTTTGATGGTCTCTTAAATACAAGTTTGACTGTACATTCAGTCCTTATACAACACTACTACCCATACACATACTGTTACCGTAACATGGAAATATAATACCCTATTGCGAATTCCCTAAGACATGTATAATCAGTTCATATTCAGCACTAAAACCCATTCACTGGCTGTTACCGTACATGCAATTAAGCATTAACAAGGATGCTTACATATCATTTTACAAATACAATTATATATGCCACCAGAACTGCTACTGCTACCCTTGGATTTATTTTAAACATACGCGTAGATTTCAAAACACAAGAGGTGCGGGCTATTTATTCATATGTGAACTATTATTTTGCTTTGGGGCGAGTACTGATATAATAATATTTGTTAAATGAATAATGGACATAGGTTAACAAGTAAAGGTACATTGGACATATAGGAGGGGTCTATATATCAATGAACATATAGGAGGGGTCAAATAATAGTATTTACCACAAACGCTATCCCATCTCATCGCTATCCCAGCTCATCGCTATCCCATCTCATCGCTATCCCATCTCATCGCTGTCCCAGCTCATCGCTATCCCATCTCATAGCTATCCCAGCTCATCGCTATCCCATCTCATCGCTATCCCATCTCATCGCTATCCCAGCTCATCGCTATCCCATCTCATCGCTATCCCAGCTCATCGCTATCCCATCTCATCGCTATCACATCGCTATCCCATCTCATCGCTATCCCATCTCATCGCTATTTTGTTTTGTTTTGGCTATCCCATCTGCCCATCTCATCGCTATCCCATCTCATCGCTATCCCATCCCATTGCTATCCCATCTCATCGCTATCCCATCCCATCGCTATCCCATCTCATCGCTATCCCATCTCATCGTTTTCCGCTATCCCATCTCATCGCTATCCCATCACATCGCCATCACATCGCTATCCCATCACATCGCTATCCCATCTCATCGCTATCCCATCTCATCGCTATACAATCTCATCGCTATTCAATCTCATCGCTATCCCATCTCATCGCTATCCCATCTCATCGCTATCCCATCTCATCGCTATCTCATCTCATCCGCTATCCCATCACATCGCTATATAATCTCACCGTTATTCAATTTCATCGCTATTCAATCCCATCTCATCGCTATCCCATCTCATCGCTATCTCATCTCATCCGCCATCGCATCGCTACCCCATCTCATCGCTATATAATCTCACCGTTATTCAATTTCATCGCTATTCAATCCCATCTCATCGCTATCCCATATCATCGCTATCCCATCCCATTGCTATCCCATCCCATCGCTATCCCATCCAATCGCTATCCCATCTCATCGCTATCCCATCTCATCGCTATCCCATCTCATCGCTATCCCATCCAATCGCTATCCCATCTCATCGCTATCCCATCTCATCGCTATATAATATCATCGCTACTCAATATCATCGCTATTCAATCCCATCCCATCGCTATCCCATCTCATCGCTATCCCATCCCATCGCTATCCCATCTCATCGCTATCCCATCTCATCGCTATCTCATCTCATCCGCTATCCCATCTCATCGCCAACTCATCTCATCCGCTATCCCATCTCATCGCTATCCCATATCATCGCTATATAATCTCATTGCTATTCAATTTCATCGCTATTCAATCCCATCCCATCGCTATCTCATCTCATCCGCTATCCCATCTCATCGCTATCCCATCCCATCGCTAACCCATCCCATCGCTAACCCATCGCATCACTATCCCATCTCGTCACTATTCAATCCCATCCCATCGCTATCCCATCTCGTCGCTATTCAATCCCATCGCTATCCCATCTCATCGCTATCCCATATCATCGCTATCCCATCCCATCGCTAACCCATCCCATTGCTATCCCATCTCATCGCTATCCCATCACATCGCTATCCCATCACATCGCTATCCCATCACATCGCTTCAATATTGAAATGTAAACCATACTATCAGTGTTTCAATGATGACCATACGTATAGAAAGTGGACACTATTTACTATACAGGTTAGTAGTTTGGCACTGGACTCTGCAATATTCCCTATTGTAGTATAATAATAATAATAATAATAAAGACTTTATTTAACATATGTATTATCACTTTCATAGCTTTTACATTAGCAGATTTTAGAACGTGTTCTAAATCCATTACAGAATGCTTGAACATTGATGCAGCGTGCACAGAGGCATTTACTCAGCTTGGCGTAGCATGGACCCATTTTAGTGATGATGAATCAGAAATAACTGAGTATGCTTACTTGCACAATAAGTTCGAAACTTTGACAATGTAAATTATAGATGGAAGACTATATTTTGTAACTGAATTTCACTAACATTAAATTAGATATGTGTTAAGATATAATACCATATCTTACCTGTGCTTAATCATGTTATACATTGCATTTATTTGTAGTGTTGTTATATATGAAGGTATCATGAGCAGTAATAGTATACACACATTGTATATATTATAATTATATCAATTAAATTTGAACACATATCGCAACATTCAAAACGATGTATTCTGAATGATGCATCAACCTGTAGTACCTGAAATTAATTAATACATATTAAGACATAAAATTAACCATATTTGTGCAATTCAGATCTCCTGATTCTTGTTCACAGGAAAGTATTAAGGATACTTCTCCTATTGTTTGTGTATCCACTACACTATGTTATCATTATTACTATATTTGTAATTAGTGGTATTGTATTTGTAATTACTGGTATTGTATTTGTAATTAGTGGTATTGTATTTGTAATTACTGGTATTGTATTTGTAATTACTGGTATTGTATTTGTAATTAGTGGTATTGTATTTGTAATTACTGGTATTGTATTTGTAATTAGTGGTATTGTATTTGTAATTACTAGTATTGTATTTGTAATTACTGGTATTGTATTTGTAATTAGTGGTATTGTATTTGTAGTTACTAGTATTATATTTGTAGTTACTAGTATTACAGCCATACCTTGTACCGATACGCTAGTATGCAGTGAAGAGAAATCCAATACGGTTTTGACTATCATTTCAATCCACTTGTATGTATTGTGTTCATACGTATTTGTTGTAAATTATCTTATATAATGTCGAATAAATATGTTTAAACCATAACTAGTATTGCCTTTGCTCTAAGCATCTTATAGGTGTTTTATGCAATAAACTCTTGTTGTATATTAAAGTTATCTTAAATGATGAATGTATATTACTTCCTCAACTCAGATATCAACTGGCAATAGGGACATCACAAGGAGGTGCTCAACTAGCATCGTTTATTTCCTTAGCGCCAGACCTGAATCACTATGTTGTCAAGAATATCGACTTAAAGGGGCAACGGCAGGTAATTGCATTACATGATTTATTCTATTATTAATCAATTTAGAAATTATGGAATAAGGCTATCAGAGAATTGGGATAGATATATACATTTCAACCATTGTGAAGCACATATTGGGTTGTACACGACCACTGCCCTAATAGTCACCAGGGTTGCCTGTCGGTGATGGCAATTGTCCATCCAATAAACTATGTCTTTATAACATGAAGTTATACTGATAATCATTCTGCACGCAATCCGGAGGCAGATAAAATAAGGTACTGCTTTTAAATCTTTATAATAATAATTCAAATGACTATTCTGACCCACAATTGACTCTTAAGATGGCATGTAGGGGTTTCCCTTGACCGTATATCATCAAATAACATCATAAATCGATTAGTCGACCTCGTAAACTATGTCTAGTGTCATACGCGGTTCCGTCATGCCTTTTGATTGTTGTTTAAATGTTGGTTGTTGTTTCATCTAAGTTTGTATTTCGCTGACAAGTGTATAAAAATGCACTGTATTATTAGGAAAAGAAGGAAAGCACGGCACCCAAACATAACTTATTTATTTCTTGGACTATTTTAATAGTATTAAATTAAAGTTCACCTTTGCATAAATATCAACTATTATAAAATTCAACCTGATTTAGTTAAATTCCTAGCTTACGTTTTTCGATTTGGTTTTCAGAAATTTTAAAACGCCTTTATTAGAATGGAAAATACGGCGCCCCCTCAATTAGTTTTATTACTGTGAATATATTATTAATTCTTATATCAACTTAACGGACATGTTCCCAGCTTTGCAGATATGTATTCATATTTAGATTTGATATAATGAATGGTTAAGCATACTTCTAAATAGTGTTAGTGTAAATGAAAAACACGTCGCCACAATAGTGTTCTTTATTACTAAGAGTGTGTTTGTATTTCACATTAAAGTGTTTATGTACATGTAAAAATATTCAAAATCGGATAACTAATTATTATTTAATTAATTGCCAACATTTTCAAAATTGTCAAATATATCTCAGCCAAATTGATTTTGCAGGAAAGGCCCCGACTAATGCAAAATAGTGAACTATATTTTAGGTGTTTGCAACTCTGAAAGCCATCAATTTCGCCGGACTTACAACCAGTGCCTATTCAAACGGTGTATATTTGTCGTATGTAAGCCAAGGCCTGCCTCCATTGGATCATATTGGTATATATGATTCGCATCAACATTCCTTTGGAGATGTGTAAGTTATTTTTTATAAGAGATGCGTGTCTTTCAAAAATAACTCTTGCTAAGTAATTTCTGCTTCTACTAATCTATATAATTGCCGGTAAGTCGATTCCAATGAGTGTTTTAGATACAACAAATGTGCTTGGATTTATGTGCTCTTCTTAGTCAATAAATATATTTTTCATTGCTGAATATATCATGACCATATTTAACAGATGAAATACATATTAGTATATATATACTAGATGTTATTAATATAATATATGATAATTTATCATTTTATAGAGAATTCCAGTCAGACAGGAACACACTTGAGGCTAAATGGGATGTCTCGGGTGATCCATGCCCAGTTGTTAAGTACGAGTGGTCAGTTGAGGAAACAGATGGAACTGTTGTACAAACTTTTATTGATATGTTTAGTAAGTTTTTATTCAGTGCGTTATGTATCATGAATCATTATCTTAGAATTCATTAGTTATTGTATGCACCGACCAATGCATAAATTGCAACAGGAAGAAAAAGAAAAACATATTTTAAATATATGCATACTCATTATTTTTATACTGATATACCTCAGCACTGAAAATAATTTCAAAAATCAATCTACTATACTGCTATTCTAGTGATTAATATGTCCCATTACATAGTATAAAAGGGTTGCGTTGAGCATTATTTTGTTAGTTTCCACCCTGTGGTCGAATTGTTAAGGTCGTTGACTTGTATACCACTGTAATATATCATCTCTGATGCTCACTGGTTCGAATCCAGCTCCCGTGTCTCTTTACATGAAAACATTGGCAGATTCTTACGGACGTTCGTGCACCAGCTCAGGGCCGTGTATCTGTATAATTATGATAAAGTTGTCAGTTCCTTACGGAGGTTGGTGTACCAAGTACTGGTTAACCACTGGAGCCTGTCCATGAAAGGTGTTGCCATGTAATATGCCCGTCGCTCAAATGAGCAACCAGTAGCGACGTTGCATAAACATAAATTTACAAAATGTGTTGTTACTAAATAGATAGATAGTGGTGCAGTATTACACACTGTGTGGATCCTGTTTATTTTAGCTACTTCACATGGCATAAGCGATCAGCTGGATTTGGTAGAGGGTAGAAGGTACTACAATCTTGTTCGAGTTCGAAACATGCTAGGTTATGCATACACACTACGGTCTGATGGTGTGACAATCAATTCTAACCCGATGTTGCCGGGAATGGTCTATGATGGTGATGTTACTGGATACGATTTGAAAGTGTTGTCATCAAGAACGATGGTGTCTGCTAATTGGGACGGCTTTGGCGAGCTACGACAACCAGCAGCTCTTGGCGATATACTAACGGGTAGGTTACGATATAATCAGCATATTGCACATGTGTTGATGTATATTAGTTACCCTTACACGAGTATTGTTACATTATTTGCTATATTAACTGCACATGCATGCTTATATACAGACTGAGCGAACCACCCACCCATTCTCTTGAATAGGTGTATTAATGTTAAAATCAGAGCAAACATTTACTTCACAACGATTAACAGTGCTATAAGTTGGTTTAGTTTTATAGTTCAGTTGTCATAGTCTACCATAATTATAGTACATACTGATTTTCTATTTACTATTCGTTCTGAAAACAATTGTTATTAAAACTAATAATAGTATCTAGTTTCCTTCACTTTTCATGTTGAAAGTAATAAAACATACTATAACTTCATCATTAGGAAATAAAGGTGTAGATGAAGGCGTCGAGGCTGACCCCGACCAGGCGGTCGCTTATTATGAGGTTGCTTTAGGGAATGACCGTCGATTCGACAATACCAGGGATAACGTTGTACCATTCACTCCTGTTGGCAATAAGACATCTGTTACATTCAAAGATTTAGACCTGGAACCAGGCTTTGCAGTTTATTACTTCACCGTACGAGCATATAGCGTTGCATCTACGACCGCCACCACAACATCAAATGGATTCTTTGTTAGTTTTGACGGAGGCGTTACAGGTAAGATAGCTGTTACAAGAACAAGTAATTATCCATGTACCGGGTGTAATACTTGTATGGAACTTTGTCTCATTCAGGTAAATACATTTGATATCCTCATCTGCGTTATTTCATATAGTTGTTATAGAGCCGAGACAACAGCAGTATATTAAATATTCCTCTCTGGGCGGGCCGAAACGTTGGGGAAGGCCGTACTAATGTTGCCAACGCTTGTGACCCAACCCAGTTGCTTGAACGTATATTGACACTTAATGTACAAACAATGCCATGAATGGTATACACTATATAATGTTCAAGTGTGTTCATTGGTTTTGTATTGTAAATGATATATTTTAGAATGTAATAAAACATGATTAAGCTAAATTATGAGATAAATAATATGTTCCGTTATATCGAATACAATCTGTTAAATAGTAATATAACCATTCTATTTTGGTAGCCGGAACCATTCACATGCCTGCTTTTGTCAACTCTGACAATACTGTTGATGTCCAATGGAGTGGCTACACATCACACGTTGGGATTATGTTGTATTATATCGCAATGTCAGACCATTTACAGTCTACTTCTGCCGACTGTAGAAGATTTGTGAGTATTCCAACATGTATGATTACCGTCACCTTTCAGATATATAAGTACTCGTAGTCATTTTATAATATCTGTGCAATCAGTATCAATCTTGTCATTTTGTCTTGTCATTATTTTTATTCCATTAAACGTTTTAATTCCAGTGTATTGAGTTTTAGTATTACCTTTTCTATGTCAGGAAATTTGTTGTGATATTATATCAATATTTGTACAATCATGTGCTATGTAACTGTAATTCAATATGTGCAATAAGTGAAAGACTAATTTGCCTTTCCGATGTCATATGATCAATTCTAAGGACCACACTGGAAATAAGAGAGCTTTTTGGTCTCTTTGTGTTATCCTTGGTATTGGTTGATTGATTATTATATCATCTACTCTGCACTTTGATAGTCACATGTACTAGGTTGACATTAATTTGTATTTGTTTTATGACATATATTATATTTTACCAGAATAAAACTATACTATATACTATCATATTTAAATGTGTAATACCTAACATTCGCATGAAGAGATTTATGTGTACATTAATTTCATATGGAACTGCTCCAACTTCAATTTTATATTTCGAACAATCAGTAACGATTGCATTGTGCATGTATTGTTCAGGAACTCTGCCTGAAAAATTACATTGATATGTGATGTATTCATCACTCCGTATACTTATGCTTATAATATATCTAATCTCGAACTGCAGTGATGAATAAATGTCAGAACACTCCTTCTTCAGGTTGATGGTGGAAAGGCGACGGAGACTGAAGCAAATGCAACGTATAATGTATACCAAGTAACAACCGTTGGACTCAGTACATTTACCAGCGTAGACCGTCTTGATCTGGTTCAAAATTCCACATATTTTATGTGGATCATGGGTACCACATTTCATTTATATATTTAGTTACTGTTTGGTAAACTTGTTTTCTACATATTAATAGAAAACCTAAAATGCATGTTTTTTTCAATAATGCGATATAAATGATATGACACTATTTAAATCGACATGACAGCTTTTTTAATTCCGGAATGGATGGCATTTATTGCTTAGATACATTTGTTAATGGTGAAGCATGGTTTTGCTTGGAACTTGTTAGCTGCTTTAATTCTAATATTTATAGTGACGTTAGATCATTCCCTTGTGCAACTGTGCACACCTTTTTCTTCTTCAGACAGTTTCCAAGTAACATGTATTATAAGGTCATGCGAATATATATGGCTTTGCTGTTCAAAGCTGCCTGGACAGTGCTAAATGTAATAGGAAGATGAAAGCTTCTTAGCATTTGCCCGCCCAGTATCGTGGAATAATGAATAGTTTAGGTGTAAATCATTAATCGTCCCAAGTACGTCAGCAATTACTGTAGCAGAGTCGGAGGCTTATTTGTATAATTACCGATATACCACATTGTAATATCATTCATGTAACTCTAATCAATTTATAGCATACTACTTTTATGTTATGGCCGTTTCGAGTTTATGTACGTGTGGATTGTATGCTGATAAATGTCGTCTGTGCACGTGGTAATGATACTATTATTGGATTAATCAGGTGTCGACAAAGCAGGAGAATGCAACATGACGTACCATAGATTTACTGTGGATATTACACAACCTGAGCCTGGGACAATTACTGCTGGCCCGTATTTTGACATGGTATGTTAAAGTAATACCGGTAGCATTACAATTTAACGTCACTGATATTGTCGTAATAAAACTAGTGCATTGCAAATTAATATCTCATAATCGATGTTTGTGTGCGACCACTTTGTGTTGTGGCTGAAGCGTAGTTGATTTTGTCATTCTGTCATTGTTGACCTTATTTATACAGGATCGATTAAATCTCAGTCATTTTAACTCGGCAATGTATGTACAATATGGCTTCTTGAACATGTCTATTTATAATGAAATTAATATCACGCCATCAGCTGTTTACAATCTTGCATCTGTATTTTCTATGTCATGAACTAGAATGGGGTTTTGAGTTGATGAACGAATTTGTATGACATATAGATCGATATAAATAGCTACTAGTTACTTGATATGTATAAATAAGTAGAATCAAAATTATTGTACCAGTTAATGGAAACTACATTTTAATGGTCATACTTCTCTATTTCAACATAGCCATTGGCGTATACAAGATACAACTCCATAATTCCTGTGAAATGGAATGGATTTCATGATGGCGAATCTGGCATTGATATGTTCAAACTTACACTTTGGCATGGAGAACACTGCTCCGATCAGACGATACGGCCGCTCCACCTCATACAAACCGTTGAAGTATCTGGGAACTATACGGAGTACAGTTTCACCAACCTGAGCATCACGGTATTTGATTATCGTCGTCATTATACAATTCCTTTCAGGTGATTAGAGGTCGTTCAAAGCACTTGCCCCTCAACGCTGCTGGTTCAAATCACACATTGGTGTCGAATTATTTCATGTGAGGAAGCTATCCAACTGGCCTGCGGAAGGTCAGTGGTTCTAGCCGATATATGCCTCCACCACTATTAGCAGGAACGTCGCCATATGACCTGAGCTGTTTGGGCGACATTAAAAAACCAAAAACAAACAAACAATTACCTTTATGTTCTATTAAATAATTATGTAATTAATATTTTAAGTGTATTATTAAAATACTATTAGAATGTACTTATCATTCATATATTCTGCTATGTACATTCTATGATCATTCTTAGAATGAAGATATCTGGATCGCTTACACTCCTCATAGTCATTATTGTCTCGTGCATCCAACTGATTGATGAATATGTGTTCTTCTAAGCTTGTGTTTCATTCGCTTCTCCCATATCTGCTGTGTATTTGTTCAGTAGTACTTATTTTGTTTCATTAATTTTGCAGCAGTTTGTTGTATATCTAGTGAAGATTGAAGCCATTAATCGTGCTAGTCTGAGCAACTCTGCAAGAACATCACCAATAGTCTTTGACGATTCTATGCCTACATCAGGTCACGTTACCGAAGGTTCAGTCTTTACAAATGACATCGTGTGGTGGGGCTATACAGATCATATTAAAGGTACACTATGCATATTGTAAACGAGATGTAATGAAACTACATGTACATCTAACATGTGTTGTAGTTTTTATCAGTAAGTATATATTATATGTCCAATGTATTTCCCTATGTATTAAATGAGGAAGTATTCTATAACTGAGATCAACTGTCATAAATCATATGTATTAAGTGAGGACGTATTCTATAACTGAGATCAACTATCATAAATCATATGTATTAAATGAGGAAGTATTCTATAACTGAGAGCAACTGTCCTAAATCATATGTATTAAATGAGGACGTATTCTATAACTGAGAGCAACTGTCATAAATCATATGCATTAAATGAGGACGTTTTCTATAACTGAGATCAACTGTCATATTTCATATGTATTAAATGAGGTAGTATTCTATAACTGAGATCGACTGTCATAAATCATATGCATTAAATGAGGAAGTATTCTATAACTGAGATCGACTGTCATAAATCATATGTATTAAATGAGGATGGTTTGTATGTTTATTAATTCAGATGTCTTCATGTATTAGCTGAATAGATATACACACACGCATAGCATTATAATTAGTTCATTCGTGTGAAGTTGTATACATTTGTATGTAGGTCTTGTAAAATTAATTGATTTTTAACAATAGTGTTGATGGATAGGAGTTAAGCTTCACTGGTTGACAATGTTTAACTTTCAGATGCAAACATAAATACAATACGTGGCCTTCGGGATATATGCTAGCGAAAACATAGCATCTTTTCAATGATATGTTTGGGTGAAATGGTGGTTTATATTCGCACCGACAGCTTAGTTGATTTGAATAGGCAGAACTCAAATCGTAATGAAACTGTGTACTAATCTTGGTAAATCACTAAATCTGCAAATGATCAAAATAATATTCAGGAAGATACACACGTCAAAGTAATTGCAGAAGCACACCAGTCTTTTAATGGTGATATTGCAGTAAGTAGGAAATACCAAAATCCAACGACAACATTGTGATAGCCCATAAGGCAACTCAATGAAAGCAATGCATGCTTTACATTAAAAGGTATATATGGACACATTGAACTCCATAATTTGTTTATTTTCTATGAATAAAGTGTTCCTATATAAGTTGAAAAGTAGTAAATCATATGTACAGTCGGACATACAGTGTAACGTCGTTGAGGTTGTTGTCGTGCTCCGTCATCCAAACATAGCATATGTTCATATATCGTGCGACCATCAATTCATAGACATAACTATATGTTTGTGCCAATATATATCTTTAGGACTGTCCTCGAATTTGCTTTAGCAATTGATGTTAACATTTTGGACTGGCATTCCAGCATTATTCGTTTCAACCATGTATGTGTGTTGTGGCTTATTTCATCATGCGTTATGAATTCGGGATCCAGACTGCAATATCCTTCTTCATAATTGAATGTGTCTGTGTTGTATTTGCCTAGGGACGCTATTGCACAGCCCTTTACAAATCGCTGACCCATGTCCAGCAAGACATATATCCATGCTTGATGATGGGTGGAGAGCAATCGAAATGCGACATTTGAATGATCCTGGTGGAATAGATTGGAAACTCCAGCATAGAGACGCTAATATTCATACTGATACATACAGTGATGTAGTCAGTATCAAAATTTCGAGAGATTCAAAGAGTGAACGTATTTATTCTGCGGCGTACATGCGAACAGCAGACATGAAAGACGGGGGAACGTATCAGGTCAGTATTCATTAATTATATGATACCATTCAAGATTGGGTTACCTTACGCTGATATGATAATACTCCAAGTCAACGTGAGAGACACATATCATATTCGCAATTCATTTTTAATAAAGCCTCTAGTTTTTTAAGTTCATGAAACAATATTATTTCATCAATATTACACACTGTATTAATACTACAAGGAGTCTGTGATAAATCTAAGATGACTGTAAGAACTGGCTTAGGTCAACATAAAATAAGTGTTTTATATACTTGATTGCGAAACAAGTTCTTGTGACATTCGATACCTATTATTGGAGTCACGCACGTCTGTCCATCAGTCCGATCGTTTCTTAACCTTTTGTAGTTTCTAAATGCTTACAATGATTATCATTAAACATGTACTAAATGTTAACCTCATCGATGCGAAGTGTAGAAATCATGTTCCAACAATGTTAGCCTTTGGAGGTCAAAGATCAAGTGGCTATGTTTCGTATCCGGTCCATAGATCTTCAATCACTTGAGGACCATTTTAATAACTTTGCACATATGTTGATTATATTAAGACGATGTACATAGCTAATGTGTCAGCCATGCCATTTCAAGGCCTAAGTGATTTCTAGTTTCGAATGGAATCCAGTGTTTATATGAGACAGAGAAAAAGACAATGCAGATTGAAGTGTCTTACCTAAGGCCACAACCACATTGGGTTGCGATTACGAGGCAAACCTCATATCAATTACACCAGATATCACATATAATATCGACGTTAATTGCAATGTTGTTAATAGTTTAGCAATATTTTTTCTCAAGCCCATTGTAATATTTTCCAGTTGTCTGTGCGTGCAGCTGATGGTGATGGTATGGCTGTTACGGGTGTCACGTTTTGGGATGGTGATGAAGGCGACCTTCATATCTATAATCACCAGTCTAAAAGTTGGAACGAACTTGGAGACTGCAGTTGTTGCCTAGAACCTAACATAGTATGGGTTATTATGTTTAATTGCTCAGTACATATATGCTAGATATTGTTATTGCTAGAAGATGAGATGACAACTTAATAATATTAGAATATCAGCACCATTAGTTCGCACCGAACGTAGTAAGATTCACAGTAAATATTGAGATTTACTAGACTAGCCTGGGTTCCAGTATGTCGATTGTCCACCTCTTTATTTCTGGCAAAATAGCAGGCTGGGTAAACCAGATTTCCGTGCGTTGCGCCATCTACATACACCCACATGTTGGCGGTGTGTTAATTTGAATAACGACAAATGTTCTCTTTGCAAGATACGATCGCTAAAAATAGAAACGGATTTCTTTCGGAAATCATCGGAACAGGCACGGTTCTGTACGAAAATTCCCGAAAAAAGGCAAATGCTCCCGTAGCCACAATTACATTGCCAACATTTGTACAAATAATAGTTCACGTTTCTGTGTTATATCGATGGAATGGTGGGTTTTAACGATTACGTTTCTGTGGTAAAGACTTGATTCAGCGTAATTGAAGTAAGGAAGATGAATAAATAGCAACCAAATCAAACGTGCATTGTATTTTTTAAAACTATTTACCGTTCCGATGATCCGTACAAAATGGCGGCCACTTATACAGTTTATCAACTTATGCAGTGCCTCGCTTTCGATTCAAGACACGTCATTAAATAAATTACGAGGTAATTAATATGATACTCAATAATTATAGGAATACACCTCTGATTTCCAAGGCGTGTGTCTTATCAGAAGATCAATACTGATCAAGTAATCATATCGGTGTTAAAATAGATGTATATAACTGACAAGCCAAAATATAACAACGCCTATTCGCAGGCTATGGCTACAAATGATAAAATCAAGATTGTTGAATAATGCCCTATATCCGTAAAAAATGTTTCATACATTCTTATATATGATGTGCTTATTTTGCAATGTCTATATATTAAAAATACAAGATTTATGTGACATAGTATTTAGCAAACAATGATGAAATCATGGTAAAATTACACCATTTCCACTCAACTCTTAATCCTGATTCTGATTGAGAGGCATTCATGTTTTGACTTAATGTTAACTTAGCAAATCGTAAACAGTGTTCATATATATTTACTCCCTACGGTATATCGGATTGAATGTTGGCGTTAGTTTTGTGCATCCAATCAATACAATATGAAGGAAAAGAAGGCCCTATTTACACAGAATAGCCAAAGAGTCTCAAATTCGTGCAGCTCCATATAACAATTATATATCTGTATTGATGTAGATATGTTGTGAACATTATTTACTAATACTACATGTGTTGTATATTTACTATATTTAATTCAAGACTTACAGTTATAAAGCGTAAATCATTTTGACACAATCCCAATATGCAGCCTCTATGGACATAAATAAGCACTGATGCCACATATAAGTTGGTGCACATATAAATATGTGTGTACAAATATATACATACGTATGCATATATATACATTTGTGTGCACATATATACATGTGTGTGCACATAATTATAGCTATGTGTGCACATATATGCATGGGTATGCACATATATACATTACTTTCAGAGTGATCGTTTCACAGACATGTTAAACAAAACCACCGACAGTAACGTTCGTAAATGTCAGCGGCTGGGGCTATATACATCTTCGGCAACATTGCTGGACATTTAAATATAGGCTATATGCAACATACGACACTTGTAACTATGTGAGCAACGGTAGCAATAATAGCAAAGCATCATGTTGGTATATGGTGCCATGCATAATCTGAAGTAGTAGTTCAGAGAATAATGTTGGTATATGGTGCCATGCATAACCGGAAGTAGTAGTTCAGAGAATAAAAACTCCTACAAATTAAATATACCAACCGATCGTATCATTTTTGCCAGTGAAACTGGATACTTTTGAATAATTTAATGACGCACTTCTATGATCGATTTAGTATGCACACATATGGAATGAATAACAGTCAAATAATAATTCATATAGCACACTACACATGTGTTCTTGTTAGAACATGGATTGAGAATAAATTGACTGTTTCAGTATAGATATCTTTAGCTAGATTGTCCAGTTTCATAAATAACGAGAACAGGATTATAAATTATAAAGGATGTATAAAACACTTTATGATGTTTGCTATATTTGATCCTTGTCAATGTTTGGGGAAATAATAATGGCAAGAACGAGATGTATAAATTAATGCTTGTTACTTCACGATGTATACTGTATGTTGTAGACTGACTGCTCCTGCAACTGTACGGAATACTTGAAAACGCTCAACACGTATAATAATATCACAAATGACAATTTTACGATTAATAAAACGTCTTCTGGCGCTGGGAGTCCTCATGTCATCTCGCAGCAGTCTTGTGGTCTACAGATTTATGCAGGTATAATTAATATATTAGTTCTAAATGTTGTCAATGTTACTGGTATACGTCCACAACATGTCTTCAAAATAAACATTATTTAATTTCAATGTTTCAGTAATCAATCATGTGAATAATTTTGTATAATCCCAAAATTATAGTAAAGTATCAATGTATTTCTAAAGATTTGATTAATTCTGAATTTTATTTTCCCTTATAGAAGTAATATTGCATGCCATATTATATTCTTTTTGCAAATTGTGTATTTAAGGTGATGCCCCGTACATTGTGACATGGTGTAAATTTTTCAATAACTCTGGTGAAAGTATGTCTGTACAGTCAGCGATAGACTTTAACCCTTCCAAAGAATTCCATATCTACAAAATTGTATTTCTATTAGAGAAAGAAGACCTCGTTGTAAGTAGATATCAAATCTAGATAATGCTGAATCTATAAAGTGTTTAATTATTATAGTGTCACCCCTATTTAAAGGGTCAACCATTTCTGAATTATGAGACACCTCTATTTATGTACACCAGTATTTCCCAAATCCTATGCTTGTATGCCAGGTTGGTAGGCAATCGGTAACAATTATCTAACTAGCTGGTGGCTCACCAACCGGCCATATCAGAACGAACCCCTAACGAGATTCGAACCTTCGACCTCCCGCGCCGTAGGCGGACGCCTTAACCATTAGGCCACTGAGACGGTTATATGTATTAAGTTGAATGAAATGAATGTAAATGGTATGTGCAATGTAACACATATAATATGACATAATAATCTAATATGATTTCTTATTACTAGGAACTGGATTCTAAACTTGGTTTCAACCTCATAAAACAGTGAGACTATAATGTATTAAGTTTAAGACATTTGTAAGCAACACACAATATATGTTTAATCTCCGAAATTATTTGTTTGTTTGCATCAGCACCATTTAGACTATATCGCCGGTGGGCAGTTTACCTAACAACACCTTTCTTGGACAGGTTCCAGCAGTTAACCAGTATTTGGTACACCAACCTCTGTAAGAAAACTCCGAAATTAATGTGGAGACCAACAGTTACTATGTACACAGATAATGTTGCAATTCTCAAATAACTAACACTAACTGTATCACAGTATGGGTTTTCCTTTGCAAACATAAATCACGTTTGGTATTTTCTAGTGACTCTGTAATATTTGTATTGAAGGCGACAACGTGTATCAACGTGTTTGTGGATGGAAGACAACTATCTGAGATGTGCGGTGTTCCTCCTTTGAGCATATCCACCAAGCTAATTGTGCACGTTTGGAACAAAGACAATATAGTTCCAACATTGGATATTTTCGATTTATGGCAAGCTAAAGCGTCCTTCACGAAACTAATCATGCCACCAGATGTGAACGCACTATGTAGGTATGGTGATCCATTCCAAGGAGGAACAAATGCAATTGTGAAATACGAAGCTGGAGTAGGAACAGCATTAGGATCGACGGACATAGTCACATTCCAACAGGTACTTATTTGCTAATATATTTATATAGCCACGTTCCAAAAGGTAATTATTTGATAATATATGTATTTACTATACTATACATGTAGTCACATGTCAACATGTAATTATTTGCAAATTGATCTATATAGCCACGTTCCAAAGGGTACTTATTTGGTAATATTTGTATTTACCTGTAGTCACATTCCAGCAGGTAATAACGATATAACTTCTATAGTCAGACTCACATTCCAGCAGGTAATAACGATGTAACTTCTATAGTCACATTTCAACAACAGATAATTCTATTTTTAATATCCTTCCCAATGCAGTTCTTTTGACACATTGGCTTTCTTGTTTCAGGTGCATATACCTTGCATACCATGCACAGGTGCTTGTTCAAAATTTGACTGTGACCCCGATTGTTCGGCGAATGGCTACACATTGATACAATTCACAATAAAAGATGCTGCAATTAGTTCAACTTACGATGAGGCTATGTACATCACAGGTATTTCACGTAATGTGTTCAATTGTAGTAAAATATCGGTTGTTTGGGTGTTTTAAATGTAAACATAGGCGGTTCAACTCACTGTCCGGGTGAATGTTGTTAAATATAGACGTTTCCGTTGCCTAGTTGTTAAGGCGTCCGCCTACGGAGCGGGAGGTCGATGGTTCGAACCTTGTCAGGGGTTCATTCAGATATTACCGGTTGGTGAGCCGCCAGCTAGTTAAATATAATTGTTACCGATTGCCTATCAGCCAGGCGCCTGACCTTCAATGATAGGATTCGGTAAGTACTGATGTCCATCAAAGGTGTCTTAAGTAAGAAATGACTAGCCCTTTCAATAGCGGTGACACTATAATAAACAAACACTTTACTTATACTTTATAGGCATTATAGTACAGTACTATTTATGAATTATGATGGAATGGGTTTAAGCTCAGTTGAGAATATTTAACATAACATGTCTATTTTCAATAATAATTTATTTTAAAATACAGTTAAAGCTGTCATTGGATCAGGTGCCGAAGTCGTGTCGTCGTCCAATGGTTTCTATATTGATACCACTCCACCTATGTTTGACGAAGAAGTAATGATGTATATAGATGTGCGACAGGGAGACTTTACACCAGCCGAATTTCAAGGATCAAACAATACCATTAAATCATTATGGCTTTGTAATGATAACAAGAGTGAAATTGCGGTAATCAAATGTACATGTTTATTTTGTTGTGAAAGCTTATGTGGTTTACTGTTGGCCGGTTGTTCTACCTAGAAACCCGGGTGTAACAATCTCTGAATGGGGCACGTGGAGTTGTCATCAACCAGTCAAAGATAGAAAGTAGCCATTGATGCTTAACTGATGGTACAATTCTAAGTCCAATGAATACCCAGCAAATACATTGATATTAGGAGAATAAACTCTTCTAAACACAATCACGTTATAAATTCTGGAATCAACTTTTACATTCTGTGACTATGGTTAATGGAAGTACTGTACAAGATATGATTAGTTATGTGGATATTTGATCAAATAAAATGCATCATGAGCATGTTTCTTAGTTGATTTCATCATTTTTATTCCCAGGAATACGCATGGGCAATCGGAACTGATGTCGGTTTAGAAGACATTCAGCCATATACATCGACTGGAACATACTCAATTGGAACAAACAGCAACTTAGAAGGACGTCTTTTTCATAATTCTACGTATTATGTCAGCATAACATGCACAAATGAAGCAGGTTTAACAACTACTTGGGAAAATGTAAAAGGTAAATAATAAAATATTTGCGACAGTCCAGGTATCTGCTAGTGTTCCGGTTAGGTCTAAACAAAGGGGCGCCCACTGCCACTCGCTCCTATTCGGACTTCATATTTCCAATTGTTCAGTCAATCCTACTTTATACTATATTGCCAAATATATGTGGATATGTTCATTCAAGCATCACTGCATGTATGTAGCACTCGGGCACATTTAACGGATTAATGTTGTCAGTATTTCAGCGTGTTAAAAAAATGTTTAAACTTTATTTATCTTACAACGATTGCGAAGCAAGATTTAGCAACTTATATTAATCACTCTCATTGGCGTGGATGAAAGCCTATATGTGGTTATTAATGTGGGAGGAAAACGGAGTACCCGGAGAAAATCAACCTGTCCGATCTGGCGACCACCGTACCAACCCACATACTTCCCGGTCCGAGGATCGAACCCGGGTTGCATTGATGAGAAGCGAGCGCGCTAACCACTGCGCTAATCGGACAGCGTGTTAAACATCTGTATCTAAATGGAACATGATGATTGCAATTGAACAGAATTACATTTGTATTGAATACATCGACTTTGCTAGCATATTTATTTACGCATATGATTTTATAAAATGACCATCATGCCATCCAAACAAACAATGAGCACTGATGATGTGAAACATGTCAATTAATATAATATAGTTGATGTAATATATTCATATAATATAGTGAACGAAATTGAAATTAATCTATATGGAAGAAATATACCCAAATAGAACGTATTACCAACTGTTCTAGATGGAGTCCCGATGCGGTATTGAATGTCATGATCTAGCTGGAGTCCCGATGCGGTATTGAATGTCATGTTCTAGGTGGAGTCCTGTTGCGGTATTGAATGTCATGTTCTAGCTGGAGTCCCGATGTGGTATTGAATGTCATGTTCTAGCTGGAGTCCCGGTGCGGTATTGAATGTCATGTTCTAGCTGGAGTCCCGATGCGGTATTGAATGTCATGTTCTAGCTGGAGTCCCGATGTGGTATTGAATGTCATGTTCTAGCTGGAGTCCCGTTGCGGTATTGAATGATGTTCTAGCTGGAGTCCCGTTGCGGTATTGAATGTCAAATATACTATTAGTTTACTGTAGTAATTCATCATAGTTTAAATAGCTAAAATGTCCGAATTCCTATTGCGAAATGTATTATTGTGTATGCCTAACTTATAATATAGTTGTTTATATGTGTACATACCCTAACCATGATGTATTCTTTCAGTGAAATGACAATACAATTGGCAAGCGCGGCCTACATTTGTTCTACACGATAGTATGGCCGAATCCTTCCTGCCATTTCACAAATGAACATTAGTGTTTTTTAAAATTCAAAGAATGTACTAAACTCAAAGAAACGGAGCAAAATTTAAATGTTATTCTGCAGGCAATGGAGGGTTCCTATATATATTAACGTTATTAGAACGTTTGGTTCAACCGTCAATCTAATTTTACTTTGATGATACACTATGGGGAAACAGGCGATGTTGAAGATCGTCCTATTTTAATGTATACCTCGTGGAACTAGCCAACGGGACAAGCATTCGACGCACTGACGCAAATACATCAACTACACTTACGGCATGTTAATTTGATGTGTCTTCACATATAATGCGTAACCGGTTATGACGACACAATCCAGCAGCGTCATTACATACAGATGCTCGTTTTCTCACATACATACACATGGTATATGTCACTGGTTATTAGTATACTAAAATGTTTGTACTAACACAAAACTGGCAATCGCATAGCATTTTCTTTTGAAACATGACACCTTATTGTGTCCATATTGGGACAATAAAGGTACGTTTACATTCCCAAACGTGTTATACATGCACCCATTAACTTCAGGTGTAACAGTACTTCTTGAATCTCCGGACCCCGATTCAGTTAAAGCCGATGCGATTGGAGCAGAACAATTCGAACATCAAGTGTACCCACCAACAGCTGTTAAGACACACGACCCAAGTAGTTGTGGAGAATCATGGACGGTCAGCACAGATCCAAACATCAGACGATATGGTTAGATTATATATTGTTTTTAAAGCACAATATCCTGTACGAGATATAACGCATTGTAGTAACTCGAGCATCGTTTACTTAAGGAATGACTCGTGGGTTATATTTACCATCGAGGTATGAACTTCATCGGGTGTGGAGATCCTTGCTAACTTTGAACACGCCCGATGTAATACATACACTGATGGAAACTATTAACCATGGAATCATTTCTTATAATTACATTAATTATACGTTTCAATGACACAATAAATATTGCACAATTTCCATTTAAAATGTATTTATACCAGATGTGCGACATACTGTGGTGCCGGACCGGGGAAAATAGATCTTTATTGGAACAGTGTAAGCTATAAGACACGCATTTTCCTGCGAGAAACACTGAATACACATTCCCGTAGCTTCAAGTGAGCATGCCATCTCTGCATATAATTATTTAGAAAATTCATACGAAAATGGATACAATCAGGGTACATGCCTTCATCGAGGGAAATGAAATAGCGATGCAAATATATTATAAATGGAAACAGGAAAATAAACATAATATTATATAGTATAGTAAAAACAATATGCCACTTGTATTGGAAACACAAACAGGAGGTGTGTAAATGGTTTATTTCATTGAATAAATAAAAGTTTAACATTAACATTAATTTCAGATTTCTGCGTTGGCAGTTCAATGGAAAAGATTAATGACGTAATACCGTGTGTTTGGGTGGGATATAATATGTCTGGTGTAGTTGAAATTAAGAATGGCAATCTTGTCATCGATAACATACCTTACCGTAACATATCAGAACTCCGGGCTTTGAGTGAAGGTATCTACGATTACAGTAGTGCAGATGAAAACGACAATACATTCAATATGGAGAGTGGACGAACATTGTTCTTATTTATGCGATTATGCAACAAAGCCGAACTATGTATCAACAAATTTGTAAATTCGTTGTTAATCACAAACGAAAATTCAGTCTTACTGAGCAGTGAATCTGGACATGGAAGGAGCTTTCAATTGAAAGATACCCGGGGTAGCAGAGTAAAACGAAGTGCATCGATGTTGAGCATAGAATTGCCTTCAGGTAATATGTAATTTAATTGTTCACGATCTTTTAATGTTTTCTTGTATGAATTTAATAACACTTTCCTTTTTTAACTTTATTTATTTTACAACGATTGCGAAGCATGTTTTAGCAACTTATATTAATCACTCTCGTTGGCGCGGATGAAAGCGTATGTGTGATCATTATTGTGGGGGAAAACCGGAGTACCCGGAGATAACCCACCTGTCCGATCTGGCGACCACCGTACCAACTCACATACTTCGCTAACACTTGTTATTATATTTACTAGATTATTATAACTGTTCTTATTATTATCGTGTTAAACACACTAAATTAAATAATGATTTACTTATTATAAGCTATTCAGTGTTCAGACGTTTTTTCCAGCATTTATCCTACCTTCGTGTGTAATAATGGCCTAAAAACGTTGCTTTATTAGTCAGTGCCTACTTAACGTTTCGTGACGTCATAGCGCTGTGTGTAGACGTAATATGTTCATCGATCGTATGATAAACTTCAGCAGGCATGCATATCCGGTAATCTTTCCTCTCTAAAATATCTTTTTCATCAGAAAATAGAACAAATAGAATATTAGGTTACTGTCTTATAAATTTTAATTTATTAGGCTCGTTTTCGAAAAGATACAAATATATTATATTCAAATGTATAAGACAGTAACGTAATATTCTCTCACTCTCGCTATATATATATATATATAAATTGTAACAAGTTACTTGTGATTACTTCGTAGATATGGAACTTGGTCAAAGTGTGTTGATCAATGAGCTGACGAAGGAAAATATGACAACACGCTATGATTCAGTGGCATCTACAGGATTCAGACCTTACATAGTAGACCCGTGGATGACTATCAACAAAACAGAACGATTGTTATACAGACGGTTAGTAGATGTCTAACATAGAACTAACTACCTTGCTTACAATTATTCCAAGAAGACTCCGTGGCCGAGTATTTAACTCGTTCGACGCTAGCGGCAGATAAAATAAATATTGTAAACAACATAGAGCCATATCAGACGGAACAGAACATGCCGTCTGATCAGGCTCTATGCTGTTTGTTTTTCGGATAGTAGAGCTAAGCACTTGACTGAATAACAAACAACATATATCATAATCAGACGCGGCGTAACGCCGTGGTAACGCTGTGACTGTTCCAGGATATGTGTTGATTGCAAAGATGTTTGTATGTACTCAGCAGACAAAGCGTTACAGAATTCGCATAACCTGCTCCTAGGCGCTGTTGCTTTGAATTCCACTGGGGTCGAATTATTACATATGAGAAAGTTATCCTGCTGATTTGCAATAGGCTGGTGGTTAAATGTGGGTGCCAGCTCGTGCTCGAGATACAGCTGGGAGGGGCACTTGCTGTGTTTTCTCCATCAGTATCAGCTAGAAAATAAATTAAGCTCTCAATGTATGCACAATCTAATCGGTATCATCAACCAACAGTGTAACATTTATAATTTGATCATCAAAGGTATCCATCGTTTACACAGCTATTTTCGTCAAGATTTACAACATTCGAACAATAAATGCATATTTATGACATGAATGGAACGCGTCATTGTCAAGCCTCAGCTTGTGAGTTACAATTTGTCCAACACCTACAGTACATTCTGGTCTGCAAACATATATAAGATCGAAACACACACACTTATTCCAAGGAGACCGCCTCCGTGGTCGAGTGGTTAATCTAGCGGACTTGTATACCACTGTAACATATGATCACTGATGGCCACGTGTCCGACCCCATCTCAGACCGTGTCTATTTATATCAAAAAGTTGTCAGTTTCTTACGGAGGTTGGTGCACCAAGTACTGGTAAACCACTGGAGCCTGCCGAGAAAATGTTTTGTTAGGTAAACTGCCCGTCGCTCAAATGGGCAACCGGTAGCGACGTTAAATAAACTTAAATAAAACAAGAACACTTATTCCATTATAAGTAACACAGTAAATGAAAATAGTGTGTGAAGGCAACAGCCGCCATCCCTTAGATACACTGTAACACACGATTTCCTTACACCCAGCGTATTTATATCGATGCATACCTTGTGAATATAGAAAATGCTTTATTTCTAAAAAGGGTGATTGTATTAACAACGTTGTATTATAACGTATAAAACGTTCGTTTATATTCTACCTCATAATTAATCCCACCAGATATACGAATATTTGCGAATAGTATAGTATTGGTTGATTCCATTTCAGGATACATTTCTTCAATATATCCCTGACTATCAGTCCCGTGGGCCAACAACCACTACCAGGTCCGTTAAAGCTTACATATCCTACGTTTAATTCATCTGACGATGCGGGCGATGTGACGGCCATGGTGATTCATTGGAACCCAGGTATATTTTGTTTCAGAGTTAACCCTTTTAACTGCACGATCGTGGGCGATGGTTGAAGCAGTAAATGAATATATTTCAATTTATGTATTGTTTTATTTGTTGCGCATGCTTCACTTTATTCTACATTTCTATTATACTCACTATTTACTTGCGTTTTTAGAAATTGTACATCAGTGCGTGTTCTATAAAATAAATATATTTACTTACGTACATTATTTATTATAACTTTCTAAGAACGTAAGTAAATAGTACCGTGAGTACAATAGGTTTAATATAGCCTTTCCACATATTCTAAACATTGTAATAACACTATATGGTATTGCAACATATTTTGTGGAAGTCGAGCTAGGGCAGTGGATGCGCGTTCGCTTCAAGTGCGAAAGATCCAGAGTTCGAGCCCCGCTGGAGCCGTTACGATTGTGCCCTTAGGCAAGGAATTTAAGTTCCACATTGGCTCTTCTCTCTGCATCTTGGCGATGGATTCCATCAGGAATGAGGTCTCGAGAGTAATTAATATAAGTTTTAAGACCTGTTTCGCAATCGAGCTAAAATAAATGTGTATAAACTAACATAATATATTATTTTGTTTATAGTAATTTCTACATTTCATCTGATAGTAGTTACTTGACCATGGTCATTACATGTTGCATGCATATTTATATTATGTTGTTAAGCTAGGGATATCGGATAAGTGCAATGGTTTAGCACGCTAGCTGTTCAATAATGCAACCTTGGTTCGATCATAGAATCAAGAAGAATGTGAGCGGTAAGGTTATCACCAAATCGAACAGGTCGGTTTTCTCCCGTTTGCCCCCACACAAATGACCACATATGTACGCGTCCATTCGCACCAATCTAACGTGATTAGTAGACGACAGTGTAGCACCTTGTTTCGCGATGGTTGTACAATAAATTAAGCTAATCTATGTTTCAAACTCACACCTCGATAACAAGGTCGAATCCCTATAGCACTGACACCAGAAAACAGGTTGAGCAAAGTAAATGCTGATAGAGCGAATGCTCAATACATTACACCAATAACACGAATAGGTATGCTAAAACACTGTTTCTAATGAAGTAATAACTCATAATCACCACTGCCTGGCTGTCATGGAAAGGTTAGTCATATATAAATCACTGATCAAGTGATTATTGCCAACGTTTACACCGGTGAAACAATGTAGAGCATGTTTTAACCTCAGTCTCCACTCGCGTCATTATAACGAGAAAATACATGCATAGGTGCCAGGCAAGGTCGGTGAATCTAGGCTTAATATGGCTGACGACACACGGACAGGAAAAGGGGCAGTCGACATATAAAAATTAACAAAAATGAAATCAATGTATCAGTAAAAAATCAACTCGATATGTTACCAGTTTAACTTGTTTAATGACACACATATACAGTATGTTTTGGACCGATGTACTTTAAAGAGACTAAAATACACTATAATATGTCTGTTTATAGCATAATTTTATGAAACCATGCATATGAAATACAATTACTGATACTTCTGATGTGTGACATTAATGGCGTTCTATGATATTGGTCGCTTACATTTTACTATCAACTTAACAAAAGCAGTTACTATTGTATATACGATAATAAATCCTAATGTTCACATCATCATTCACACCTATATTCCACAACTTCAGTTTATTCATGATTTGACCAAATGTCATGCAATTATATTTTTCTAGCAAAGTTGTGGGCTTGGAAGCAATGATCCTATGACAACATTTCAAGTTTGTTACACTATTTGATATAGAAATATAAACAGCAGTTCCTTAACTAGTAATCTGTTGAAAGTATACAATAATGTAAAGAGGTGGAGAAATATGTAATGTTAGCCTAATTTAAACATTTTCTTTCCCATTTTTCTAAAAATGTTCGAGTGCCCATTTTCGCCATATATATATATATATATTGTGTAAACTGCCGTGCATATGGACAGCGTGTGTTGCCATTGGTGACATACATATACTGCATTGCCTATCATAGTGATCCATATACATGCGTGTTCAGGCTGGGAATACAGCAGTATCGCTCCCATATCATTAGTTAGTTCCATGTTCTGGTGCGGGCCGTTATCTAATGTTGTCAAAAGGTATGGCCCAATCCATTTGCATGTTCATACGATGTATTGTGTCGTTATTGTATCGTGACTTTTAAGCCCACCGCGCTGTGTGCATATTTGAGTTGTATTCAAGATTGATATGAACTATTTGTTTGCACATGTCATGTCATAAAAGCAAATACATACTTAATTATACTGTATTTTGAATATACTAATCTTACAGATGAGCAGCAATGGCAAATCTCAAGTAGAACGTGCATATGGCACAATGACACGACTGAAAATAACATCCTGGAAGGCACTTCAACAGATCTGGTAGTGAGCTAATTAATGAACTAATACATACTAATACGCAATTATGTACACATATCTACATGTGTTTTTCCAAAACAGACCGATAAGCCCATACATTGTATATGTTACGGTTGTCACCAGATCGGACATGTGGGTTTTCTCCGGTCACTCCGGTTTCTTCCCACACGAATGACCCACATATACGTTTTCAACCGTGCCAATGAGAATGATTAATAATATTAATTAAGTTGTTAACCCTTGTTTCGCAATCAAGTTAAAAATAACTAAAGTATATACTTTATGCACAGAACATTAGAAAAATTCATGTTGGATTGGTATTGTAATATTATGTTGTGTTGGTTTGATTTAACCATATTTTATTGCATAATTATGTAATACATTCGACAATACAGTATTACATATGAGCATGAATCAGATGTGAAATGAGTTAACATATAATAAGGCACATATATACATTTGTGTAGCACAGCAATAGGGTCGGTTTTATTGGTATTATGTATTCTGCTTCACAGATGTACTTGAATGAGACTCATATACACTATATGTATGTGTATAGCATAATGTTATGAAATAGCATAGGAAATACAAGGAGAGACATCGGGCAGTTATTGCCCTGAATACTCCCTAAACGTATGTAGGTCCTCTTAAGTTGTTTCCACTTGTTCTTATCGTTGTTTCCTTTGTACAACATGCTATCTATATTCTTCCACTTTCTCATTTTATGATTATTATGTTACTATATCTCGACATATCCCTACAGTATATCCAATGGGTAAAACATCTGTAACATTTTTTTATCAATTAATTAACATGATTTGGATAAAATCACATTCATCTGTTGGTTAGGGAACAACTGTAAAAACAACTGAAAGGACTGCTATACATTTAGGGATAAATCGGACTTTATCTACCAAGGGAGGTAATAGAAAAACATGCGAGGTCCGTCATTACTGACACTTATGAGTGGTTGTCCATTTACTATTATATTCACACCACTAAGGATATTCGTATACAGGATTCTTGTCGTAATTAATAATGACTTGAAACATGCTAATACGTGAAACACTTCAAAACTAAGGCTAATTGCGTTGACATGCTAGAGCACTTACACGTTTGAAAACTACTATCCGTCTGTCTGACCATTATTCTGTTCCATTTTGCTAGATCTGCAACACACGTTTGCCATCGGACAGTTTGGCGACAAATGAAACCTATCTGACAAAAGAGACACAATTCGCAGTAGCTACTGTATCATCTAAGATTATCAACGGTCCACCAAGATTTATTGCACCTGCCAATATTACGATAGATGAAGATTCAGGTTTTGACATTTATTAGTATTGTCTGTGTTATAAGTTACATGTGATCAGTCCATCATCATAATATTGGACGAGTGGTTACGGTCGATTTTGACTTCAAATATCGTCCTCTCCACCAATGTAGGTTCGTATCTCACTTATTTCATGTGAGGAAACTATCTGTATTGCGGAATGTTGGTGGTACTATCCGGGGTTCACACCCGTGCCTGACATACTGCTCGGAATGTTGGTGGTACTATCCGGGGTTCACACCCGTGCCTGACATACTGCTCGGAATGTTGGTGGTACTATCCGTGGTTCACACCCGTGCCTGACCTACTGCTCGGAATGGCACCTATGGTCTTCCTCCACCAATACTAGATGGAGAGTGACAATTTGACCTAAGCTGTTGGTCCGACCTTACTCCCACATACTACTCATTTGCAACTGTTATACACACTTAAACAAGTGGATACAATATATATTCTCAGTCTAAAGTTGGTACTTCCGTTACTGTTTGTAAATAGCGTTAAATGCTATTGGTGTAACATTAATGGTAGCAACCATTGATTGCTAATGCCACCCGTGACCTGTATTGTAGCACACATTGTTTGAGTATGCAACCCGTGACATGTATTGTAGTTCACATTGTTTGATTATGCAACCCGTGACATGTATTGTAGCACACATTGTTTGATTATGCAACCCGTGACATTTATTGTAGTTCACATTGTTTGATTATGCAACCCGTGACATTATTGTAGCACATTTGATATGCAACCCGTGACATGTATTGTAGCACACATTGTTTGATTATGCAACCCGTGACATGTATTGTAGCACACATTGTTTGATTATGCAACCCGTGACATGTATTGTAGCACACATTGTTTGATTATGCAACCCGTGACATGTATTGTAGCACACATTGTTTGATTATGCAACCCGTGACATGTATTGTAGCACACATTGTTTGATTATGCAACCCGTTTTTGTGTTTGTTGGCCATTTATTATTATGAATCGTTTATCGATTATAATTGTTTCTGAAGTGATTGTGTGCACAGCGATATGTGTTATTGGTTAATGTCTAAAGCATACCAATTCTGAATTCACTATAATAGTATATGTTTATTTGCGCCAATAAATACTAGGTAATCAGCGCTAATACTTTGTATGTTGCAAATTATGATACGGACAATATGCACATAAATAAATCACCAGTAAACAAATGTTGGTATTTTATCCGAAAATAACACTATCCATTTGATAATATGATAATTTTCTGTCATTTTGCAGAAGCTGTCCAGTTTCCGCTTCATGCGCAAGACATGGAAAATGACCCATTCGTCTTCCGAGCTATGTCAGAAAGCAATACTTTTCCATTTGGAAATATAACACTGACTCAATCTGGAATGTAAGTGTACATAAGAAGATACACGAGATATATATATGTTCTACGGATCTTTCTGCATACGATTTGTGGAATTGTACATTGAATTGTGATGCTACAATGATTTATTCTATATTGACTGTAAAAAAGAATTGCCTGATTGGTGTTTGATCACGACATAAACCTAGATGTCAATCACACATATCCTGATAATAATAATGAAATATGTTGTAAATATTGTGTACCTAGTCAGTTTCCTACTTGATCTGTTGCATCATATATTTATGTATGTCATTGTACATTAGTTGTGTTCAGCAATACATATTGTTTAAAGCAAATGACTCGTACAGAAATCAACACAATATGCATTAAAATGTAGTATGCAATTTTGCCACATTAAATTAAAAAAGCGATTTTAATCATCGTTTCAATTTGAAAATGAAACACAACTCTTTTAACAATGCCTTGAAATAATAGTATGGATATTTTTTCTTTCGGGTTTTAATATTATTAGCCCCTTCCTATGTGTGATAGATTAATGGAACAGGTATGCTAATGTATGTGGACAGGATGAATACATATTGGCACACTAACTATGCTTAGCATGATCAGGATCTGTTTGATTGTTTTAGTTATAATTCTTCCACATTGATAACACAACACAGTGTATAGTTTCATATTTATGTTAACATGACCTCCGCCAGATGATCGTACGAAGCTTTTATGGTGAAAATGACGAGCAACTTGGGAACATTAAGTAACGATTGTAAATTGACAATAATCGATAACAAACGAAGAAACGTTACTATAAGTTCATTCCCTGAGACAGTTTTATACCTATTCATTATTGGTCCGGAGGTGACATACAAAACCTTTAGTGTAGATACATTGTTTACATTTCACTCTTGGGTTCAATGACAATCTCCCCCTCCCAATATACATGTATCTGCACCAGACACAACCCCTCCCAACATACATGTATCTGCACCAGACACAACCCCTCCCAACATACATGTATCTGCACCAGACACAACCCCTCCCAACATACATGTATCTGCACCAGAATCTTCCCCTCCCAACATACATGTATCTGCACCAGAATCTTCCCCTCCCAACATACATGTATCTGCACCAGAATCTTCCCCTCCCAACATACATGTATCTGCACCAGACACCACCCCTCCCAACATACATGTATCTGCACCAGAATCTCCCCTCCCAACATACATGTATCTGCACCAGACACCACCCCTCCCAACATACATTTATCTGCACCAGACACACCCCTCCCAACATACATGTATCTGCACAGACACCACCCCTCCCAAAATACATGTATCTGCACCAGACACCACCCCTCCCAACATACATGTATCTGCACCAGACACCACCCCTCCCAACATACATGTATCTGCACCAGACACCACCCATCCCAACATACATGTATCTGCACCAGACACCACCCATCCCCATACATGTATCTGCACCAGACACCACCCCTCCCAACATACATGTATCTGCACCAGACACCACCCTCCCAACATACATGTATCTGCACCAGACACCACCCCTCCCAACATACATGTATCTGCACCAGACACCACCCCTCCCAACATACATGTATCTGAACCAGACACCACCCCTCCCAACATGTATCTGCACCAGACACCACCCCTCCCAACACAATGTATCTGCACCAGACACCACCCAACTCCAACACATGTATCTGCACCAGACACCACCCCTCCCAACATACATGTATCTGCACCAGAATCTTCCACTCCCAACATACATGTATCTGCACCAGAAACCACCCCTCCCAACATACATGTATCGCACCAGACACCACCCCTCCAACATACATGTATCTGCACCAGAATCTTCCCCTCCCAACATACATGTATCTGCACCAGACACCACCCCTCCCAGCATACATGTATCTGCACCAGAATATTCCCCTCCCAACATACATGTATCTGCACCAGAATCTTCCCCTCCCAACATACATGTATCTGCACCAGAATCTTCCACTCCCAACATACATGTATCTGCACCAGAAACCACCCCTCCCAACATACATGTATCTGCACCAGACACCACCCCTCCCAACATACATGTATCTGCACCAGAATTTTCCCCTCCCAACATACATGTATCTGCACCAGACACCACCCCTCCCAACATACATGTATCTGCACCAGACACCACCCCTCCCAACATACATTTATCTGCACTAGGCACCACCCAAATGCGGCACTGCAGCCTATGACCGTCAGTGCAACATCGAAATAGCAACAGGCGACATGTACATTGTACTAAGCCTATGATGTGAAATGGGGAATATATAATCCTAATATGTTTAATATATATGTACATGTGACAATATATTACAATAAATGGAAATCTACTAGTATCCCAACGCTATGTTCAGCCAAAGCCAACTGTTATAAATAATATATAGTACAATATATAATTGGTATGACAGAGTGTATACAAGAGATACACACCCATACGGATTGCTATGTGTTGGTTATGCGATACAACATATTTACTATGATTGGTCTAAGCATTTCACAATGGCAAGGAAGGTACAAGAATATAACGTCAGACATTGTTCAGTAATGGCATGGTTAATGGACCTACTTCAAGATTCCAGTCAAAATTATAGCTTCAAATTTATAGACATTTGAATTAGGTGTATTATGGGTAATAATATAATGACATTGGATGTCTTGTTTTAGATTGACCATATCCCTGTGTTCCAATTGCTACGGGAACACTATGTTTGAGTTTATTGTTGAAGACAACCCAGGGTGGGAAGATATTCCACCTGCACAAGCCAACTATTCACTAGCCATAGACGTTCTGTCGTTAAATGATCCACCAAGTATAAATGTCTTCAGTTCAAATGGAACCAATATACTACCGAACGATCCCACAGAAAGTGTCATTGTAAGTAATGTGTTCATTAGTTCACTTAAAATAATAGTGTTATTGAAACAAAGTAATTCTAATGATGCAGACTTGAATCAATATATTATATTACTGATTGTGTTAGGAGTGTACCTTAGTCAAGGCTTTTAAATTCCACATGTCACATGCCTCTCCTGGCGATGGATTCCACAAGGAATGAGGTATCGAGAGTGATTAATATAAGTTGTAAGAAATTGTTCACAATCGAGCTAAAATAAATTTGTATAAATTAGTACAGATATGTTTCGTTATTCAAATCATCTTCGTAAAAGATCAGATAACGGTTAGCCTAACGTAAATAAAGGACTGAATGTAGAACATATTCAATTGTCTTACGTTTTTGGAAACCCTCCATTACATTCATGTAGGATCTTACACTCGTGGTGATTCTCGTTTTGGAATTGTGTTATTAGGCTCGCCAAAAGGCTCGCTTTAATAGCAAAATTCCAAAACATTTTCAGAAAATATTGTATGAAATATCCACGAGTGTAAGATTTGTTTTGTTATATTACCATTTATTGTAATAATCATATGTATGAACAAACTGGCGCACAATGTCAACGCAAACTGTAATTACGCTTATTAATTAAAGTGTCAGGCCGTCACTGTGCAAACTGTGTTAGATTTATGTTTTATAATTGTGTCGAGACTTATGTTTAATCGTCGTTTGTCTTATAGTTAAGTTTAATCTTACAAATCAGAGTCATTGTATGTGTTATTACACGTGTGTTGATATAAGAAAATATCGGTTGGCTGTATGGCACTGAATACAAGTAAAATTATGTGATTATGTCATTATAGAAGTATCTATTCATTTGTAGATATTGAGAGAGCAACACGGTGAGACAATATCTGAAATTGCAGCAATCGTGATCGCATACGACATTGATGGGCCTCAAACACTACGTATGGTGCATAATAGTACCGATTCTAATACATTCGATTTGGTTGATATGGAACAGCATGACATGATCGATTTGTTGTCATGCAAACACAATAATACGGTATTTTCCTCATTGAATATGTATTATTATATTATACGAGATAGTAGTGTTTGTTATTTGTATGATAAATGAAAACAATTTAAGTGTAATAATATTTTATTGCAAATCAATAGTAAATGCCATACAAATAAAGATACAATACATAGCATGAATATGCAAATGGTTTGAGCAACATTAGATAACGACCCGCACCAGGAACACCAGGTAAACGAGTCCAGTAGTATACTATATAGACGCATATTCGCTAGTCTTAGATTATATTTCAGGAAAATAATTATAATTCTAGTAATGAATATCATACACTGTTTCAGTGTGAGGAGCCAGCAGTTCTTGGAAATCCATCCAGTGCAGAATGGAAAGGTGTCTATGTTAACTATACGCAAGACAACGTTACCTTTGTCGGTATGAATACAATCAAACTAGTTGCGCAAGACGAGATCGGAACATACTCTGATGTTATCACCCTTACTATTGCAGTCATGGACAACAAGTGTCAACACGGGACATGCTCCAGTAAGAATTTTCCTTTCCAAATAAGCTTAAATCTGCATGACTGCACTATACTGTAATGTAATAGTTGTCCGGTGAATGGTAGCGAACGTCAGTGATTGCATCACCGATGACTCTGTTCTCATCTTGTTCGAAGTAAAAATATGTTTAAGCACATGTAATATACATGTATTTGACTAAAATTATATTAACGTATTAATAATTGTTGATATAAATAAGTCATATGACAGTTCTTAAGGTGTCCGCCTACGGAGCGGGAGGTCGAAGGTTCGACTCTCGTACGTAGTTCGTTATGGTAGTATCGGTTGGTGAGTCACCAGCCAGTTATATAATGGTTACCGATTGCCTACCAGCCTGGCGCCTGCCATACCCACATAGGAGTCGGGAAGTACTGATGTTCCGGTTGGTGAGCCACCAGCCAGTTATATAATGGTTACCGATTGCCTACCAGCCTGGCGTCTGTCATACCCACATAGGATTCGGGAAGTACTGATGTTCCGGTTGGTGAGCCACCAGCCAGTTATATAATGGTTACCGATTGCCTACCAGCCTGGCGCCTGTCATACCCACATAGGATTCGGGAAGTACTGATGTTCCGGTTGGTGAGCCACCAGCCAGTTATATAATGGTTACCGATTGCCTACCAGCCTGGCGCCTGTCATACCCACATAGGATTCGGGAAGTACTGATGTTCCTGTTGGTGAGCCACCAGCTAGTTATATAATGGTTACCGATTGCCTACCAGCATGGCGCCTGCCATACCCACATATGATTCGGGAAGTACTGATGTTCCGGTTGGTGAGCCACCAGCTAGTTATATAATGGTTACCGATTGCCTACCAGCCTGACTCCTGCCATACCCACATAGGATTCGGGAAGTACTGATGTTCATAAATAAAAGTGTCTTATAAGTCAGTAATGGCTGGCTCTTTCAATAGGGGTGACTCTATAATAAACAAACACTTTATTTTTATTTTTTGTATAGGCTTGAATCCACAACAATATACATGCAACGATACACGAAGAGCAGTTGACTTTGATCTATATTATACATGCACGTGCCCAATATCATGGTCAGGGGCTTATTGTGAACATGACGTTGATGAATGCGCAATAGGTTTGTGTGAAGCATGGAAGATCTGCCAGAACACCATCGGAAGTTATGACTGCTACTGTAAAGCTAGTGATATCATCTGTAAACTATCTCTAGAGGTGTGGGAGTTCTCGGTGATTGTGACATCAATAGTCGTGGTTATTGGTGTCGTCGTTGGGGCTCTGATTATGCGGAAGCTAAAGTAAGAATACTGTAATGTAATGTTTTTATATATTTGATCGCAATGTTGAATATTTTGGACATATGAGATATATAATATCATAAGCTTAATGGAAACCAGTGTTTACTATATTATAGTTTATAATAATACCGTAAGTTTAATGGAAACCAGTTTGTACTATATTATAGTTTATAATAATATCGTAAGCTTAATGGAAACCAGTTTGTACTATATTATAGTTTATAATAATACCGTAAGTTTAATGGAAACCAGTTTGTACTATATTATAGTTTATAATAATACCGTAAGCTTAATGGAAACCAGTGTGTACTATATTATAGTTTATAATAATACCGTAAGCTTAATGGAAACCAGTGTTTACTATATTATAGTTTATAATAATACCGTAAGTTTAATGGAAACTAGTTTGTACTATATTTTAGTTTATAATAATACCGTAAGCTTAATGGAAACCAGTGTTTACTATATTATAGTTTATAATAGTACCGTAAGCTTAATGGAAACCAGTTTGTACTATATTATAGTTTATAATAATATCGTAAGCTTAATGGAAACCAGTTTGTACTATATTATAGTTTATAATAATACCGTAAGTTTAATGGAAACCAATTTGTACTATATTATAGTTTATAATAATACCGTAAGCTTAATGGAAACCAGTTTGTACTATATTATAGTTTATAATAATACCGTAAGCTTAATGGAAACCAGTGTTTACTATTTACTATATTATAGTTTATAATAATACCGTAAGTTTAATGGAAACCAGTTTGTACTATATTATAGTTTATAATAATACCGTAAGCTTAATGGAAACCAGTTTGTACTATATTATAGTTTATAATAATACCGTAAGCTTAATGGAAACCAGTGTTTACTATATTATAGTTTATAATAATACCGTAAGCTTAATGGAAACCAGTGTGACTATATATAGTTTATATAACCGTAAGCTTAATGGAAACAGTTTGTATATTTATAGTTATAAATACCGTAAGTTTGGTTTTTTTTTTTTTGTGTTTGGGTTTTTTTTGTTTTTTGTGCTTAATGGAAACCGTGTTTACTATATTATAGTTTATAATAATCCGTAAGCTTAATGGAACCAGTTTGTACTATATTATAGTTTATAATAATACCGTATGCTTAACAGTAAGACAGTTGTCAACTAGTCATTTTCCACAATTTACTGTTTTCATATTATTGTGTATAAATATATACAGTCTACACATATTATATTTGGGGCGAATAATACATAATAGTTACTGTTTGCGTATGAGAATTTTGCATTGAGTAGTCCCGTGAGATTTAGTAAAAATAAATAATAACATAAATAAGTTTTATTTTTCAGGTCAAACAAGAATAAAAAAGGACTTTACAAAGTGGTGCGTTAATTTTATGTAATGCATTAAATATTAGATAGCATTTATAATTTAGTTAATTACAAATATGTAAGATAATTAATTCTGAAAGCACGACACCGGTATGAATGTTCATAGTGTTTTCAAATAACATACAATAATAGGGCACTTATGTTCAGGGAAGTCCAGCCTAGAGAATCCTAATTATTATAATATTGAGTGTGTTCCACATCACGTTGCTGTTTATGCGTCAGAAGTTTAGATGTACTGACACGGTTATTAGCCATTGTGATATTATAATATTAGGTCGTTTTGTCTTACAGAATGAGGGTTCAAGTATATCACTAACAACATTTGTATCGAATGTACGGGTATGTTTCTGTTTGATCTGATATATACTATAGGACATAGAAAACGCACGCGCCTATATTATATGAATAGTATTACATGGATACATTTTACGAAGGATTCCATAAAAGATATATCACATCTTTATTACAAAACACAAACTGAACAACTAAACATATTCCAAAATGCTTAAACTATATATTTATATCGTTATTGTTTTTCATGTAAAAACACACTTATCCAAGGTGTGCGTTTTCTATGTGCATACATTGTAAGAAATATGATTTCAAGAACCAATGTCATACAAAAACATTCTTGTACGAATAATAGCGCCCTAATTTTACTTGCATCATAATCAAGCAATAGAGACCATGCACTCTGGTTTCATGTAAATAACACTTATATACGTGGATATAATGATAGCCTTGATATATTCAAAGAACATATTGTAAGTATTCGATTCTACATCTCTGGACCAAAGAATCTGCATAATGTATCGTTAATATATGCCATACACCAATCCCCCTCTGAAAATGTATACCAGTATTTTCATGACCAGTCAATATATTGACATGAAGAGTCGATCAATGCAATAATCGATCAATGTAATAATCGATCAATGCAATAATCGATCAATGCAATAATCGATAAATGCCATAATCGTAAATTATTTATAATGTTCCTCACTCATGGATATTTAATATACCCCCAGATCGGAAGGTGGGTTTTCTCCTGGCACTCCGGTGCCCCCACCCACACACATACACGAATTACCACATATTCGATTTCATCCGCGCCAACGAGAGTGATTAATATAAGTTGTTAAAACTTGCTTTGCAATCATTGTAAAATAAATAAATTTTAAACTGTAATATATTTAACATAGCAATTATATGTCTCGGTCAATTGCACGTTCGCTCATTTCCATACAACTGCTGATTGGCCTCAGCTAATAGCAATAACTATATAATTAACCCATTTGAATGTTTCATTTACATCATACATGTTGTGCTAAATACACCATAGTTAGTTACTGTATTCTATTTTGTAGAATCTTGGTCCATCCAGAACGAAGTTTAATAAAGTGGCACCATTGGTATGATTTTAGATGGTCATTTATATCTAACATTTAGACTTGTACATTAAACTTTAAGCTGTATGCTAGTGCGGCAACACTCAACCTCGTTCACAGAAAAATGAAATTGCATTGTATGCCAGTATGCTGCCTGATATGCCAGCACTATTGATACACATGATAACAATTCAGAACGAGAGTAATACGCCTAGCATTATGTGATATTAGTCATTGTTACGGTGTAACAGAGCTACACAGAAAACCGAACGAAACAAGTAGTTACAATACAAGTGCATGCTAACAACCTGTTTAAAGCAGCATTACATCGTATGACATAAAATATATTCGAAAAAATCAAATTTTACGTATGGGTAGCAATGCTGCAACACATTCTTATATTATAAATTGTATAATTATGTTCAATTAGTAAACCGTGTTTTTTGCAATAAAACAAACTCGAAACCGAAAGTAGGACTTTCCAAGTCGAACAGGTCACGCGCATTTATTTACAATCGGAACCGGATGTACATTCGGGATGAATCGTTCGCCTTCGGCAATGATGAACAAACGTGGTATTTTGTCGTCCATTTTCCAGCAAGAACTATTATCAGTAAGTTGAAACGGCCTCAATTAGTATTACAATGTATCTCAAATGATGTAAATGTGATTGGGTTTTAATTGGATATCGTGCAAATGTTTCATATGCCGAATAAGTATTAAATTAATGTGAAACCACCTCGGAAGTCATTGGGGGGCGCATATGGGGTATTTTAACAAATCATTATAAAGATGCAGAATGTAAGTATCTGGATCATATTTATTAATTAATAGATTCGTGTGGGGCGGGGAGGGCTTACATATCCTGTTTTTATTGTGGCTAAAGTGCATTTCAAGTATTTAGTTTATAAAAAAATATTTTAGCTCGATTGCGAAACATGTTAATTGTTATTAAACTTATATTAATCACTCTCGAGACCTCATTCCTGATGGAATCCATCGCCACGAGGGAGAGAGAAGAGGCAACGTGGAATTTAAATGCCTAGCCTAAGGGCATAATCGTATTCGTAACGGCTCCAGCGTGGCTCGAACTCCGGACCTTTCTTCCGTGGGCCAGCATCGCATTTGGAATTGAACGGTCCCAGGTGTCATTGAGCAAGGCACCTTACACAAATGGCTTAGTACTGTTTAACCGTTTAAGTCGGCTAAACCTGCCCAGGACAACATAATAGGGGTTTGACATTAATGGAGCATACATACAAATTGGTTTGTTTCGGAAAATGTCGCACTTGCCCGGGATTCATACATGGTTTACCACTATAATGTGTGGCGTGCGTGGTCCAGTGGTAGAGCATCGGATTTGGAATCGAACGGTCCCGGGTTCGATACTCGGGTCAGGGCCTGTATGTAGTGTCATTGAGCAAGGCACCTCACACACATTGCTTAGTACTGGTTAATCGCTTATGCGGTTAAGCCTGCCCCGGAAAACATGTCTAAGTCCCCGATAGGGGTTTGACATTAAATGAACATACATACATAATATTACTGAGGCGACCACAGGCGAGAACTGTTTATTGCCCGGTACCGAACCTAGTTGACCACAGCTGGCACAAGCTACATTGAATATATACGACTTAGTATATACATATATTACATGTCGTCTATTGTTGCAACCGTATATAATAATGAACATGTATTATTTACTTTTCACAGCTATTATAGTGAAAAGACGGAGAAGAACTTGGCAGGGAGGTAAACGTGCAGAGGGGTTGTGGTAGAGGTGGCAAAGAGGAAGTTCTAGGAGTAGAAGTATATGAAGAGGTATTTATGAATGTTCCATTTTTGTCGACACAAGCTAATACCAATACTAAGCACTTTGTATGAGGAGCCTTGCTCAATGACACTACATTTGTTCCGTGACCGAGTATCGAACCTGGAACCCTTCAGGCTTTCTATTCCAAATCTGGCACTCTACCATTGGTGTCACACAATTAAATACACATTCCAGCTTTATGTCTTATAACTAACATATCTAAAAGTTTTTGCAATACCTTTGATGATGTTTGCTGTGCAGACATACATGGCCATTATAATACAGTATTGTGCGCGAGATGTAGTCCTTTTAGACAGTACATTTGCTCATTCGGATGCGTATCAATGATATAAAAAGTGTTCTTCACTGAATCATGGATGTCACACAGGGCCACGTCACACATACAGTGAGTGACGCACCATCACAGTGAAGTCACATTGTTTGTTTAAAATGTTTTAATAAGATACTGTATTTTTTTCTTAATGGGATTCTGGCTGTTTATTTTTGTACCTCATAGAAAATTCATTGCATTTACAGGTTGTCATTGAGCACATGGGTGTTGAGAAGATGCAGAATCTGGTACTCAATGATCAATCTCCACCACCATAACCAGACCTCTACAACCAGCTGTTAGTACACAATATTGGTACAGGTGTGGACATTGCAATGAGATGGGGGCAGACTTGAACAAATAGTGTGGATGTCTGCCCAGCAACTGCATTTCAATGCGCAACGTAAGAATATATTCCAGTCATATATAGAGTATCAGTCAAATATGACTGTGCCAGTGCAAGTCATAAATGTTTGGATGATATTTGCATCACTTAAAATGTTACAAATGGAAGTTGATTGTGTGTGTATTTTACGAATATTTAACATCGCTACCTGTTGCCCACACATGGATTCGGCACGTTTGGGTTTACTAGAAATATATTTAAGTACAGGGATTCTACTCTGTGGGTGTCAGATTTCGCATCGATCAGTAAAATGGCCCTATCTGAGACAAGTTTGTACAAAGCTGTCCAAATATAACGCCTATCCCGAGTCTTTATATTGTTCTTCAAATAAAACACAACTTTAAGCTACATGCATGTATACTTTGCAAACAATTGCCACAAACATTGGCCATAGCAGGTCACATTTCCGTACTAGGACACGGGTTCTGTCAGCAACAAAAAAAAAATCTTCGACGGGAGAGTTTTAACTGTGAATAACATTATCAATAAAATGTGTTTCCACTAACGTGTAGGTTTATTCGGCAAAAATGTACGTCAAAAAGAGATTTCGTAGCATTTTCAATTTGTTTTGAAAAATTCTAAAGCAGTGCAATTCGCATCGAAATGAGCGTTGAAACGAGCGTTCTGATTGGATTATGATTATTCTTCATATATAAAAAAACATCTTGTTACATTCTAATAATCCAATCAGAACGCTCGTTTCAACGCTCGTTTCAACGTGAATTGCGCCGCTTTAGAATTTTTCAAAACAAATTGAAAATGCTACGAAATCTCTTTTTGACGTGAAATCTGACATCCCACAGAGTAGAATCCCTGTACTTAAATATATATACTAGTACCCCCATACGTGCCGAATCCCTGTGGTTGCCCATATGATCTACACCTCTTGAAGAGATTAGTGATATTAGTGGATTGTGCAATGATACATACAGAGTCTCCTCTGCCTCGTTTACGTGAACGGTTTTGAGTCTTATCCGAAAGACTATGATGTGAGTCATTTTAGTATGGTATAGTGGTGAGTTTAACCTGTGTGTTTAACCACTGGACCGCTACATAATTGAAGTTGATTCTGATCACACATTATTATTCACTTGTTTATAAGTAACCTCACGTATATAGTTGTGGCTGTCCGATTAGCGCAGTGGTTAATGCGCTCGCTTCTCACAAATGCAACCCGTGTTCGATCCTCACATTTGTAAGTATGTGAGATGGTACGGTGGTCACCAGATCAGACAGGTAACCAGATCAGACAGGTGGGTTTTCTCCGGGTACTCTGGTTTCCTCCGACACGAATGACCACAAATACTCAGTCATCCGCTCAAACAATCTTGAGTGATTAATACAAGATGTTACAGCTTGTTTCCCAGTCATTGTTATATAAATAAAGTTTAAACTTAACCTCATACAGTTGTCACAGGTGAGCTTCCATTGGACATCATTGATATACCTCATCCCCCCTCCCTTATGTCATAATGTTAATTGACGAAACTTCCAACATTTTAAAAATCATCTTTAATATCAGAAACCATAATTCTCTTCTCAGATAATGTGGCTAGTGGATATGTATACTAGCTGTGTTGCAACTATAAGCATTCATTGGGCGACCTGTTATGTTAAACTAGCATTAAATAGAATACAAATAGTGTAAAGCATTGTTTATTTTAATGTCACCCTTATTGAAAGGGCCAGCCATTTCTTGCGAGGTTCAAACTTTCAACCTCCTGCTACATATGTGGACGCCTTAACCACTATGCCATGGAGAATATGCGAACGTTCCAGATATTGTGTTTGTATAACCCTTTGAACTCTGGTGAGCACACCGAGGCCTTCAAAAGTTCATGGTGCTCTTGTTTAAATTAACAACTAATACGAAATGTCAATAATACATTCAGGCTTTTGATGATAATTTACTATTGTTTCAGATTGAACGGTTGATCCTAGACGGACATTGTCTTCGGTACTACATGGAAATGTTGGGACACAATGGAATATACGTATGGAAATGTTGAGACGCAATGGAACAAACTAATAACCAATCTTAATGAAATGAATTGCTGTATAATCATCTGGAATAAAAGTGCATTAAATGACAATTGTTCTCTTTTATTTCTTTGTTTCAAATAAAGTTTTAGTTTGAGGGGGAGATAAGTTAGTCAGTAATCCTCAAATCATGTTGACTCATCACAGTTGTTCTGTCCGTTTTTCTTCACACTGCATAGTGTCTGGATATGATTGGCATTATCGCATATATATCCATACTATTTTGGTTCTTTCACAACATAACGTGTCCAGTTGTTGCTATATTCTACATAGCCTGTAAATAAAATACAATATCAATAATACTGGTACTAAACCTAACTAGAGACAGTTTACTCTGACAAACCAGACAATGGTTAAAATTATCATCAAACTACTGATCTGGTTTTGTACGAAGCAACTGTTGTGTAAATGAGTTATCACACAAGTTAGTATTGTAAGCTGGCCTAGTTTTACACAATGATCCCATTTTAACTCGGAAGTTTATATGAAGCTATTGACAGAGTGCTACATCCACTATCTGTCTGCAACACCCACTATATCTCCATAGATGAGTATCTAAGGTAGTCGGTCACCTGCTTCTCAACTATATAGGTTCAAATTCCACTGGTGGTGTCCAATTATATCAGGTTGGTGGTTTTACAAGGTGCATGAAATACTGCTCAGAGGGCACCTGGATATATAAGCTGTTCTGCTGTCGGTAATATACAACTTTCAGAATGACCATAAAGTCTAGATAGGCCTGTAAACAGTGTTTTACAAAATGTCACAAATACATCTATAAAACATGAAAAAGTTGGCAGTTTCTTACGGAGGTCGTGCACCCAAGTACTGGTTAACTGCTGGAGCCTGCCCAGGAAAGGTGTTGTTAGGTAAACTGCCCGCCAGCGATATAGCCCAAAATGGTGCTGATGCAGGTGTAAAACCCGAAATATAACATCTATAAAACTAGAGAATAGCACTTGGATTGCTGGTATTTGACAAAAGATTAGCATGACCCCGATTCGACATTGAAAGGTCAAACACATGGTATTGTTTATTTGACAGTTCATACGAGGTTTCCTACTATAGAAATCAATTGGAGTGGACTCGTCGCTGATCACACAGACATTTGACCGAATTCACACACAATCGTACATCCGCAAACATCCACAAAGTCTTATCAACATAATTTTGAGATACCCTGTCCTCAGACAGACGTAGCTATAAACATTAGCACCCATTCCTATCGCATGGTTAATTATTTATTGATGGAAAAAAACATTACATTCTTCAAGTAATATGAACATTTCTTTAGGTGGTGGCATATTCACGACCCTTTGAGGAGGGTTATATAGTGTCCAAAGTATCGATACATAGTCGATAGAATAAACTATTACATGGTCATTCAGGCATTATAAATTTGTACCTGTTTATATAATAAATTAAATAAGGTGTGGGAATCTGGTAATATTTAAATAATTAATATGCGACACAACTGCTTTAGTGTAGATTCAATGTATTAATGAAGTTACCTTATGAATGATCTCTGTTATTCAATATTGTGGTGTTTGCGTCCTCGTTCATCTTGTGGACACTCGACAGTACCCTGATGTCTTCAATAATACACAGTTCTGATCCAATTCTGCAACAAGAATGACACATACCCATAACAATTCTTAATTTTAGCTGGGTGAATATCTTATCTAGTTTATTCAAATTGCTTGATTGCGAAACAAGTTATTTCATCATTAGTTTAATTGATATCGCTGCCTCATCCCCTTAATGGAACACATTGTCACGAGGAAGAGACAGTGTTGATTTAAACGGCTTCACTACATACATCATCACTATGGTTCTGGAGGGCGCAAACTCACACCATTATGGTATATTATTAAAACCTTGTGGGTATGCAAACTGACAAAATGAAATGGGTGTTAATTAGATTCCTGGCAAAAAGAACAACAAATGCCTAGCAGACCATCTGTTAACCCTTTCCTTTATAGAGATTTAGGTTAATATACTATTATATCTCCATACAAACGACAGCCATTTAGCTATCATGCAGTGGATAAGAAGCCGCCATATATATCCCACCTCCATATATACTACTGGGACTACATGATATGCTGGCCTTTATTATGAACATTGGTTTGGCTACTACATTGTCAATGTATGTTGCATTGGTAATGGCGTCAAGAGGTGCTTCTATGAGGGAATGGGTTAAGGTACAAATATGTAATTTGCAGTTGTCCCTAAACAAAGACCCCCCTGTTCAAGCAGGTTGTCAACCCTGCCCCACCTTGGCCATTTTAGAAAGGTGTATGGTAAGTGGAGTAACATGTAGATGTGTTGCCAGAAATAAACCCACCAAAAATGCAAACTGGTTTTGACGCCCCCCCCCCCCGACAAAAGAACGTCCAAAGGGGGGCGGGGCTATTTTTTTCGAATAGCCTTTAATGCATGAGAATCAGTAATAGAAATGTATGCAATGATTCGTAATAATTATGTATCAATCTTTCTTATAGCACAGTCTTTGATATTGCTAAACACCATTTCCCACTTGTCTCCTGCATGTATATATTACATTTAGAATTAATAGCGTATTAACTGTAAAAACAAATACATGCATTGTTACTTTGAAAGTATCAAAAGTATTACAAGCACAACCAATTTGGTATTTACGAACATATATAGTTAACCGGCTAAGCCTCAGGCTATAAGGAGATCGGTAACCATTATTTAACTATCTGGCGACTCACTAACCGGCTAAGCCTCAGGCTATAAGGAGATCGGTAACCATTATTTAACTATCTGGCGACTCACTAACCGGCTAAGCCTCAGGCTATAAGGAGATCGGTAACCATTATTTAACTATCTGGCGACTCACTAACCGGCTAAGCCTCAGGCTATAAGGAGATCGGTAACCATTATTTAACTATCTGGCGACTCACTAACCGGCTAAGCGTCAGGCTATAAGGAGATCGGTAACCATTATTTAACTATCTGGCGACTCACTAACCGGCTAAGCGTCAGGCTATAAGGAGATCGGTAACCATTATTTAACTATCTGGCGACTCACTAACCGGCTAAGCGTCAGGCTATAAGGAGATCGGTAACCATTATTTAACTATCTGGCGACTCACTAACCGGCTAAGCGTCAGGCTATAAGGAGATCGGTAACCATTATTTAACTATCTGGCGACTCACTAACCGGCTAAGCGTCAGGCTATAAGGAGATCGGTAACCATTATTTAACTATCTGGCGACTCACTAACCGGCTAAGCGTCAGGCTATAAGGAGATCGGTAACCATTATTTAACTATCTGGCGACTCACTAACCGGCTAAGCGTCAGGCTATAAGGAGATCGGTAACCATTATTTAACTATCTGGCGACTCACTAACCGGCTAAGCGTCAGGCTATAAGGAGATCGGTAACCATTATTTAACTATCTGGCGACTCACTAACCGGCTAAGCCTCAGGCTATAAGGAGATCGGTAACCATTATTTAACTATCTGGCGACTCACTAACCGGCTAAGCGTCAGGCTATAAGGAGATCGGTAACCATTATTTAACTATCTGGCGACTCACTAACCGGCTAAGCCTCAGGCTATAAGGAGATCGGTAACCATTATTTAACTATCTGGCGACTCACTAACCGGCTAAGCCTCAGGCTATAAGGAGATCGGTAACCATTATTTAACTATCTGGCGACTCACTAACCGGCTAAGCCTCAGGCTATAAGGAGATCGGTAACCATTATTTAACTATCTGGCGACTCACTAACCGGCTAAGCCTCAGGCTATAAGGAGATCGGTAACCATTATTTAACTATCTGGCGACTCACTAACCGGCTAAGCCTCAGGCTATAAGGAGATCGGTAACCATTATTTAACTATCTGGCGACTCACTAACCGGCTAAGCCTCAGGCTATAAGGAGATCGGTAACCATTATTTAACTATCTGGCGACTCACTAACCGGCTAAGCCTCAGGCTATAAGGAGATCGGTAACCATTATTTAACTATCTGGCGACTCACTAACCGGCTAAGCCTCAGGCTATAAGGAGATCGGTAACCATTATTTAACTATCTGGCGACTCACTAACCGGCTAAGCCTCAGGCTATAAGGAGATCGGTAACCATTATTTAACTATCTGGCGACTCACTAACCGGCTAAGCCTCAGGCTATAAGGAGATCGGTAACCATTATTTAACTATCTGGCGACTCACTAACCGGCTAAGCCTCAGGCTATAAGGAGATCGGTAACCATTATTTAACTATCTGGCGACTCACTAACCGGCTAAGCCTCAGGCTATAAGGAGATCGGTAACCATTATTTAACTATCTGGCGACTCACTAACCGGCTAAGCCTCAGGCTATAAGGAGATCGGTAACCATTATTTAACTATCTGGCGACTCACTAACCGGCTAAGCCTCAGGCTATAAGGAGATCGGTAACCATTATTTAACTATCTGGCGACTCACTAACCGGCTAAGCCTCAGGCTATAAGAGATCGGTAACCATTATTTAACTATCTGGCGACTCACTAACCGGCTAAGCCTCAGGCTATAAGGAGATCGGTAACCATTATTTAACTATCTGGCGACTCACTAACTGGCTAAGCCTCAGGCTATAAGGAGATCGGTAACCATTATTTAACTATCTGGCGACTCACTAACCGGCTAAGCCTCAGGCTATAAGGAGATCGGTAACCATTATTTAACTATCTGGCGACTCACTAACCGCCCATATGAAACAGAATGTATGGCATGGTTCGAACATTCGACCTCCCGTTCCGTAGGTGGACGTTTTAACCACTAGGCAACGGAGACAGCCATATTCCGCTCACGGATTCGGTATCAACTTAGTTCAAATATGTCTAATAGCAATCTCTGAACTAGTTAACATACTTGGTTTTCTGTAAATCTTGGATTGAAGACAAAGGCACAGTCACTTCTGGGGTCAATACTGCCACCAGCTTGGAGGGATATCTGGAATCTGAAAGCAACAGTAATTGAAGGCTTTGCTAACCAGCACTTTGTGGAATTCGTGATAGCGCAGTGGAAGCGTGTTCGCTTCATTTGCGAAAAGGCCCGGAGTACGAGCCCTGCTGGAGCCGTTATGATTGTACCCTTAGGCAAGGCATATAAATTCCACATTGCCTATTCTCTCTCCTTCATGGCGATGGATTCCATCATGAATGAGGTCTCGAGAGTGATTAATATAAGTTGAAAGAACTTGTTTCGCAATCGAGCTAAAATAAATTTGTATTATATTAAATAGCACCAAACCATTGTATTTTCATGCTCTGTATTGTATCTTTATGTGTATTTTAATCATATTTTATTGCTTATTTATATACAATACAATTATAAACATGGTAAATATATAAGCAAACTGATACAACTGCAATGATATGCTTATACTTGCACTAGAAGCAAATGGGTTTGGCAACAAGTTTTACCAACATTAGCGAGTGCCCTCCCCAAAATGTGTATGACATAATTATGTACTATTGATTTACAATAAAATATGGTTAAATAACCAGCAGTAACCGATTTTATAATTGTGTCTTGGAAAATCGAAGTAATACAATATATAATTAATAATTAGCTGTAAAAAGTGATTATTGTATAAGCATGTAAAACGGTTCATACCCATTGTGGTCATGTTCAGGTGTGCCGGAGACATGTATCTTCATGCCGTCTTGCAGTCCATTGGGAATAGATCCAACATAGGGAATCCCCTAAAATAAACAATCATTACACAGCATGTTAATATCAGATCCTTAGACATTCCATTAATTCTTTTTGTTTTATTTGTTTATTTAACTTCATTTCCGGTTGCCCATTTGAGCGACGGGCAGCTTACTTAACAACACCTTTCATGGACAGGCCCCATCGGATAGCCTGTACTTGGAGCACCAACCTCCGTAAGGAACTGTGAACGTTTTCATACAAAGAGAAAGGTGTTTTACGTTTATTTATCGTCGCTACCGGTTGCCCATATGAGCGACGCCTCCTGAAGAGATTAGTAATTTTAGATTGTTGGAAGATAGTGCAATGATACAGACAGAGACCCATTCCAGAGTCTCCTCTGGTTCGATTACGTGCACGGTGTAGGGGCACCGACACGAGACCTCGGTTTAATGTCCCATCTGAAAGACTGTTAATTTTATTAGGGTCAGACGGGGGATCGAACCTGCAATCCCTGGATTACCAGTCCAGCGTTTTACCACTGGACTACAGATCCGTCTGTTAAAGAGATAGGTTTATAGATAAACACTTTTATATCACCCCACTCCCATACGTGATCCAGTTGTAACTGCCGTGTCAGCAATTTATACTATCTATTATGCAATTGGACTACGCACTAACCTTGATCACAGGGAATCGGCACATTTGGGGGGTACTAGTATATATATTTAAGTATACTTACCGGTACTTAAATATATATACTAGTACCCCCAAACGTGCCGAATCCCTGTGACCTTGATACCCCTATTTTGGAAATACATGTATGTTCAATGTAAAAAATAATTCTGTATTAACTGCATAGACGAGAATTTAGACTTATTATTCATACAGTACATTTCCATACGTGTATACCTAATACTAGATGTTGATGCGACTTTAAACTCCCGAAACAAACGTGCACATGTACATATTTGATCGCTAGACAACACATGATTTTATCCCGAAACAAACGTGCACATGTACATATTTGATCGCTAGACAACACGTGATTTTATCCCGAAACAAACGTGCACATGTACATATTTGATCGCTAGTCAACACGTGATTTTATCCCGAAACAAACGTGCACATGTACATATTTGATCGCTAGACAACACATGATTTTATCCCGAAACAAACGTGCAAATGTACATATTTGATCGCTAGACAACACATGATTTTATCCCGAAACAAACGTGCACATGTACATATTTGATCGCTAGACAACACATGATTTTATCCCGAAACAAACGTGCAAATGTACATATTTGATCGCTAGACAACACATGATTTTATCCCGAAACAAACGTGCACATGTACATATTTGATCGCTAGACAACACATGATTTTATCCCGAAACAAACGTGCAAATGTACATATTTGATCGCTAGACAACACATGATTTTATCCCGAAACAAACGTGCACATGTACATATTTGATCGCTAGACAACACATGATTTTATCCCGAAACAAACGTGCACATGTACATATTTGATCGCTAGACAACACATGATTTTATCCCGAAAAAACGTGCACATGTACATATTTGATCGCTAGCAACACTGATTTTATCCCGAAACAAACGTGCACATGTACATATTTGATCGCTAGACAACACATGATTTTATCCCGAAACAAACGTGCACATGTACATATTTGATCGCTAGACAACACGTGATTTTATCCGAAACAAACGTGCACATGTACATATTTGATCGCTAGGTGATTTTATCACGAAACAAACGTGCACATGTACATATTTGATCGCTAGTCAACACGTGATTTTATCACAATTGTTTTGTGTTTTTGAATGGTAGCAACATTTAACGTCATAAATGTGCCAGGTCATCTAGGTAGAACCACCTACCTTCTGCTAAGTGTAGGCCTATTCCTAAATAACTTCCCCATATGTAACGAGGTGGCCCACATTACTCGAACCAACAATAGTGAGGGTGTCTATCAAAGAACGACGTTAACCATCATGTAACGGAGCTAGTCTCCTCTCCTCCCCATCACCCCCGGCACCACTAGTCTCCTCCCCTCCCCATCACCCCCGCAGGCACCACTATTCGCCTCTCCTCCCCCATCACCCCCGGTATCACTAGTCGCCTCTCCTCCCCTCCCCATCACCCCCGCAGGCACCACTAGTCGCCTCTCCTCCCCACCACCCCCACAGGCACCACTAGTCGCCTCTCCTCCCCATCCCCCCGCAGGCACCACTAGTCGCCTCTCCTCCCCCATCACCCCCGCAGGCACCACTAGTCGCCTCTCCTCCCCATCACCCCAGCAGGCACCACTAGTCGCCTCTCCTCCCCCATCACCCCCGCAGCACCACTAGTCGCCTCTCCTCCCCCATCACCCCCGCAGGCACCACTAGTCGCCTCTCCTCCCCTCCCCATCCCGCCGCAGACACAACTAGTCGCCTCTCCTCTCCTCCCCACCCCCCCGGTATCACTATCGCCTCTCCCCTCCCCATCACCCCTCAGGCACCACTAGTCGCCTCTCCTCTCCTCCCCATCACCCCCGCAGGCACCACTAGTCGCCATTCCTCCCCTTCCCATCACCCCCGCAGGCACCACTAGTCGCCTCTCCTCCCCCTCCCCATCACCCCCCGCATCACCCTAGTCGCCTCTCCTCCCCTCCCCATCACCCCCGCAGGCACCACTAGTCGCCACTCCTCCCCTCCCCATCACCCCCTCAGGCACCAATAGTCGCCTCCCCTCCCCATCACCCCCGCAGGCACCACTAGTCTCCCTCCTCCCCATCACCCCCGTCACCACTAGTCTCCTCTCCTACCCATCACCCCCGGTACCACTAGCCTCCTCCCCTACCCAGAATCCCCGCACCACTAGTCTCCTCTCCTACCATCATCCCCGGCACCACTAGTCTTCCCTCCTCCCCATCATCCCCGGCAACACTAGTCTCCTCTCCTCCCCATCACCCCCGGCACCACTAGTCGCCTCTCTACCCATACCCCCTTACACTAGTGCTCTCACCAGCATCCCGGCACCACTAGCTCCTCCCCTCTCCCCATCATCCCCGGCACCACTAGTCTCCTCTCATCCACATCATCCCCGGCACCACTAGTCTCCTCTCCTCCTCATCATCCCCGGCACCACTAGTCTCCTCTCCTCCACATCACCCCCGGCACCACTAGTCGCCTCTCCTCCCCAT
>CM026404.1:31448546-31473324 GCA_014843695.1 Archivesica marissinica | reverse complement strand
ATTTGTAATTACTAGTATTGCATGTATAATGGCATATATTTAATTTGTAGTTACTAGTATTATATTTGTAATTACTAGTATTACCGCCATACCTTGTACCGATAAGCTAGTATGCAGTGAAGAGAAATCCAATACGGTTTTGACTATCATTTCAATCCACTTGTATGTATTGTGTACATACGTATTTATTATAAATTATCATATAAAATTCGAATAAATATGTTTAAACCATTACTAATATTGCCCTTGCTCTAAGCATCTCATAGATGTTTTATGCAATAAACTATTGTTGTATATTAAAGTTATCTTAAATGATGAATGTATATTACTTCCTCAACTCAGATATCAACTGGCAATAGGGACATCACAAGGAGGTGCTCAACTAGCATCGTTTATTTCCTTAGCGCCAGACCTGAATCACTATGTTGTCAAGAATATCGACTTAAAGGGGCAACGGCAGGTAATTGCATTACATGATTTATTCTATTATTAATCAATTTAGAAATTATGGAAGAAAGCTATCAGAGAATTGAGATATATATATACATTTCAACCATTGTGAAGCACATACTGGGTTGTGCACGACCACTGCCATAATAGTCACCAGGGTTGCCTGTCGGTGATGGCAATTGTCCATCCAATAAACTATGTCTTTATAACATGAAGTGCAGTGGTTACTGATAATCATTCTGCACGCAATCCGGAGGCAGATACAATAAGGTACTGCTTTTAAATCTTTATAATAATAATTCAAATGACTATTCTGACCCACAATTGACTCTTAGGATGGCATGTAGGGGTTTCCCTGGACCGTATATCATCAAATAACATCATAAATCGATTAATCGACCTCGAAAACCATGTCTAGTTTCATACGCGGGTCCGTCATGCCTTTTGATTGTTGTTTAAATGTTGGTTGTTGTTTCATCTAAGTTTGTATTTCGCTGACAATTGTATAAAAATGCACTGTATTATTAGGAAAAGAAGGAAAGCACGGCACCCAAACATAACTTATTTATTTATTATTGTATTAAATTAAAGTTCACCTTTGCATATATATCAACTATTATAAAATTCAACCTGATTTAGTTTGTTAAATTCCTAGCTTACGTTTTTCGATTTGGTTTTCAGAAATTTTAAAACGCCTTTATTAGAATGGAAAATACGGCGCCCCCTAAATTAGTTTTATTACTGTGAATATATTATTAATTCTTATATCAACTTAACGGACATGTTCCCAGCTTTGCAGATATGTATTAATATTTAGATTTTATGAATGGTTAAGCATACTTCTAAATAGTGTTAGTGTAAATGAAAAACACGTCGCCACAATAGTGTTATTTATTACTAAGAGTGTGTTCGTATTTCACATTAAAGTGAAAATATTCAAAATCGGATAACTAATTATTATTTAATTAATTGCCAACATTTTCAAAATTGTCAAATATATCTCAGCCAAATTGATTTTGCAGGAAAGGCCCCAACTAATGCAAAATAGTGAACTATATTTTAGGTGTTTGCAACTCTGAAAGCCATCAATTTCGCCGGACTTACAACCAGTGCCTATTCAAACGGTGTATATTTGTCGTATGTAAGCCAAGGCTTGCCTCCATTGGATCATATTGGTATATATGATTCGCATCAGCATTCCTTTGGAGATGTGTAAGTTAATTTTTATAAGAGATGCGTGTCTTTCAAAAATAACTCTTGCTAAGTAATTTCTGCTTCTACTAATCTATATAATTGCCGGTAAGTCGATTCCAATGAGTGTTTAGATACAAGAAATGTGCTTATGTTTCTTGGATTTATGTGCTCTTCTTAGTCAATAAATATATTTTTCATTGCTTGAATATATCATGACCATATTTAACAGATGAAATACATACTAGTATATATATAGTAGATGTTATTAATATAATATAATTATTATGATAATTTATCATTTTATAGAGAATTCCAGTCAGACAAGAACACACTTGAGGCTAAATGGGATGTCTCGGGTGATCCATGCCCAGTTGTTAAGTACGAGTGGTCAGTTGAGGAAACAGATGGAACTGTTGTACAAACTTTTATTGATATGTTTAGTAAGTTTTTATTCAGTGCGTTATGTATCATGAATCATTATCTTAGAATTCATTAGTTATTGTATGCACCGACCAATGCATAAATTGCAACAGGAAGAAAAAGAAAAACATATTTTAAATATATGCATACTCATTATTTTTATACTGATATACCTCAGCACTGAAAATAATTTCAAAAATCAATCTACTATACTGCTATTCTAGTGATTAATATGTCCCATTACATAGTATAAAAGGGTTACGTTGAGCATTATTTTGTTAGTTTCCACCCTGTGGTCGAATTGTTAAGGTCGTTGACTTGTATACATACTTATATATGGTATAATTATACCACTGTAATATATCATCTCTGATGCTCACTGGTTCGAGTCCAGCTCACGTGTCTCTTTACATGAAAACATTGGCAGATTCTTACGGACGTTCGTGCACCAGCTCAGGGCCGTGTATCTGTATATGATAAAGTTGTCAGTTCCTTACGGAGGTTGGTGTACCAAGTACTGGTTAACCACTGGAGCCTGTCCATGAAAGGTGTTGCTATGTAATATGCCCGTCGCTCAAATGAGCAACCAGTAGCGACGTTGCATAAACATAAATTTACAAAATGTGTTGTTACTAAATAGATAGATAGTGGTGCAGTATTACACACTGTGTGGATCCTGTTTATTTTAGCTACTTCACATGGCATAAGCGATCAGCTGGATTTGGTAGAGGGTAGAAGGTACTACAATCTTGTTCGAGTTCGAAACATGCTAGGTTATACATACACACTACGGTCTGATGGTGTGACAATCAATTCTAACCCGATGTTGCCGGGAATGGTCTATGATGGTGATGGTACTGGATACGATTTGAAAGTGTTGTCATCAAGAACGATGGTGTCTGCTAATTGGGACGGCTTTGGTGAGCTACGACAACCAGCAGCTCTTGGCGATATACTAACGGGTAGGTTACGATATAATCAGCATATTGCACATGTGTTGATGTATATTAGTTACCCTTACACGAGTATTGTTACATTATTTGCTAACAATAGCATATATTAACTGCACATGCATGCTTATATACAGACTGAGCGAACCACCCACCCATTCTCTTGAATAGGTGTATTAATGTTAAAATCAGAGCAAACATTTAAAAAAGACTTCACAACGATTAACAGTGCTATAAGTTGGTTTAGTTTTATAGTTCAGTTGTCATAGTCTACCATCATTATAGTGCATACTGATTTTCTATTTACTATTCGTTCTGAAAACAATTGTTATTAAAACTAATAATAGTATCTAGTTTCCTTCACTTTTCATGTTGAAAGTAATAACACATACTATAACTTCATCATTAGGAAATAAAGGTGTAGATGAAGGCGTCGAGGCTGACCCCGACCAGGCGGTCGCTTATTATGAGGGAATGACCGTCGATTCGACAATACCAGGGATAACGTTGTACCATTCACTCCTGTTGGCAATAAGACATCTGTTACATTCAAAGATTTAGACCTGGAACCAGGCTTTGCAGTTTATTACTTCACCGTACGAGCACATAGCGTTGCATCTACGACCGCCACCACAACATCAAATGGATTCTTTGTTAGTTTTGACGGAGGCGTTACAGGTAAGATAGCTGTTACAAGGACAAGTAATTATCTATGTACCGGGTGTAATACTTGTATGGAACTTTGTCTCATTCAGGTAAATACATTTGATATCCTCATCTGCATTATTTCATATAGTTGTTATAGAGCCGAGACAACAGCAGTATATTAAATATTCCTCTCTGGGCGGGCCGAAACGTTGGGGAAGGCCGTACTAATGTTGCCAACGCTTGTGACCCAAACCAGTTGCTTGAACGTATATTGACACGTAATGTACAAACAATGCCATTATTCGTATACACTATATAATGTTCACGTGTGTTCATTGGTTTTGTATTGTAAATTATATATTTAGAATGTAATAAAATATGATTAAGCTAAATTATGAGATAACTAATATGTTCCGTTATATCGAATACAATGTGTTACATAGTAATATAACCAATCGAATACAATGTGTTAAATAGTAATATAACCATTCTATTTTGGTAGCCGGAACCATTCACATGCCTGATTTTGTCAACTCTGACAATACTGTTGATGTCCAATGGAGTGGCTACACATCACACGTTGGGATTATGTTGTATTATATCGCAATGTCAGACCATTTACAGTCTACTTCTGCCGACTGTAGAAGATTTGTGAGTATTCCAACATGTATGATTACCGTCACCTTTCAGATATATAAGTACTCGTAGTCATTTTATAATATTATTATGTGCAATCAGTATCAATCTTGTCATTTTGTCTGGTCATTATTTTTATTCCATTAAACGTTTTAATTCCAGTGTATTGAGTTTTAGTATTACCTTTTCTATGTCAGGAAATTTGTTGTGATATAAATCAATATTCGTACAATCATGTGCTATGTAACTGTAATTCAATATGTGCAATAATTGAATGACTAATTTGCCTTTCCGATGTCATATGATCAATTCTAAGGACCACACTGGAAATAAGAGAGCTTTTTTGTCTCTTTTTGTGTTATCCTTGGTATTGGTTGATTGATTATTATATCATCTACTCTGCACTTTGATAGTCACATGTACTAGGTTGACATTAATTTGTATTTGTTTTATGACATATATTATATTTTACCAGAATAAAACTATACTATATACTATCATATTTAAATTTGTAATACCTAACATTCGCGTGAAGAGATTTATGTGTACATTAATTTCATATGGAACTGCTCCAACTTCAACTTTATATTTCGAACAATCAGTAACGATTGCATTGTGCATGTATTGTTCAGGAACTCTGCCTGACAAGTTACATTGATATGTGATGTATTCATCACTCCGTATACTTATACTTATAATATATCTAATCTCGAACTGCAGTGATGAATAAATGTCAGAACACTCCTTCTTCAGGTTGATGGTGGAAAGGCGACGGAGACTGAAGCAAATGCAACGTATAATGTATACCAAGTAACAACCGTTGGACTCAGTACATTTACGAGCGTAGACCGTCTTGATCTGGTTCAAAATTCCACATATGTTATGTGGATCATGGGTACCACATTTCATTTATATATTTAGTTACTGTTTGGTAAACTTGTTTTCTACATATTAATAGAAAACCTAAAATGCATGTTTTTTTCAATAATGCGATATAAATGATGTGACACTATTTAAATCGACATGACAGCTTTTTTAATTCCGGAATGGATGGCACTTATTGCTTAGATACATTTGTTAATGGTGACGCATGGTTTTGCTTGGAACTTGTGATCTGCTTTAATTCTAATATGTATAGTGACGTTAGATCATTCCCTTGTGCAACTGTGCACACCTTTTTCTTCTTCAGACAGTTTCCAAGTAACATGTATTATAAGGTCATGCGAATATATATGGCTTTGCTGTTCAAAGCTGCCTGGACAGTGCTAAATGTAATAGGAAGATGAAAGCTTCTTAGCATTTGCCCGCCCAGTATCGTGGAATAATGAATAGTTTAGGTGTAAATCATTAATCGTCCCAAGTACGTCAGCAATTACTGTAGCAGAGTCGGAGGCTTATTTGTATAATTCTTCAGCAAATACCGATATACCACATTGTAATATCATTCATGTAACTCTAATCAATTTATAGCATACTACTTTTATGTTATGGCCGTTTCGAGTTTATGTACTTGTGGATTGTATGCTGATAAATGTCGTCTGTGCACGTGTTAATGATACTATTATTGGATTAATCAGGTGTCGACAAAGCAGGAGAATGCAACATGACGTACCATAGATTTACTGTGGATATTACACAACCTGAGCCTGGGACAATTACTGCTGGCCCGTATTTTGACATGGTATGTTAAAGTAATACCGGTAGCATTACAATTTAACGTCACTGATATTGTCGTAATAAAACTAATTAATATCTCATAATCGATGTTTGTGTACGACCACTTTGTGTTGTGGCGGAAGCGTAGTTGATTTTGTCATTCTGTCACTGTTGACCTTATTTATACAGGATCGATTAAATCTCAGTCATTTTAACTCGGCAATGTATGTACAATATGGCTTCTTGAACATGTCTATTTATAATGAAATTAATATCACGCCATCAGCTGTTTACAATCTTGCATCTGTATTTTCTATGTCATGAACTAGAATGGGGTTTTGAGTTGATGAACGAATTTGTATGACATATAGATCGATATAAATAGCTACTAGTTACTTGATATGTATAAATAAGTAGAATCGAAATTATTGTACCAGTTAATGGAAACTACATTTTAATGGTCATACTTCTCTATTTCAACATAGCCATTGGCGTATACAAGATACAACTCCATAATTCCTGTGAAATGGAATGGATTTCATGATGGCGAATCTGGCATTGATATGTTCAAACTTACACTTTGGCATGGAGAACACTGCTCCGATCAGACGATTCGGCCGCTCCACCTCATACAAACCGTTGAAGTATTTGGGAACTATACGGAGTACAGTTTCACCAACCTGAGCATCACGGTATTTGATTATCGTCGTCATTATACAATTCCTTTCAGGTGATTAGAAGTCGGTCAAAGCACTTGACCCTCAACGCTGCTGGTTCAAATCACACGTTGGTGTCGAATGATTTCATGTGAGGAAGCTATCCACCTGGCCTGTGGAAGGTCAGTGGTTCTAGCCGATCTATGCCTCCACCACTATTAGCAGGAACGTCGCCATATCACCTGAGCTGTGTGGGCGACATTAAAAAACCAAAACCAAACAAACAATTACCTTTATGTTCTATTAAATAATTATGTAATTAATATTTTAAGTGTATTATTAATATACTATTAGAATGTACTTATCATTCATATATTCTGCTATGTACATTCTATGATCATTCTTAGAATGAAGATATCTGGATCGCTTACACTCCTCATAGTCAGTATTGTCTCGTGCATCCAACTGATTGACGAATATGTGTTCTTCTAAGCTTGTGTTTCATTCGCCTCTCCCATATCGGCTGTGTATTTGTTCAGTAGTACTTATTTTGTTTCATTAATTTTGCAGCAGTTTGTTGTATATCTAGTGAAGATTGAAGCCATTAATCGTGCTAGTCTGAGCAACTCTGCAAGAACATCACCAATAGTCTTTGACGATTCTATGCCTACATCAGGTCACGTTACCGATGGTTCAGTCTTTACAAATGACATCGTGTGGTGGGGCTATACAGATCATATTAAAGTTACACTATGCATATTGTAAACGAGGTGTAATGAAACTACATGTACATCTATACATATGGTTACATGTGTTGTAGTTTTTATCAGTAAGTATATATTATATGTCCAATGTATTTCCCTATGTATTAAATGAGGAAGTATTCTATAACTGAGATCAACTGTCATCAATCATATGTATTAAATGAGGACGTATTCTATGACTGAGATCAACTGTCATCAATCATATGCATTAAATGAGGAAGTATTCTATAAATGAGATCAACTGTCATAAATCATATGTATTAATGAGGACGTATTTTATAACTGAGATCAACTGTCATATTGCATATATATTAAATTAGGAAGTAATCTATAATTGAGATCGACTGTCATAAATCATATGTATTAAATGAGGACGTATTCTATAACTGAGATCAACTGTCATAAATCATATGTATTAAATTAGGACGTATTCTATAATTGAGATCGACTGTCATAAATCATATGTATTAAATAAGGACGTATTCTATAACTGAGATCAACTGTCATAAATCATATGTATTAAATTAGGAAGTATTCTATAACTGAGATCAACTGTCATAAATCATATGTATTAAATGAGGACGTATTCTATAACTGAGATCAACTGTCATAATTATTTCATATGTATTAAATAAGGACGTATTCTATAACTGAGATCAACTGTCATAAATCATATGTATTAAATTAGGACGTATTCTATAACTGAGATCGACTGACATAAATCATATGTATTAAATGAAGACGTATTCTATAACTGAGATCAACTGTCATAACTCATATGTATTAAATTAGGAAGTATTCTATAACTGAGATCAACTGTCATAAATCATATTTATTAAATGAGGACGTATTCTATAACTGAGATCAACTGTCATATTTCATATGTATTAAATGAGGACGTATTCGATAACTGAGATCAACTGTCATAAATCATATGTATTAAACTAGGACGTATTCTATAACTGAGATCGACTGTCATAAATCATATGTATTAAATGAGGATGTATTCTATAACTGAGATCAACTGTCATCAATTATATGTATTAAATTAGGAAGTATTCTATAACTGAGATCAACTGTCATAAATCATATGTATTAAATTAGGAAGTATTCTATAACTGAGAACAACTGTCATAAATCATATGTATTAAATGAGGACGTATTTTATAACTGAGATCAACTGTCATATTTCATATATATTACATTAGGAAGTATTCTATAATTGAGATCAACTGTCATAAATCATATGTATTAAATGAGGACGTATTCTATAACTGAGATCAACTGACATCAATCATATGTATTAAATTAGGACGTACTCTATAAATGAGATCGACTGTCATAAATCATATGTATTAAATAAGGACGTGTTCTATAACTGAGATCAACTGTCATAAATCATATGTATTAAATTAGGAAGTATTCTATAACTGAGATCAACTGTCATAAATCATATGTATTAAATGAGGACGTATTCTATAACTGAGATCAACTGTCATATTTCATATGTATTAAATAAGGACGTATTCTATAACTGAGATCAACTGTCATAAATCATATGTATTAAATTAGGACGTATTCTATAACTGAGATCGACTGTCATAAATCATATGTATTAAATGAGGAAGTATTCTATAACTGAGATCAACTGTCATAAATCATATGTATTAAATGAGGACGTATTTTGTAACTGAGATCAACTGTCATATTTTATATATATTAAATTAGGAAGTATTCTATAATTTAGATCAACTGTCATATTTCATATGTATTAAATTTGAAAGTATTCTATAACTGAGATCAACTGTCATAAATCATATGTATTAAATTAGGACATATTCTATAACTGAGATCAACTGTCATAATCATATGTATTAAATTAGGATGTATTCTATATCTGAGATCAACTGTCATAAATCATATGTATTAAATGAGGACGTATTCTATAACTGAGATCAACTGTCATAATTATTTCATATGTATTAAATAAGGACGTATTCTATAACTGAGATCAACTGTCATAAATCATATGTATTAAATGAGGACGTATTTTATAACTGAGATCAACTGTCATAAATCATATGTATTAAATGAGGACGTATTTTATAACTGAGATCAACTGTCATATTTCATATATATTAAATTAGGAAGTATTCTGTAATTGAGATCAACTGTCATAAATCATATGTATTAAATTAGGAAGTATTCTATAACTGAGATCAACTGTCATAAATCATATTTATTAAATGAGGACGTATTCTATAACTGAGATCAACTGTCATATTTCATATGTATTAAATGAGGACGTATTCGATAACTGAGATCAACTGTCATAAATCATATGTATTAAATTAGGACGTATACTATAACTGAGATCGACTGTCATAAATCATATGTATTAAATGAGGACGTATTCTATAACTGAGATCAACTGTCATCAATCATATGTATTAAATTAGGAAGTATTCTATAACTGAGATCAACTGTCATAAATCATATGTATTAAATTAGGACGTATTCTATAACTGAGATCAACTGTCATAATCATATGTATTAAATTAGGATGTATTCTATAACTGAGATCAACTGTCATAATCATATGTATTAAATTAGGAAGTATTCTATAACTGATGAGATCTACTGTCATAAATCATATGTATTAAATTAGGACGTATTCTATAACTGAGATCAACTGTCATAAATCATATGTATTAAATGAGGACGTATTTTATAACTGAGATCAACTGTCATATTTTATATATATTAAATTAGGAAGTATTCTATAATTTAGATCAACTGTCATAAATCATATGTATTAAATGAGGACGTATTCTATAACTGAGATCAACTGTCATATTTCATATGTATTAAATTTGGAAGTATTCTATAACTGAGATCAACTGTCATAAATCATATGTATTAAATTAGGACGTATTCTATAACTGAGATCAACTGTCATAATCATATGTATTAAATTAGGATGTATTCTATATCTGAGATCAACTGTCATAAATCATATGTATTAAATGAGGACGTATTCTATAACTGAGATCAACTGTCATAATTATTTCATATGTATTAAATAAGGACGTATTCTATAACTGAGATCAACTGTCATAAATCATATGTATTAAATGAGGACGTATTTTATAACTGAGATCAACTGTCATAAATCATATGTATTAAATGAGGACGTATTTTATAACTGAGATCAACTGTCATATTTCATATATATTAAATTAGGAAGTATTCTGTAATTGAGATCAACTGTCATAAATCATATGTATTAAATTAGGAAGTATTCTATAACTGAGATCAACTGTCATAAATCATATTTATTAAATGAGGACGTATTCTATAACTGAGATCAACTGTCATATTTCATATGTATTAAATGAGGACGTATTCGATAACTGAGATCAACTGTCATAAATCATATGTATTAAATTAGGACGTATACTATAACTGAGATCGACTGTCATAAATCATATGTATTAAATGAGGACGTATTCTATAACTGAGATCAACTGTCATCAATCATATGTATTAAATTAGGAAGTATTCTATAACTGAGATCAACTGTCATAATCATATGTATTAAATTAGGATGTATTCTATAACTGAGATCAACTGTCATAATCATATGTATTAAATTAGGAAGTATTCTATAACTGATGAGATCTACTGTCATAAATCATATGTATTAAATTAGGACGTATTCTATAACTGAGATCAACTGTCATAAATCATATGTATTAAATGAGGAAGGTTTGTATGTATATTAATTCAGATGTCTTCATTTATTAGCTGAATATATATACACACATGCATAGCATTATAATTAGTTCGTTCGTGTGAAGTTATATACATGTGTATGTAGGTCTTGTAAAATTAATTGATTTTTATTTTTTAACAATAGTGTTGATGGATAGGAGTTAAGCTTCACTGTTTGACAATGTTTAACTTTCAGATGCAAACATAAATACAATACGTGCCCTTCGGGATATATGCTAGCGAAAACATAGCATCTTTTCAATGATTTGTTTGGGTGAAATGGTGGTTTATATTCGCACCGACAGCTTAGTTGATTTGAATAGGCAGAACTCAAATCGTAATGAAACTGTGTACTAATCTTGGTAAATCACTAAATCTGCAAATGATTAAAATAGTATTCAGGAAGATACACACGTCAAAGTAATTGCAGAAGCACATCAGTCTTTTAATTGTGATATTGGAGTAAGTAGGAAATACCAAAATCCAACGACAACATTGTGATAGCCCATAAGGCAACTCAATGAAAGCAATGCATGCTTTATATTAAAAGGTATATATGGACACATTGAACTCCATAATTTGTTTATGTTCTATGACTAAAGTGTTCCTATATAAGTTGAAAAGTAGTAAATCATAATTACGTACAGTCGGACATACAGTGTAACGTCGCTTAGGTTGTTGTCGTGCTCCGTCATCCAAACATACCATATGTTCATATATCGTGCGACCATCAATTCATAGACATAACTATAATTGTTTGTGCCAATATATATCTTTAGGACTGTCCTCGAACTTGCTTTAGCAATTGATGTTAACATTTTGGACTGGCATTCCAGCATTATTCGTTTCAATCATGTATGTGTGTTGTGGCTTATTTCATCATGCGTTATGAATTCGGGATCCAGACTGCAATATCCTTCTTCATAATTGAATGTGTCTGTGTTGTATATGCCTAGGAATGCTATTGCACAGCCCTTTACAAACCGCTGACCCATGTCCAGCAAGACATATATCCATGCTTGATGATGGGTGGAGAGCAATCGAAATGCGACATTTGAATGATCCTGGCGGAATAGATTGGAAACTCCAGCATAGAGAAGCTAATATTCATACTGATACATACAGTGATATAGTCAGTATCAAAATCTCGAGAGATTCAAAGACTGAACGCATTTATTCTGCGGCGTACATGCGAACAGCAGACATGAAAGACGGGGGAACGTATCAGGTCAGTATTCATTATTTATATGATACCATTCAAGATTGGGTTACCTTACGCTGATATGATAATACTCTATGTGAGAGACATATAACATATTCGCAATTGATTTGTAATAAAGCCTCTAGGTTTTTTAAGGTCATGAAACAATATTATTTCATCAATATTACACACTGTATTAATACAACAATGAGTCCGTGATAAATCTAAGATGACTGTAAGAACTCGCCTAGGTCAAGATAAAATAAGTGTAATATATACTTTTAGCTTGATTGCGAAACAAGTTCTTGTGACATTCGATACCTATTATTGGAGTCACGCACGTCTGTCCATCAGTCCGATCGTTTCTTAACCGTTTGTAGTTTCTAAATGCTTACAATGATTATCATTAAACGTGTACCAAATGTTAACCTCATCGATACGAAGTGTAGAAATCATGTTCCAACAATGTTAGCCTTTGGAGGTCAAAGGTCAAGTGGCTATGTTTCGTATCCGGTCCATAGATCTCCAATCACTTGAGGACCATTTTAATAACTTTGCACATTGATTATATTAAGACGATGTAAGCTAATGTGTCAGCCATGCCATTTCTAGTTTCGAATGGAATCCAGTGTTTATATGAGACAGAGAAAAACACATTGCAGATTGAAGGCCACAACCACATTGTCGATTGCGATTACGAGGCGAACCTCATATCAATTACACCAGATATGTGTTGTGATTCTAGTATGCAATTAAACACGTGAATATTACATATAATGTCGACGTTAATTGCTATGTTGTTAATAGTTTAGCAATATTTTTTCTCAAGCCCATTATAATATTTTCTAGTTGTCTGTGCGTGCAGCTGATGGTGATGGTATAGCTGTTACGGGTGTCACGTTTTGGGATGGCGATGAAGGCGACCTTCATATCTATAATCACCAGTCTAAAAGTTAGAACGAACTTGGAGACTGCAGTTGTTGCCTAGAACCTAACATAGTATGGGTTATTATGTTTAATTATTCAGTACATATATACTAAATATTGTTATTGCTAGAAGATGAGATGACAACTTAATATTATTAGAATATCGGTACCATTAGTTCGCACCCAACGTAATTAGATTCACAGTAAATATTGGACATTTACTAGACTAGCCTGGGTTCCAGTATGTCGATTGTCTACCTCTTTAATTCTGGCAAAATTACAGGGAATACACCTCTGATTTCCAAGGCGTTTGTCTTATCAATTAATGGTATCGGTGTTAAAATATATGTATATAACTGGCAAGACAAAATATAACAACGCCTGTTCGCAGGCTATGGCTACAAATGATAAAATCAAGATTGTTGAATAATGCCCTATATCCGTAAAAAATGTTTCATAAATTCTTATATATGATGTGCTTATTTTGCAATGTCTATATATTAAAAATACAAGATTTATGTGACATGGTATTTAGCAAAGAATGATGAAATCATGGTATAATTACACCATTTCCACTCAACTCTCAATCCTGATTCTGTTTTGACTTAATGTTAACTTAGCAAATCGTAAACAATGTTCATATATTTACTCCCTACGGTATATCGGATTGAATGTTGGTGTTAGTTGTGTGCATCCAATCAATACAGTATGAAGGAGAAGAATGCCATATTTACACAAAATAGCCAAAGCGTCTCAAATTCGTGCAACTCCATATAACAATTATATACCTGTATTGATGTAGTTATATGTTGTGAACAACATTTAAGAAATAATAAGTATCAACCGTGGTATATCGCAGAATAACCCTCGTTTGAAGAGGCCTTCCTGATATATTTATACGCATAAGAACTTCAAACGAGGGTTATTCTGCGATATACCACGGTTGATACTTATTATTTCGATTCTAACACGACTTACTTCTAATAATTTTAGACGAGAATCAAAGGAGTATTTTCTTCAAACGCCGTGCTACTCCGCTGCATTTGGCTTTCGAAATGTCCTCCTGCGTATGGGGCGATAACGTTATTTTGTATGGAAAATATAAATCTGGTGCATAAATGAACAAAAGTTGTAACTGATCAATAATTTTATTTATTTTGTCAAATAAAACTGTACAGAATAGTAACTGAAACGTTACTTAACAGAAAAACAAGACGGACAAGAGATTATCTGATTCTAAAAATAGCTCACTTCCGCGAATTCCAACGGTAGTATTTACAAATATCACGTGACTTTCATTCATAACACTGTACACGCATTGTATAAATGGAATAGCCAACACACGGTGCGCGCGCAGCATAGTTCAAGGTAGTTATATCGCAGAATAACCCGAGGTAGATTTTACTCTACAAGTATGTGTGTTATTAGATGGGTCGTGTTAGAATTACTAATAGTATATGTGTTGCATATTAAATTTTAATATATTTTATTTACTTACAGTTATAAAGCGTAAATCATTTTGACCCAATCCCAATATGTATCGTCTATGGGACATAAATAAGCACTGATGCCACATATAAGTTGGTGCACATATAAATATGTGTGTGCAAATATATACATTTATATGCACATATATACATACGTGTGCACATATATGCATGTGTGTACACATATATATATTTATGTGCACATATTTACATTTGTGTGCACATGCATACATTTATATGCACATACTATACATTTGTGTGCACATATAGATATTTGGGTGCACATGTATACATTGATATGCACATACTATACATTTGTGTGCAAATATATACATACGTGTGCACATATATACATATGTGTGCACGTGTATGCATGGATGTGCACATATATTCATATGCACATATTTTCATTTGGGTGTACACACAAATTATATACATTTGTGTGCACATGTATACATTTATATGCACATATTTACATTTGGGTGCACATATATACATTTGTATGCACATATATACATTTGTATGCACATATAGATATGTGTGCACATATATACATGTGTGTATGCATTTATATGCACATATATACATTTGGGTGCACATATATACATGTGTGTGTACATATATACATGTGTGTGCACATATATACATTTGAGCGCACACATGTATACATTTATATGCACATATATACATGTGTGTGCACATATAGATATGTGTGCAAATATATACATGTGTGTGCACATAATTATATACATTTGGGTGCACATATATACATGTGTGTGTACATATTTGCATGTGTGTACACATCTATACATTTGTGTGCACATATATACATATGTGTGTGTACATATCTGCATGTGTAGTGTGCACATATATACATTTGTGTGCACATATATGTGTGTGCACATATATGCATGTGTGTGTACATCTATACATGTGTGTCACACATATATATTTGTGTGCACATATATACAAGTGTATGCACATATATACATGTAGGTGCACATATATACATATGTGTGCACATATATACATGTGTGTGCAGATATATACATTTGTGTACACATATAATTATATGTGTGTACATATATGCATGTGTATTGTGCACATATATACATGTGTGTGCACATAATTATAGCTATGTGTGCACATATATGCATGGGTATGCACATATATACATTACTTTCAGAGTGATCGTTTCACAGACATGTTAAACAAAACCACCGACAGTAAATGTCAGCGGCTGGGGCTATATACATCTTCGGCAAAATTGCTGGACATTTAAATATAGACTATATGCAACATACGACACTTGTAACTATGTAACGGTAGCAATAATAGCAAAGCATCATGCATAACCTGAAGTAGTAGTTCAGAGAATAATGTTGGTATATGGTGCCATGCATAACCGGAAGTAATAGTTCAGAGAATAAAACTCCTACAAATTAAATATACCCACCGATCGTAGCATTTTGCCAGTGAAACTGGATACTTTTGAAATAATTTAATGACGCACTTCTATGATCGATTTAGTATGCAAACATATGGAATGAATAACAGTCAAACAATAATTCATATATCACACTACACATGTGTTCTTTGAGATTGAGAATAAATTGACTGTTTCAGTATAAATATCTTTAGCTTGATTGTCCAGTTTCATAAATAACGAGAAAAGGATTATATGTATAAAACACTTTATGATTGTTAGTAGTATTGGGAGGCAGTATAGTTTAGAGCAAACACTTATAGAGCAAAATAAATAAAATAAAATTTGCTCTATAAGTTTTAATTTATTAAAATTAAATATTTATTTAATATATTAAAATGTTGTGTAATAAAAAAATAAATATTTATTTTATATATATAAAAAAAATATTTCAGTCTAATGTCTTAAAATCTTCATAGTCTATAAGTCACAGTTTTTATCCAGTCATTTCTTCATAGTCTATATGTCTTCATAGTATTATCCATATAGTACGTTGACCGAGTGGTTAAGGCGTTGGAATGGATAATATCCTCGTGGGTTCGAATCCCACACGTACTAATATATTTTATAAAGCTATTGTCTAACGCAGATTATATACATGATATACAAGCATAATAAAAAGCACTTATAATAAATGTTCAGTTCAGTTCATCATAATGTTCTATGGAACGTAACTTAGTGTGTAATTGTTCAGTTCTTGTAGATTTTGTTCACTCTTTTTGTGCAGCTATTCTTGCACTACGCCTTAAATATTTATAAACATCACGATCATTCTGTGTAGCAATACGATTATGTTTCCTAACTTGTTCAATTCTGTTTTTCCACGATTTCGAATTATCTGTAGTCGTAATTTGATGATGTAGACCATCTAGACGATCCTGCCAACATCTTTTAACTGTTTGTTTAACAGAGTTCCAACGTTTTGTAGCTTCTTGAACGTTATTATCGACGGTTGTATCATCCCAATGTACAATATTAGGTTCATCTTGTACAACGATAACATCTGGTTCAGTTTTAATTTGTTCGATAATGAGTACATCATCATCACTATCATTATTAACATCAATAACGATAGGTTCTTGTTTAATCATATCAGCCGTTAGTATTGGATCTGTATTAAGATCAAATTTCGAATTTTCGTCTACATGTTCAAGTTCGTTATATTTCCTACGTAGAAAAGCGCATGTAATACATGACCATGCTTCTAAATCTGCTGTAGAAGTCCCAACAGATTTCGGTTGATTTTTAACAACAACACATCCTGGAATATTCTGTGTAGATACAATGTTATTATGTTCGTCCATAAATACAAGATTCAAATGTTGTGAATCAACAAATTTTGCTGTATCACAAGTTTTCCATTTAATATCACCATCTATACGATATTTAACTGTAGCATCAACATCTATAATTAATTCTTCGATAGAACGTTTACTAGGAACATCTATAGTTGTTGTTGTTGTAAAAGTTAATATAGCTTTACCGCTAGTTGTTGTATCGTTAGTAGTTGTCATGATGATAATAGTGTACAGCGTAGTACAAAAATGTAGTAAAGAGTGAACGATGTTCTTCTTCTTATATACACTAAGAAACGTCTACATCTTCAAGTGTCTGTATATCATTAGTTAATTGTTAGAAACCCACAATTCAAATTCTCTAGTAGTTAAATCCCAATATTGAGCAGCAGTTACATAATCATTAGAAAATTCATTGAGTAAATTATTTAAATAACATTTAAAATTAAATGTATCAATACTAAATGTATGTCTACAAAAAGGACATTTACAAAGTTTAATTATACAAGATAAACAAATAAGATGGTAGCATTGACATTCATTATTAAAATAAAAATCATTATCTGTTTGTAAACATATACTACATTCTTCACCCCATAATTCGAAATAGCTCATAATTAAAATGTAATGAAAAAAAGCTTTAAGATTATTAGTAACAGTTAATATATATATGTAATAATAAGTAACGCCTACAATCTTGAATTACAAGTTTGACAAACGTGACTTTTAACATTGTGATGTAATTTCAAGTGTTCGTGTGAAAACTTTTGAAACCACTTAGTTAATAAAGTATAATTTTGTAAATAATTTGTAAAACTAAAAGTATTAAGTATTATATGAGAAAACGTTTGTTTATGTTTTATAAGACTATATAATACATATAAACAATAAACGCCACATAATTGTGTAGAATCAGATTGAAAACGATTTCTATTTCTACTAACTTTTAAACAATTAATATTTAAAAAATTAGCAATATATTTATGTATAGGGTTATAACCTCCAAAAGAATCAAAATAATAACAATTAAATGATGTAGTACATATAATTAAAATCCAATGAAGACCAGGTTTAGAAATAGGATCTGTATTAACTATATAACATTTACGACATTTATTAATAGTTAATAACTGATCTCTAGCGCATACAACACCATTTAATGATGGAACAACAGTATCTAAAATATATTGTAAAGTATGAGTATCCATAATTATTTAAGACGTAATAACATTACGTAGTCCATCAATCATTATCAAATCATCATATTCGGCATAAACAATAACATTTATAGGTGCATCTAAAGCTTCACTCCATTCCATATCAAATTCTATATTACCATTTTTAATAGGATGAAGATGACCTTCTTCACATCCTAAATCAGGTGTAAAATCAACGGTCCATAGAGTATGGTTATTTTTATATACAGATATTGGATATACAAAAATATCTTTACCATGTTCAATACCAAGGCCTTTCCAAAATGATCTATAACTTTGACATACTTTAGTATTATCATTTGACCAATCCATATATAAAGGATTAGCGTCTATACTAGAACCATTAACAGTAACTTTTAATTTTGAAATATTAAAATGATTAAAAGAAAATGGTAAATGTGTAATATCACCATTCATAATAGAGTTTTTAACTTGGCCTATAATAATACGTTTAGGTATTTGACCATGTAATAGATTAGATTCTATTTTAGATACTAGACCATTCATAACGGTAAATACGTTAATATCAACACGTTTAATAGGTATTTTCATAGGTGTAGATCTAAGTGCATTATTTAAAGATATCCAAACATTAGGATCTAAAGATACTGTACGAACTTTCATAACAGCTTTTACAATGTCAATTTTACAACCTGCAGAATCATTACCAATCATATAAAAAGTTGGAGATGATCTTACAAAACTTAATTTTAATTCGCACATATTAGGTAGATATTTAGTTTGTCTAGTAATATCTGTATGTATTTTACCTTGCAATTCAACAATTTTACCTGTAGATAATTTACTATGATGTTTTTTAGAACCTCCAGTACTATCATTATAATCGGTAAATGTACGTATTTCATTAGGTCTAGCTTTACCCCATAATTGAGTATCTTCTAACATATCTTGTTCAATAGCACTAGTACCACATAAAGTTTCTAAAAAAGCCCTATAAGGATATTTATCATTACCAGATATTAATTTACCATTAATATATACATCTACATGAGAAAATAAAGAATGTAATGGATTATCTATAATAGATACATTGTTAGTTTGATCCACATTACTACCATCAGCTTGTACCATTTTAATTTTAAGATTTAATTCTAAATCCATAAGATCTGTCCATTTTTCAGTTTGCCTAGGAATTATAAATTCTATAGGAGCTGTATTATCGTAAGGATTAACTAATGGTTGATGATCATTAATATATGATTTATCCATAGTTGTAAGTGTTGGAGGAATACTATAGAGGTCCAACTCCCCTTTATTACATAATGTAGAACCTGTAAGCATAATTAATCGAAATAATCTAAACGTCCTTTTTTTATTCGTTTAACGGAATGATCATTACAACGTTTTCTACGTCCTGATCCTGACTGACTATTATTATTATGATTATGATCCTTTATACCTTTACTTTTAGTTAGAGCAGTTATAAGTTTATCATTTTGTAAATCGTTTAATATTTTTTTACCTACAGTTTTAATTACATTTGTACCTCTTGTTTTAGCAATATGTTTAATTTCTTTAGGTTTAGCTATTATATCATTTACACCCCCAGTAACCTCACTTAAGACCTTACTAGCTAGATTCTCAACTAAATAAGGTATAATATTACTACCAATATTTTGAATTGTACCACCTAAACCATAACCACGTTGTCTAACACGACCTCTATATACCGGTATATTCATAATGGTCTTCTACGAAATTCTAACCTAACTATACAAACATCACCAGTTAAATGAACAGGCTCACCTAATTCATTACGTATAAATATATATATATCATTAATACGTTTATCCGTAATCGGTAAATAATGTATATGTTTAAATTGTATACTTTTATGTGTAGTTACATTAGGTTCTTGATTATACGTGAATTGTCTTAATAATTGTACTTGTCCAGAACCAACTATACAAAAATCTATAATATTTGTATATACGTATAGATTAGTAAGACCTAAATAAAAATATGGTTTATGAACGAAACAATCCATTTTAGGGAATACAAAATAATGGGGTTTATTAGGTATTGTATGTTTTTGATCATATGAATCCATAGAAACCATATTATCATGCATATTAACAACTTCTTGACAAGGATCTATACCTAACATATTACCTAATAATGCGGGTACAAGAAGTCCAAATTGTCCATTAGTATTAGCCGTTAAAGCTAAAGCTTGTTTTTTATAAAACATAAAATAAGGGTATCATTATAATGCCAACCTAGAGTAACTCCACGTTGTCTAATTGTTGGTTGTAACATATAATAATACAACCAAGGAAATAAAGTTACACTAAACGCATTATTCCATATATCCTCCATAATACGGGTTAAAATTTTATAATCGTTATAAACTCCATTAGGTATTTTAAAAGGAAATAATGAACAATGATTACTCCAATTCCTATTAGAGTAATTATCTTGTTTAGGACCTTTAAAATTAATTATAGATCCATATTTCATAAAAAATTCTTAATACATTTTTACTGACTTATAAAAACATTCATCTGCGTTTATTAATAAACCATAATTACTAAAACTTTTAAGGGGTTCTTTAAATTCCTTATCAATATCCATATATTTTTTATATTGTTTCATCGTTTGAAATCTATAATTAAAATCAATTTTTTCTAGATAAAGGTCATTAAAGAAATGGGAATGATTACCGAATGGTACATTCATGAAATCCGCATTTGGTTGGCCACCTGCATGATATCGAGGATTTCTAACAACTATATAAAATGTATTATTTTTATCCGTAATATTAAATACTTTATTAGGTATAATACCATCGACTAAACCAACTTCCCAATTACTATCATTACTTAACGTTATACCATTTGGTATAGAAACTCTAAATGATGCATTATCGATATCATCTGTTGCAGATTTAAATTTAGTACGTTGACTATCTAATGTAATATAGAAATTCTCTGTTTGTTCCATTATACGAAATATTTAAATATATCGTCTCTTATAAAATGCAACGTTAATATACACTTACCATCATTGAAATGAATATTATCGCCTAAAACATTTTTTATATGAACACTTATTTCATCTATATGATTACTATTTAATTTTATATATTGATCATGTTGAAATTCGTTAGTACTATAATGATTAACGTTTAATTTAACTTTAAAAGGTAAAACACGTATTAATTGTTCTTTACGATCAGATACCATTACAGTTTCAATAATATCTAGGTAAACGTATAAAGAACTATCGTTAATTAATAGATTAATAGGATCTAGAAACGGTGATGGTTCTATATCAATAGATCTTATAATAGATGTTTTAGTAGCGTTTAAATAACCTAATTTTTTACATATATTAGGATGAAAAGTTAAACCTATATTAACGTTTTTAGGTATTGTATGTAATTCGCATACACTATTATTACTACGAAATTTAAGTAATATTTTAAGTACATCATCCATTTCAAGTATTCTATCTATTACAGCCGATATTCTAATTTTAATTACACGATGTAATATATCATGTATACAAGCATTTATCATTTGCATAAATTGTAATGGTGTATCATAAAAACCTAGAGGTATATTACCTCTATAAGGCCTTGTTCTAAAACTTCTATATCATCGGGTAATGTAAGATCAAAATATTGTTCACCATCTACAACAATTAATATAGCACCTGGATAAGTAATTTCTGTTAAAGCTACACGCCATTCTTCTTTATTTACATTTATAGGTATAGCTAATTTACATTTAAATTCGGCAACTGTATTATTAGGATATATATTTAATGAACTATCACTCATAAGCGTTATATAGAAATCTTCCATTATCTACGTTTCGATATTTTAGGTGATGGTAAACATATACCCGTTATTGTACTTAATAGAACTAGCCAAACGTCTTTATTATTTGTATCACCATAAGCAAGACCCCATACAGAAGCTGCAAATACGCAATAGATGAGTAACATCTGTGCCGTGTATCTATATAGACCCGATATATCTTTATATTTATTAACTAATGAACCTGTTGTAGATTTATTAAGATTATTATCTATAGATATACTATTTTCCATATTTATGCTTTTATCCATGAGTTAAATGACTTATCGTAACCTTTCCACTTTACAAATATTTCTTTAATTTTATGACATTTTTTAATAATAACTCTACTTTTTAATATTTTCTCTATATCATAATCGCCTTTATTTTTAATTAATTGTGATTCATTTCTATAAAATGAACCTTTTATTTCCTCACCGTTCAAATCATGAACCTTAAATGTTATCGGAGAACCATTAATAACTTTATATACAATAAATAATTCTAATGTCCAATTTGGTAAATAACCTTTAGTAAAATGTTTTTTAGTTTTATTAATTCTAACATGATCACCTATTTTAATATTTTTATTATCTTTAGATATTTCATTATTATTATTAATATTATCCGATATTATATGTTCATTACCGATATTAGCATCTGTAGGTTTATAACCCGTAGAACTATGTTTAGATCTATTATAATTATCTATAAGATCTTGTAATATATTAATATATTTTTTAGTATTATTAGATGTAAAATAGTTCCACATTTTACCTTTAATTGTGCGTAGAAAACGTTCAACAATACTAGCTTTAGTTTCTGGATTTTCTGTAGTAAAAAAATGAATATGTTTATTTTTTAAAAACTTTTGAAATGGTTCATTAATAAATTCGCTACCTTTATCCGTTTGTAAACTTTTAGGTATTCTATGAGATTCATTTAATATATTATTAAATGTTTTAATTAATGTTGTAGATAATTTATTTTTTATAGGTTTTACCCAAGCCATTTTAGAGAATACATCAATAACGCATAATAAATAACGATAACCATTATTATATTTACTAAATTTTTGCATATCAGCTAAATCAGCTTGCCATTGAATATCTATACCAGCAACTATAGTTTTTCTAAGTCTAACATTTCTTACAATAGGTTTATGTAATGTATAGGTTTTTTGTTCAGATAACCACGTTTTAACATCTTTTAAAGTTAATTTTTTTAATAATATTTTTCCAGCTTTATATAATTTACCTATACCGGAAAAGGATGCAGGATTTTTAATATCGTAATAAATATTTTTTAATATTTTATCTATTATTTCCAATTTGACCATCGTTGTTTATCTTTTTTAGATTTTTTTATAGGCGTTGTTATTGTATTATCGTTATAATTATCGTAATAATCATCATCATCGGTATAACCACCTTTAGATGTTTTATGTTTTTTCGATGACCGTTTATTCTTAGATGGTGTATTTATTTTATCACTACCTCTTTTATTCTTATTATAATTACTATTTACGTAATTACTCCAACGTTTATTACCAACATTTATTTTTTGATTTTTATTTAATAATTCTTCGGCAACATCTAACCAACCTACAGCATTTGTTTTAGATTTTCTTTCTCTAGCTGCATCGTTCATAATATCCGTTATATTACTATTATCTATAATTTTGCCATTGATACTTACAACACCTTTATTATCCCACGTAATATTTGTATTATTTTTTATTTGTTCTAATAAATTACCTACAGGTATACGCATACTTTTAGGTATATTTGTAAGTACATTATCCATAGGTATAGGTTTTAATATATCGGGTACATATGTTGGTGGTTTAGTGGGTATATCTGTAGGTGGTGTAACTGTTGTTGCTGCATCGGCAATAGCTTGATCTTTAAAATTATTATATTTTAACATATATTCTGCATAACGATGCATTTTATCAGTATTACTTATATTAGGATCATTCATTAAATAGTCAATATTTTTTGTATATCTATAGTTTGTACTATTTCTGGTTTAGGTGGTAATTTAGCATTTTGATATAAACGTAATCGTCTTAATTCATCTACATCAGACGCAGGAACTACGACCATTTTTTTCATCATATTGTATGTTCTACTTTATTTTTTATACTATCAATTAATATATTTATTAATTTTGGTTTTAATATTTTACGTTT
>CM026404.1:31421592-31447546 GCA_014843695.1 Archivesica marissinica | reverse complement strand
CATGCTTCACTTTATTCTACAATTCTATTATATTCTACTATGGGTTAACCAATCATATTTGGAAAGGTTATATTAAACCTAAAGTACTCACTATTTACCTGCGTTTTTAGAAAGTTGTACATCAGTGCGTGTTCTATAAAATAAATATATTTACTTACGTTTTTAGAAAGTTGTACATTATTTATTGGTATTGCAACATATTTTGTGGAAGTCGAGCTAGGGCAGTGGATGCGCGTTCGCTTCAAGTGCGAACTATCCAGAGTTCGAGCCCCGCTGGAGCCGTTACGATTGTGCCCTTAGGCAAGGAATTTAAATGTCACGTTGGCTCCTCTCTCTGCATCTTGGCGATGGATTCCATCATATAAGTTTTAAGACCTGTTTCGCAATCGAGCTAAAATAAATGTGTATAAACTAATATAATATATTATTTTGTTTATAGTAATTTCTACATTTCATCTGATAGTTACTTGACCATGGTCATTACATGTTTCATGCATATTTATTTCATGTTGTTCTTGTATGTCATGGGCCTACCGACGTAATAATTTGGACAATGAAATTGTATAGGTATAAGCTAGGGATATCGGATAAGTGCAGTGGTTTAGCACGCTAGCTGTTCAATAATGCAACCTTGGTTCGATCATAGAATCAAGAAGAATATGAGATGGTAAGGTTATCACCAAATCGAACAGGTCGGTTTTCTCCCGTTTGCCCCCACACAAATGACCACATATGTACGCCTCCATTCGCACCAATCTATCGTGATTAGTAGACGACCTTGTTTAGCGATGGTTGTACAATAAATTAAGCTAATCTATGTTTCAAACTCACACCTCGATAACAATGTCGAATCCCTATAGCACTGACACCCGAAAACAGGTTGAGCAAAGTAAATGTTGATAGAGCGAATGCCCAATAACACGATTAAGTATGCTAAAACACTGTTTCTAATGAAGTAATAACTCATAATCACCACTGCCTGGCTGTCATTGAAAGGTTAGTCATATATAAATCACTGATCAAGTGCTTATTGCCAACGTTTACACCGGTGAAATAATGTAGATTATATTTAACCTCAGTCTCCACTCGCGTCATTATAACGAGAAAATACATGCATAGGTGCCAGGCAAGGTCGTTGAATCTAGGCTTAATATGGCTGACGACACACGGAAAGGAAAAGGGGCATTCGACATATGAAAATTAACAAAAATGAAATAAATATATCAGTAAATAAATCAACTCAATATTAACTTGTTTAGTGACACACATATACAGTATGTTTTTGACAGATGTACTCAAACACACTATGTGTCTGTTTATAGCATAAATTTATGAAATAATTTATATGAAATACAATTACTGATACTTATGATGGCGTTCTATGATATTGGTCGCTTACATTTTACTATCAATTTAACAAAAGCAGTTACTATTTTATATACGATAATAAATCCTATTGTGCACATCATCATTCACACCTATTGTCCACAACTTCAGTTTATATCATGATTTGACCAAATGTCATGCAATTATATTTTTCTAGCAAAGTTGTGGGCTTCGAAACAATGATCCTATGACAACATTTCAAGTTTGTTACACTATCTGATATAGAAATATAAACAGCAGTTCCTTAACTAATAATCCATTGAAAGTAAACAATAATGTAAAGAGGTGGAGAAATATGTAATTTTAGCCTAATTTAAACATTTTCTTTCCCATTTTTCTAAAAATGTCCGATTGCCCATTTTCGTCATATATATATATATATATATATATATATATATATGTAAATTGCCGTGCATATGGACAGTGTGTGTTGCCATTGGTGACATGCATATACTGCATTGCCTATCATAGTGATCCATATACATGTGTGTTCAGGCTGGGAATACAGCAGTGATGTACTTCCATTTTTCATCTGATCGCTCCCATATCATTAGATAGTTCCATGTCCTGGTGCGGGCCGTTATCTAATGTTGTCAAAAGGTATCGCTCAATGCATTTGCATGTTCATACTATGTATTGTGTCGTTCTTGTATCGTGACTTATAAGCCCACCGCGCTGTGTGCATATTTGAGTTGTATTCAAGATTGATATCAACTATATGTTTGCACATGTCATGTCATAAAAGCAAATACATACTTAATTATACTGTATTTTGAATATACTAATCTTACAGATGAGCAGCAATGGCAAATCTCAAGTAGAACATGCATATGGCACAATGACACGACTGAAAATAACATCCTGGAAGGCACTTCAACAGATCTGGTAGAGAGCTATTTAATGAATTAATACATACTAATACACAATTATGTACACATATCTACATGTTTTTTCCAAAACAGACCGATAAGCCCATACATTGTATATGTTACGGTTGTCACCAGATCGGACATGTGGGTTTTCTCCGGTCACTCCGGTTTCTTCCCACACGAATGACCCACATATACGTTTTCAACCGTGCCAATGAGAATGATTAATATATTAATTAAGTTGTTAATCCTTGTTTCGCAATCAAGTTAAAAAATAACTAATGTATATACTTTATGCACAGAGCATTTGAAAAATTCATGTTGGATTTGTATGATAATATTATGTTGTATTTGGTTTGATTTAACCATATTGTATTGCATAATTATGTAATACTTTCGACACTACAGTATTACATACGAGCATGAATCAGATGTGAAATGAGTTAACATATAATAAGGCACATATATACATTTGTGTAGCACAACAATAGGGTCGGTTTTTATTGGTATTATGTATTCTGCTTCACAGATGTACTTGAATGAGACTCATATACACTATATGTATGTGTATAGCATAATGTTATGAAATAGCATAGGAAATACAAGGAGAGACATCGGGCAGTTATTGCCCCTGAATACTCTCTAAAAGTATGTAGGTCCTCTTAAGTTGTTTCCACTTGTTCTTATCGTTGTTTCCTTTGTACAACATGCTATCTATATTCTTCCACTTTCTCATTTTATGATTATTATGTTACTATATCTCGACATATACCCTACAGTATATCCAATGGGTAAAACATCTGTAACATTCTTTTATCAATTAATTAATATAATTTGGATAAAATCACATTCATCTCAAAGCAACATCTGGTTAGGGAACAACTGTAAAAACAACCGAAAGGACCGCTATACATTTAGGGATAAATCGGACTTTATCTACCAAGGGAGGTAATAGAAAAGCGAGAGAGGTCCGTCATTACTGATACTTATGAGTGGTTATCCATTTACTATTATATTCATACCACTAAGGATATTCGTATACAGGATTCTTGTCGTAATTAATAATGACTTGAAACATGCTAATACGTGAAACACTTCTAAACTAAGGCTAATTGCGTTGACATGATAGAGCACGTTTGAAACCTACTATCTATCTGTCTGTCTGACCATTATTCTCTTCCATTTCGCTAGATCTGCAACACACGTTTGCCATCGGACAGTTTGGCGACAAATGAAACCTATCTGACAAAAGAGACACAATTAGCAGTAGCTACTGTATCATCTAAGATTATCAACGGTCAACCAAGATTTGTTGCACCTGCCAATATTACGATAGATGAAGATTCAGGTTTTGACATTTATTGGTATTGTCTGTCTTATAAGTTACATGTGATCAGTCCATCCTCATAATATTCGACGAGTGGTTACGGTCAAATATCTTCCTTTCCACCAATGTAGGTTCGAATCTCACTTATTTCATGTGAGGAAACTATCTGTATTGCGGAATGTTGGTGGTACTATCCGGGGTTCACACACGTGCCTGACATACTTCTCGGAATGGCACCTATGGTCTTCCTCCAACAATACTAGATGGAGAGTGACAATTTGACCTAAGCTGTTGGTGCGACCTTACCCCTACATACTACCCATTTGCTTGGAATACACGTGCAACTGTTATACACACGTAAACAAGTAGATACAATACATATTCTCAGTCTAAAGTTGGTACTTCTTTTACTGTTTGTACATAGCGTTATGCTATTGGTGTAACATTAATGGTAGCAACCATTGATTACTAATGCCACCCGTGACATTTATTGTAGCAAACATTGTTTGATTATGCAACCCGTGCCATTTATTATTATGAATCGTTTATCGATTGTAATTGTTTCTGAAGTGATTTTGTGCACAGCGATATGTGTTATTGGTTAATGTCTAAAGCATACCAATTCTGAATTCACTATAATAGTATATGATAATATGATAATTTTCTGTCATTTTGCAGAAGCTGTCCAGTTTCCGCTTCATGCGCAAGACATGGAAAACGACCCATTCGTCTTCCGAGCTATGTCAGAAAGCAATACTTTTCCATTTGGAACTATAACACTGACTCAATCTGGAATGTAAGTGTACATAAGAAGATACACGAGATATATATATTTTCTACGGATCTTTCTGCATACGATTTGTGGAATTGTACATTGAATTGTGATGCTACAATGATTTATTCTGATCACGACATAAACCTAGATGTCAATCAATCATATCCTGATAATAATAATGAAATATGTTGTAAATATTGTGTACCGAGTCAGTTTCCTACTTGATCTGTTGCATCATATATGTATGTATGTCATTGTACACTAGTTGTGTTCAGCAAAACATATTGTTTAAAGCAAATGACTCGTACAGAAATCAACACAATATGCATTAAAATGCAGTATGCAATGTTGCCGCATTAAATTTAAAAAGTGCAGGTCCAAAAAATTAAATGTCGATTTTAATCATCGTTTCAATTTGAAAACGAAACAAAACTCTTTTATCAATGCCTTGAAATAATAGTATGACTATTTTTTCTTTCGGGTTTTAATATTATTAGCCCCTTCCTATGTGAGAACGATTAATGGAACAGGTATGCTAATGTATGTGGACAGGATGAATACATATCGGCACACTAACTATGCTTAGCATGATCAGGATCTGTTTGATTGCTTTAGTTATAATTCTTCGACATTGAAAAACACAACACAGTGTAGAGTTTCATATTTATGCTAACATGACCTCCGCCAGATGATCGTACGAAGCTTTTATGGTGAAAATGGGAACACACGCATGTTTGATTTGAAAATTGGGCTTTTATTAAAGCCATATAATTATTGCTATGCGTGTACACAAGTAATTTTAGGTTATGGACAATACAGAAAAGGTGCCACACAGTGGGTAGACTAGTTGTATAAGAGTCAAGCTACTACGGCTAGACAAGTACACCTACAAGCAACTTGGGAACATTATGCAACGATTGTAAATTGATAATAATCGACAACAAACGAAGAAACGTTACTATAAGTTCATTCCCCGAGACAGTTTTATACCTATTCATTATTGGTCCGGAGGTGACATACGGAAACTTTAGTGTATATACATTGTTTACATTTCACTCTTGGGTTCAATGACAATCTCCCCTTCCCAACATACATGTATCTGCACCAGAATCTTCCCCTCCCAACATACATGTATCTGCACTAGGCACCACCCAAATGCGGCACTGCAGCCTATGACCGTCAGTGCAACATCGAAATAGCAACAGGCGACATGTACATTGTACTAAGCCGATGATGTGAAATGGGGAATATATAATCCTAATATGTTTAATATATAAGTACATGTGACATATATTACAATACATGGAAATCTACTAGTATCCCAACGCTATGTTCAGCCAAAGCCAACTGTTATAAATAATATATAGTACAATATATAATAGGTATGACAGAGTGTATACAAGAGATACACACCCATACGGATTGCTATGTGTTGGTTATGCGAGACAACATATTAACCATGACTGGTCTAAGCATTTCACAATGGCAAGGACGATACAAGAATATAACGTCAGACATTGTTCAGTAATGGCATGGTTAATGGACCTACTTCAAGATTCCAGTCAAAATTATAGCTTCAAATTTATAGACATTTGAATTAGGTGTATTATGGGTAATAATATAATGACATTGGATGTCTTGTTTTAGATTGACCATATCCCTGTGTTCCAATTGCTACGGGAAAACTATGTTTGAGTTTATTGTTGAAGACAACCCAGAGTGGGAAGATATTCCACCTGCACAAGCCAACTATTCACTAGCCATAGACGTTCTGTCGTTAAATGATCCACCAAGTATAAATGTCTTCAGTTCAAATGGAACCAATATATTACCGAACGATCCCACAGAAAGTATCATTGTAAGTAATGTGTTCATTAGTTCACTTACAATAATAGTGTTATTGAAACAAAGTAATTATAATGATGCAGACTTGAATCAATATATTAGATTACTGATTGTGTTACGAGTGTACCTTACTCAAGGCTTTTAAATTCCACATGTCACATGCCTCTCGTGGCGATGGATTCCACAAGGAATGAGGTATCGAGAGTGATTAATATAAGTTGTATGAAATTGTTCGCAATCAAGCTAAAATAAATTTGTATAAATTAGTACAGATATGTTTCATTATTCAAATCATCTTCGTAAAAGAACAGATAACGGTTAGCCTAACGTAAATAAAGGACTGAATGTAGAACATATTCAATTGTCTTACGTTTTTGGAAACCCTCCATTATATTCATGTAGGATCTTACACTCGTGGTGATTCTCGTTTTGGAATTGTGTTATTAGGCTCACCAAAAGGCTCGCTTTAATAGCAAAATTCCAAATGTTTTTCAGAAAATATTGTATGAAATATCCACGAGTGTAAGATTCGTTTTGTTATATTACCATTTATTGTAATAATCATGTGAACAAACTGGCGCACAATGTTAACGCAAACTGTAATTACGCCACTAAAGTGGCATGTCGTCACTATGCAAAACTGTGTTAGATTTATGTTTATGATTGTGTCGATACTTATGTTTAATCGTCGTTTGTCTTATAGTTATGTTTAATCTTACACATTATAAGGATTATTCTCTCAACAAATCAGAGTTATTATATGTGTTATTACACGTGTGTTGATATAAGAAAATATCGGTTGGCTGTATGTCACTGAATACAAGCAAAATTATTTGATTATGTCATTATAGAAGTATCTATTCATTTGTAGATATTGAGAGAGCAACACAGTGAGACAATATCTGAAATTGCAGCAATCGTGATCGCATACGACATTGATGGGCCTCAAACACTGCGTATGGTGCATAATAGTACCGATTCCAATACATTCGATATGGTTGATATGGAACAGCATGACATGATCGATTTGTTGTCATGCAAACACGATAATAAGGTATTTTCCTCACTGAATGTGTATTATTATATTATACGAGACAGTAGTGTTTGTTATTTGTATGATAAATGAAAACAATTTATGTGTAATAATATTTTATTGCAAATCAATAGTAAATGCCATACAAATAAAGATACAACACATAGCATGAATATGCAACTGGTTTGAGCCACATGTTTTAGCAACATTAGATAACGACCCGCACCAGGAAAACCATGTAAAGTCAACGAGTCCAGTAGTATACTATATAGACGCATATTCGCTAGTCTTAGATTATATTTCAGGAAAATAATTATAATTCTAGTAATGAATATCATACACGGTTTCAGTGTGAGGAGCCAGTAGTTCTTGGAAATCCATCCAGTGCAGAATGGAAAGGTGTCTATGTTAACTATACCCAAGACAACGTTAACTTTGTCGGTTTGAATACAATCAAACTAGTTGCGCAAGACGAGATCGGAACATACTCTGATGTTATCACCCTTACTATTGCAGTCATGGACAACAAGTGTCAACACGGAACATGCTCCAGTAAGAATTTTCCTTTCCAAATAAGTTTAAATCTGCATGACTGCACTATACTGTAATGTAATAGTTGTCCGGTGAATGGTAGCGAACGTCGGTGATTGCATCACCGATGACTCTGTTCTCATCTTGTTCGAAGTAAAAATATGTTTAAGCACATGCATATTACATGTATTTGACTAAAATTATATTAACGTATTAATAATTGTTGAAATAAATCAATAATAAGTCATATGACAGTTCTTAAGGTGTCCGTCTATGGAGCGGGAGGTCGAAGGTTCGACTCTCGTACGTAGTTCGTTCTGATATTGCCGGTTGGTGAGCCACCAGCTAGTTAAATAATGGTTACCGATTGCCTACCAGCCTGGCGCCTGACATACCCACATAGGATTCGGGAAGTACTGATGTTCATAAATAAAAGTGTCTTATAAGTCAGTAATGGCTGGCTCTTTCAATAGGGGTGACTCTATAATAAACAAACACTTTATTTTGTGTATAGGCTTGAATCCACAACAATATACATGCAACGATACACGAAGAGCAGTTGACTTTGATCTATATTATACATGCACGTGCCCAACATCATGGACAGGGGCTTAGTGTGAACATGACGTTGATGAATGCGCAATAGGTTTGTGTGAAGCATGGAAGATCTGCCAGAACACCATCGGAAGTTATGACTGCTACTGTAAAGCTAGTGATATCATCTGTAAACTATCTCTAGCGGTGTGGGAGTTCTCGGTGATTGTGACAGCAATATTCGTGGTTATTGGTGTCGTCATTGGGGCTCTGATTATGCGGAAGCTAAAGTAAGAATACTGTAATGTAATGTTTTTATGTATTTGATCGCAATGTTGAATATTTTGGACATATGAGATATATAATATCATAAGCTTACTGGAAACCAGTGTTTACTATACTATAGTTTATAATAATACCGTAAGTTTAATGGAAACCAGTTTGTACTATATTATAGTTTATAATAATATCGTAAGCTTAATGGAAACCAGTTTGTACTATATTATAGTTTATAATAATATCGTAAGCTTAATGGAAACCAGTTTGTACTATACTATAGTTTATAATAATATCGTAAGCTTAATGGAAACCAGTTTGTACTATATTATAGTTTATAATAATACCGTAAGCTTAATGGAAACCAGTGTTTACTATATTATAGTTTATAATAATATCGTACGCTAAATGGAAACCAGTGTTTACTATATTATAGTTTATAATAATATCGTAAGCTAAATGGAAACCAGTGTTTACTATATTATAGTTTATAATAATACCGTAAGCTTAATGGAAACCAGTTTTGACTATATTATAGTTTATAATAATACCGTAAGCTTAACAATAAGACAGTTGTCAACTAGTCATTTTCCACAATTTACTGTTTTCATATTATTGTGTATAAATATATACAGTCTACACATATTATATTTGGGGCGAATAATACATAATAGTTACTGTTTGCGTATGAGAATTTTGCATTGAGTAGTCCCGTGAGATTTAGTAAAAATAAATAATAACATAAATAAGTTTTATTTTTCAGGTCAAACAAGAATAAAAAACGACTTGACAAAGTGGTGCGTTAATTTTATTTAATGCATTAAATATTAGATGGCATTTATAATTTAGTTAATTACAAATATGTAAGATAATTAATTCTGAAAGCACGACACCGGTATGAATGTTCATAGTGCTTTCAAATAACATACAATAATAGGGCACTTATGCTCAGGGAAGTCCAGCCTAGAGAATCCTAATTATTATAATATTGAGTGTGTTCCACATCACGTTGCTGTTTATGCGTCAGAAGTTTAGATGTACTGACACGGTTATTAGCCATTGTGATATTATAATATTAGGTCGTTTTGTCTTACAGAATGAGGGTTCAAGTATATCACTAACAGCATTTATATCGACTGTACGGGTATGTTTCTGTTTTATCTGATATATACTATAGGACATAGAAAACGCACGCGCCTATATTATATGAATATTATTACATGGACACATTTTACGAAGGATTCCATAAAAGATGTATCACATCTTTATTACAAAACACAAACTGAACAACTAAACATATTTCAAAATGTTTAAACTATATATTTATATCGTTATTGTTTTTCATGTAAAAACACACTTATCCAAGGTGTGCGTTTTCTATGTGCATACATTGTAAGAAATATGATTTCAAGAACCAATGTCATACAAAAACATTCTTGTACGAATAATAGCGCCCTAATTTTACTTGCATCATAATCAAGCAATAGAGACCATGCACTCTGGTTTCATGTAAATAACACTTATATACGTGGATATAATGATAGCCTTGATATATTCAAAGAACATATTGTATTCGATTCTACATCTCTGGACCAAAGAATCTGCATAATGTGTCATTAATATATGCCATACACCAATCCCGCTCTGAAAATGGATACCAGTATTTTCATGACCAGTCAATATATTGACATGAAGAGTCGATATATTGACATGAAGAGTCGATATATTGACATGAAGAGTCGATCAATGCAATAATCGATCAATGCAATAATCGATCAATGCAATAATCGATAAATGCCATAATCGTAAATTATTTATAATGTTCCTCACTCATGGATATTTAATATACCGCCAGATCGGAAGGTGGGTTTTCTCCGGGCACTCCGGTCCCCCCACCCACACACATACACGAATTACCACATATTCGATTTCATCAGCGCCAACGAGAGTGATTAATATAAGTTGTTTAACTTGCTTTGCAATCGTTGTAAAATAAATAAATTTTAAACTGTAATATATTTAACATAGCAATTATATGTCTCGGTCAAGTGCACGTTCGCTCATTTCCATACAACTGCTGATTGGCCTCAGCTAATAGCAATAACTATATAATTAACCCATTTGAATGTTTTATTTACATCATACATGTTGTGCTAAATACACCATAGTTAGTTACTGTATTCTATTTTGTAGAATCTTGGTCCATCCAGAACGAAGTTTAATAAAGTGGCACCATTGGTATGATTTTAGATGGTCATTTATATCTAACATTTAGACTTGTACATTAAACTTTAAGCTGTATGCTAGTGCGGCAACACTCAACCTCGTTCACAGAAAAATGAAATTGCATTGTATGCCAGTATGCTGCCTGATATGCCAGCACTATTGATACACATGATAACAATTCAGAACGAGAGTAATACGCCTAGCATTATGTGATATTAGTCATTGTTACGGTGTAACAGAGCTACACAGAAAACCGAACGAGACAAGTAGTTACAATGCAAGTGCATGCTAACAACCTGTTTAAAATTGTGATAATAATTTTAGACTTGAAACACTCTCTACATGAACGTTAACAAATGTTGTATCTATGACATTGGCATGCTACTATAATCGTTCATATCTGGTGCGCCAATGTCTTGACATATCAGAGAAATATTATATTCCGGCTATCGAACCATTGCATATGAATTGAGGATACATTCGAAGCTGTCTATCCAATATTGAGATGTTTATATTGTAGGAAGACAGTAATGTTGATATTGAAACAGTGCCTCCCATATCTGCATTCACGGGGACTGCCCGTACCGATGTTCACGCAGTGAGTAGCGCATGGTTGATTAGTTCCTCCTGAATTGCGTAAAATGCTTATTTTTCTATGTATAATAATGCAGTGATAATGATTACATACATTATGCTATATTAACTATTTTAACAATAACTGTCATATCCACCATTATTTCGTTGCTAATGGTAAATCCCCATTCGGTTTGTTGTGTCGTCTACAACACGGTAAATGCCATAGAGATGAACTATTACGAGACTGACACAACTTGGCGATACTACGTGCATTAAAGCTGTGTAGCTGGTTAAAACAGATGTTCCCCAAAGATGAGCTTAAATTGGAAACCATGTACAGGCTGGTTTGGTAGTAAAACTATTAAAAGTATGCTAAAGTAAAAACCAAAATACGTAATAATGTGGCATAAATTTATGTAAAATCATTGATTTGTATTATATAAGCAATAAACTCAAGACAGGTTTTGATTAAGTATATTCCTTAAATAAAACATGCATTTTATGAACAGTAAACGATAAATGTTATGCGACAATGTACTTATATTTTTACATGTAGAATGACATCGATTCTGAAGAAGACTTTGTACACCCTGCACCGAGGTTTGATCGCTCCCAACTTGTAGCTCAACTAAAGCAGAGAAAATTGGAGCTAGAGGTACTATTGCATATAGTTACATTAGACACAGCATGCATATATCAATGATGTGTACACACTGTGTAGCAAATGTGGCAATAGGAAGAAATATCACATTCTACATTATTTGTGTTGTTTTAGATAAATTGTACTACTTGTTCTATATGATCAGTATTGGATCAGGGCCATAGTTAAAAGCTAAGTGTGTTATATAGTGTTGGTAAATGATGTATTATCATTATAGGCCCCAGTGCCGTAGTTGAAAGCTACATGCTATATATTATGTTGGTAAAAAACGTTGCTTTTGGCTTAATCTCATGTACAATAGCTTAACACGACACTATTGCTCATAATGGTGAATTTACTATGACATTTCGAAAATTACTTGACGAAGATTGTCAGTAAATACCATACCACACTCGCAGGTGAAATCGACACGATCGTCCATATAGTTTGCCGGTGGCTGTGACGCTGCACAAGCTCAATCACCATCATCGTAATCTACAACATGTGTCGCTGTATTAGGATCAGTGGATTAAACTACTTGATCAATAAACTTTAAATAGTGATATACTTAGGTATGTTAGTTTATACAAATTTATTTTAGCTCGATTACGAAACAAGTTATTTCAACTTATATAAATCACTCTCGAGACCTCATTCCTGATGGAATCCATCGCCATGAGGGAGAGAGAAGAGGCAACGTGGAATTTAAATGCATTGCCTAAGGGCACAATCGTAACGGCTCCAGTGGGGCTCGAACTCCGGACCTTTCGCACCTGAAGCGAACGCGCATCCACTGCGCTATCACGACTTTTAGGTATGTTATAATGAAGCTTATGCAATTATACATTTATGATGTGTGATCTTTGTTACTATGGTGTTCATACTGCCTCTCCCTTGCGAGATAACATGATGTACACGTGTGTGTAATAATCCATGATGTATGTTAAGAGAAAAGCCATCCGATATCGCCATCTTTGCCATGTTGCGTTATTTACATTATGTGTTGTATTGTTGCTTGTAAATGACCAATGTGTGGGTTTATATGCAAATACATGATCTTCTCTCTCTTGTATTAGCAGTCGCTGGATGTCATTCAATGCACATTTACAACATACGTAATCCATGTTATAAATGCCTTGATTATATAGCCACGTTGTGCATGATCTGATGTATGACATGTGTGGTTATCAACGAAACACGAGTAACGGCAAGGATAATTTGCATAGCGTCATGTCGAAAAGAAATAAAGATCATACAGATATGTTCAATAAATCAATTCATGTTTTAGGCATTGAACGAGGTAACGGAAGATGAAAGTAGTAATCACCCACCACCAGTATGGAACCAGCCACATTTGACTACCAAATACAAGAAATCAAAGGTGAGTATATTTTCTGTTTAATGTTTTATGAAATTATGCATATAGTACTATGTCTCTTAATGCCTCTAACCATAGTCCATTAATGTGTGGACTTAATTGTTCTTCAATACATAACGGGTAGAAGCTATATGATGCTAACTATATAGGAAATGTTTTAAACAACATAATTGTGATAGCGCAGTGATAGCGCGTTCGTTTCAGATACGAAAGGCCGGAGTTCTAGCCCAGCTGGAGCCATTGTATTGTGTCCTTAGGCAAGCAAGGCATTTAAATGACACGTTACCTCATCTCTCTCCCTCGTGGCGATGGATTTCATCAGAAATGAGATCTTGAGAGTGATGAATATAAGTTGTAAGAACTTGTTTCACAATCGAGCTAAAATAAATGTGTATACAATAAAGAGAAGTGTATTTATCAAAATGAATACTAGTCCGAATTTGATACGTTATATTTGTATTGCGATATTGTAGAGACCATTCATATAAGCCATATACAAGATACTCACTAATGCTAAGTTGCAAACGCTATGAATAGCCTTGCTGGAATAAGTTGCGAGATGGCATGTCTTTAACATGTGGACAACGGGTGTGCATATTATACAGCATTACTATATATGTACACACAGTATGCTCTGCCCGGTAAATTACACGTTCCCGAACAAACATGATGTAACCCTGCATTACTTTATAGATATAGGATTAAATTGTTTTAAATATGTTTTGACCCATATCATGTGAACAAGCAAGAAGTGATTTGTTTAGAATTTCCCAAAGGCGAATTTATGCTGCTATCAATGAAATACTATCTTTAAATAATTATGTTCTTGGAGACCGCCTCCGTGGTCGAGTGGTTAAGGTCGCTGACTTGTATACCACTGTAATCTATCATCTCTGATGGTCACAGGTTCGAGCCCCGCTCAGACCTTGTCTCATTTATATGAAAAAATTGGCAGTTTCTTACGGAGGTTGGTGCACCAAGTACTGGTTAACCGCTGGAGCCTGCCCAGGAAAGGTGTTGTTAGGTAAACTTCCGGTCGCTCAAATGGGAAACCGGTAGCGACGTTAAATAAACTTAAATAAAAAAATATGTTCTTGGATACAAACTACATACAGCTTTTTCGTCGTCATCATACGAAATGGAATTTAGGATATATCATGATGTATATTATACGCCATGTGGATATATCCACATACTGATCTACAGCTACATGTATACAGCTGTTAAACAGTTTAGCTAATTTAGTTTATGCATACTATTAGTTGACTAGTTCGTTTCGTTATTTATATTAGCACGTATGATCGTTTTCTAATTTCATTTGCAGGTATCTGAATTTAGCCTCTTCTCTGCGACCGAAACGCCCGGAAATATGAATGCGGATGACACACAAGTGTCTGAGGTATAGATCATATATATAGATCGATAACTTTCAACACACTCCTGTTAGAAACATTAGTATAACTCAATATTGCTATTGTCTCCCCAGTATATTTTGCCCGTACGCCCATCTGTCTGCATGTTCGGCTAGCCATACATACCCAAGAGATATATAGGCGTATAGTTTTCTCACTGTCCGTGTGTACGTCCGAGTCAATATATCCAGTACGGGCTGTAGCTCCGTCGACTTTGGTTGGGGATCATTTACTGTGATATTTCTTGTTTCAGTATGTTAGTGTGTTGTGTGTTTAAAAATGTTGTATGGGGTTATGGATCCTGTTGTATGGGGATATGGAGGCTGTGTAGGGGGTTATGGAGGCTGTGTATGGGGATATGGAGGCTGTGTATGGGGTTATGGAGACTGTATATGGGGGTATGGAGACTGTGTATGGGGATATGGAGCTGTGTATGGGGAATATGGAGGCGTTGTTGGGATATGGGGTTGTGTATGGGATTGGAGGCTGTGTAGGGATATGGAGGCTGTGTATGGGGTTATGGAGACTGTATATGGGGGTATGGAGACTGTTTATGGGGTTATTGAGGCTGTGTATGAGGGTATGGAGGCTGTGTATGGGGATATGGAGACTGTGTATGGGGATATGGAGGTTGTGTATGGGGATATGGAGGCTGTGTATGGGGATATGGAGGCTGTGTATGGGGATATGGAGGCTGTGTATGGGGTTATGGCAGGCTGTGTATGGGGATAATGGAGGTTGTGTATGGGATATGGAGGCTGTTGTATGGTATATGGAGGTTGTGTATGGTGATATGGAGGCCTGTGTATGGGAATGGAAGTTGTGTATGGGGATATGGAGGCTGTGTATGGGGATACGGAGGCTGTGTATGGGGATTGGAGGTTTGTATGGGTTATGAGGATGTTGTATGGGGAATGGAGGTTGTGTATGGGGTATGGCTGTGTTGGGGCTATGAGGCTGTTATTGGGATATGGAGGTTGTGTATGGGGTTATGGAGGCTGTTGTAGGGGATATGGAGGTTGTATGGGGATATGGAGGATGTGTATGGGGTTATGAAGCTGGTGTAATGGGGATATGAGGCTGTGTATGGGGATATGGGTTGTTTATGGGGTTATGGAGGCTGTTGTATGGGGATATGGAGGTTGTGTATGGGGATAGGGAGGCTGTGTATGGGGTTATGGAGGCTGTTGTATGGGGATATGGAGGTTGTGTATGGGGTTATGGAGGCTGTTGTATGGGGATATGGAGGCTGTTGTATGGGGATATGGAGGTTGTGTATGGGGTATGGAGATTGTGTATGGGGATATTTTAACATAATGGGGTTATATGTTGATTATGTTAATTAATTACCTCCATAATTAGTTGTATAGCATGGTACATATTCATGAGTATTGGTCCATTTATAATAATGCTGTATACGATCGCTATACAAGGCAATTATACATGGAACTGTACTAACTGTTTATGTTGGCAGAGAAGCAAGTAAATTTGGTAGAGAAACAAGTATACTTGGCGTGGACATCCCTTACATGTATGCCTGATCAGCATATTAAAGGTTTTCCCACACATGTGTGCTATTACATCAGAAATGTACTCTGATGTTTTAAGTTTAAACAGTACAATTTCAAAATATTAACATGTTATTTCCGTACAAGCATGTGTTTGCACCAAAACAATATATCCGAATTGATATATTGAGTGGCAGTTATGCCAAACATGTTTACTGGAACATCTGTAGCTTAACATTTTATGGAATACATGTCCAAGCTTGCTTCTCTATAAAAGATGAGATAAATATAGATTACAGGGAGACGAACTGGGAGGATTGAAAGCACCATATGGTGCTTGGGCACACCGTATACATTTATTTAAATAAACACTTATAACTTGGATTTGTGTTGGAACTTATACAATACGATTACGGTACACGGGATTAACTGGTGCCTTAGACCAGGATTCGAGCGGGTTGATGACATAAGAACTGCCCGGTAAGTGAAGTTACAATTATTTTTAACATATGTTTAAGAGCTAACAAAATATGGCTAATTAAAAATGTATGGCACATGATTGAAGTACCCGGTACTAACATGGAAACATACGGACGTATATAATTTATTTTGATAGCTTGATGCTAATGTACTTATACAAGCGGAAATTTTTGTTTAAATTTTAATATGAGCTACATATTATTAATTTAATTTAAAATTAAAAATGGCTGAAGCACAGCAAATGGAGGCTGATCATATTGAGATTATGCAGGCTCAAGGTCAACAATTTACACGAGCATTTAATGCAATATCAGAGCAAATGTCTAATATATCTGCTGTTTTAGCCTCCCAAGGTGTAGCAGGTGTTGTCTCTGATTTTGATGGTAAACCAACATGTTTCAGGGAATGGATAAGGGCTGTAGAAAAATATCAAAGACTAACAAATTTATGTGAAGATCAATGTAAACTATTAGCCTTTCAATCTTCTAGGGGTCCTGTTAGTGGGTTTATTCAGAGGTTTCTGAACAGCACTCCCAATGGTTCATGGGCGGAACTAAAAATAGATCTTGCTAAAAGATTCAGCGATGTTACAGATTCCCATGTAGCCTTAACCATGCTTAGACAAATTAAACAAAAACCTGGTGAAAACATACAGTTGTATGCCGAAAGAGTTATGGGGTTAGCTGAGGTTGGCTTTGAGGGTCAAGATAATAATGTATTTATCGAAGGCCAGCTTGTTGATATGTTTGCTAATGGGTTAAATAATGAGCAGTTAAAAATGACCATTTTTAGAAAGAACCCAGATACTCTACAGGGAGCAATGGGGATTGCTATAAATGAGTTTAATTTAAGACAAAGGGTTGTCGCATCTGATGGTAGAATATATACTCCATCAGGTAATATGAATAGGGGTCCAGAACCCATGGAAGTTGACCATTCACGAACATTTAAATGTTACAAATGCCACAACTATGGTCACAAGGCAAATACGTGCACGGGTATAAAGGTCAATGCCATAAATGCCCAGGCAAATGAGAGAACTATTAGATGTTGGAATTGTGGTGACGAAGGTCATGTCATCCGCAATTGCCCAAACATAAATGTTCGAAGACCGCCAGCGGGTCACGGGAGAAATCGTTATCCTGATAGAGGCCAAGTTCATAGGCCAGGGTTAAATCAGGGAAACTAGAAACCTCTTTTCATGTTGGGGTCAATGAAAAGAGAAATAAAAATAACATAACAGCTAAAGTACCATCTTACAATGTCAATATTTCGGGAAATCCAAATTCTTGTTTGGTTACGATAGGTAGACAAAGGTTTAGAAGTCTTGTAGACACTGGAAGTGAAGTCTCTTTAATGCATCAAAGGGTGTATGATAGTTTGAAAAATAAGCCCAAGTTAAAATATAAAAATGTGAGCTTACACACAGCAGGTGATACTCCTTTAGATGTTTTGGGATGCATTAATGTTACTTTGAAAATCGGTGGAACCGAGGTGTCTCAAGAATTTCTTGTGATTAGTGATTTAAATAGAAACGTGATACTTGGTTTGGATTTCATGAAAACAAATAAAGTAAGACTTTATTTTGATTTAAAAAGTATGAGAATAAATGACAAAATTTATGTTAACTTAGAAGAGGATATTCATATCGCATCAACTGTTAGGATGAAACATACATGTTTACTAAAACCTAATACTGCTAAAATATGTTTAGGTAAGGTTAGAAATAGTCCTGATCTGCCATCTGGTCAAAGTTATGATGTACGACAGGTCGAGAATGGTTTCATTATAAATGAACCAGGACTACAAATCATAAACTCAGTTTCAACTTTGAAGAAGAATAGAACAATTTCTATTTTGATAGTAAACAAAACAGACAAACACATAAAAATTTATAGACATGGTCTTTTGGCAAAAATTCAAAATATTAACAAAGAAAATATCAAAACAATTAATACCGTGATTCAAGGGTCAAATACTGAAGAGAAAATAAATTTCAAGGACTTAAATGTTCCTGAAGAATTTAGATCGGATATAGAAAGCTTAATCGCAGATAATATAGATTTATTCGCTTCCAAAGACTCTGACTTAGGTCATACAGATACTATAAAAATGAAAATAGAAACCGGTAACCATGAGCCTATCAAACTTAGACCTTATAGAACTCCTCTCAATAATAGACAGGTCATCGATAATGCTATTGAGGAAATGTTAGATGCTGATATTATCAAGAGGTCAAGGTCACCTTGGAGTTTTCCAGTGGTCATTGTTGGAAAGAAAGATGGTTCCAAGAGATTTTGTGTTGATTTTCGCCAACTAAATCAAATTACAATTAAAAATTCATTTCCTCTACCATTGATTGATGATATGTTAGCTTTACTGGACAAAGCTAAATATTTCACTTCTTTAGATCTTAAAAGCGGTTACTGGCAAGTGCTAATGGATGAGCAAGATACGGAAAAGACGGCATTTGCAACTCATAGAGGTCTTTTTGAATTCAGGGTCATGCCCTTTGGTCTTTCGAATGCCCCTGCAATATTTCAAGAACTGATGTCTATTGTATTACATGGTCTAGGTCACTATGCAGTTGCGTACCTAGATGACATTTTAATATTCAGCGAAACACTAAAAGATCACAGGAGGCATATGAATACAATTTTCGATAGATTGCGAACACATGGTCTTAAGCTTAAACTTAAGAAATGTAGCTTTTTACAAACAGAAACCAATTACCTTGGTTTTGTCATTAATTCGTGTGGGATTAAACCGGATCCTAAAAAGGTTGAAGCAATCAGGTCATTACCTCCTCCCACCTGTGTTAGATTGGTCAGATCGTTCATGGGTATGTGCTCGTATTATAGACGGTTCATTCCTAATTTCTCGGAAATTGCTGAATCCATTATAGATTTGACAAAGAAACATGCTCACTTTAAATGGACAACCGTTCACCAAACAGCGTTTGACTATCTTAAAGACAGTTTATCCATTGTTCCTCTACTTGTTTATCCAAACCCAAACAAAAAGTATACCTTGTATACAGATGCTTCTGACACGTGTATTGGAGCGTGTTTGACGCAAGAATGTGATAGTGTTGATGATGGCAATGTTCCAAATGTGCCTATCGAAAAACCGTTGTATTACCTGTCCCATAAACTGAGTAAATCCCAATGTAAATGGAGTACCATTGAAAAGGAAGTATATGCAATATATTACTCTCTGCAAAAGCTTGATTACTATTTACATAATTCAGAATTTGTGATCAAAAGCGATCATAAACCACTTAAGTACTTACTTGATGCACCAATGCAAAATAAAAAGATTCAACTTTGGGCACTTAGTATTGCTGGATATAACTGCACGATTGAATACATTCCTGGAAATCAAAATACATGTGCTGACTTACTGTCAAGACATCCATTAAATGTGGGCTGTCCTACCGAACAAGTACAAATACAAGGAGAAAATCATTCAGACGTTTATCTGGATATTAATGAGAACACATTTCAAGTCAATACAATAAACTCCAATGAGTTTGAGCCCAAGCAATTTGCGTCATGCGAAATTCCATTCAATGATACATTAAAACAACCTAATACTATGTTGCATACATTTGATATAGTTACTGAGCAAGGCAAAGATGATGAAATCTTAAACCTCAAGAATAGTGTTTTAAATGGAACACTTTCCAAAGGAATTGTGGAAAAATACATTGTTGTGGATGACATCCTGTATTATCTTACTGACCCAGATAATGAACCTATACTCAGATTATATGTCCCAAAACACTTAAAGGATTTGGTTATCAAACAGTACCATGATGAAAATGGTCACATGGGTGTTCAGAAAACATATGATGCTATTAGAAGTAAATACTTTTGGCCATACCTGTTCAAAGAGCTACATTGCTATGTCAGCTCATGTATAATATGTCAAACAAGGTCACTCCAAAAGATCAGGCAACCTTTACAAGAAACGGACCAGCCACCATACGCAATGGCAAAGTTAAGTTTAGATTTATCTGGCCCATATCCAACAACGTTATCGAATAATAAGTACATCATAGCTTTCGTGGACTGGTATAGTGGTTGGCCTGAAGCATTTCCGGTGCCAGATAAAACTGCTGACACAGTAGCCCATTTACTAATAGAAGAAATATTCCCACGGTTTGGTTGTTCATTACAAATTGTTACAGATAATGGCTCAGAAAATGTCAACAAGGTCATGAGAGAGGTCATGGAATCACTGAACATACACCATGTGTTGACAAGTGTTTATCACCCACAAAGTAATGCAAAAGTTGAACGATTTCATAGAACCTTGCATGACATTCTAGCTAAAAAGGTCAGCGATAATCAACAAACATGGGATTTATATTTGAATCAGGCCCTTGCTGCTATTAGGTTTAATATCAGTGAGTCAACAAAGTTTTCACCTTTCTATCTACTTTATAATAGGGACGTTGTTTTACCCGTTGATAACCTGTTCAAATTAAGAAGGAAATATCACGGTGAAGACATGCATCAGATTGCCATGCAAGAACAACATAAAGCATTTATGCAAGTTAGAAAACACATGAAAAAGGCAAAGAACAGACAAGCTAAATATCATGATAAGTCTGCTAATGCTATGGAATACCAGGTCAACGACCCAGTATACTATAAAAATAACAGAAGAAAAGGAAAGCTTGATGTTAAATGGCGTCCTTTTTATAGAATACTTGATAAAACTGGCCCCGCCACGTACATCATCAAAAATCAGTTAGATGGGTCAACATCAAAGGTTCATGCTGAGTTGCTAAGATTAGCAAAGATTGATGAATGGGTTATTCCTGAACAGGCTGATGTAAGACAATATAGAAACAATCACTATGTTGTTCCCCCTGCATCTGAGTCCAACACTGAGTCTGATTCAGAAGAGGACATTCCCTTGAGTATATTGGTTAAGAAATATAGGAAGGAGAGGGATAATTCTGATTCTGAAGATGATATTCCATTAATGGAATTGTCCAAAAGGTTAAAGAGCAGGGCTCAAACGAGTAAGGACGAAGTAGGCCGGAAAAAACATTATCAAAGTGATTCCGACAAAGAATCAATAATTATCAAGTCAGGTAGATCAATTTCTTCGGATGAAGAAATGGAAATAAATGAGGTGATGGTAAATTCCAAGATTGTTCCTCTTGAGGACACACCAAAGTCAAATAAAGATGACATGAAAAAGTTATTGAGGTTAATAGCTGATATGTTATAATCAGACCTCGTTCTGTACCAGCGATCAATTTATTCGCGACCTACATTAATGTAGTTTATTTGTGTATTTCAGGTGATACCTGAATTATTGTGAAAATATGAGTTACCTGTGTATCTCACTCTTGTTCATTAGTTGTACCAATGGCTTTATTATTCAAGAAAATGTTATTTTCCAACAAATTAATGAAGTATTTGTCAATGATGATCGTTGGCTTATTACATTTGTTCATGATCTGGCACCATACACTCAATTCATTGATAAGATTAAGAATGATATCCGTCAAACTGATGATGTAATTAAAGTTATCACCCAATTCTATCAAATGAATGATCTTACAGGTTATACTGAGACGTTTGAAAGTCTTAGACTCGAACTTCAATTATTGACTGACACCTATCAATCTGTTAACGATAATTTTGATCAATACAAGCATATGAGTTCTGGAAGGAATAAACGTTCTCTGTTGCCTTTTGTGGGACAGACCCTAAGTGTTTTATTTGGCACTCTATCAGAAACAGACTTAGACAATATCAATCAAAATATCAAATTATTGGCTAACAATCAAAAACAAATTAGTCATAACTTGAAATTAAGTTTATCTGTTTTAAACTTAACTAGAACAAAAGTAGCTGAAAATAGGAGATCCATAACAGATTTGGTTGTATGTCTTCAAAAATTAGACGACAGAATAAGGGAACTAAAATCTATATTGGAAAGTAAGTTTGTGCGACTGGAACAATTTGTTCATACTTATCTTCAATTTCAAATGATAATTGATGAAATAAATCTTATGGTTCAAAATGCAATAACATACCTAGACAACTTAAAGCTAGAACTAAGCATGCTTTCGATGAATCATCTTTCAGTTAACACAATTTCTCCAAATCAATTAAAGAAATTATTACTAGAAATAGAAAATAAAATACCTAGTAATTATAAATTACCTGCAGATCCCAGACAAAAGATTTGGTATTATTATAACATATTGTATTGCACAACATTTATCGAAAATAATAATATTCAAATAGTTTTGGACATTCCTCTACTGAATGTCAAGACCTCTTATGAGATCTTTAAGGTTATCAACCTTCCAATCCCATTGCATTCCAGTGACAAAATTGGTATGTATGGTAAATATAGGCTGGAATCTAGTTCACTTATGATATCCAGAGATAGATCAAATTTTGCTTTACTTAACCCAGAACAAATCCAATTGTGTAGAAACAAATACACACAATTTTGCAATCCAAAGGTTGCTACATATGCCACCAATTTGAGTAAAATGTGTATTGTTGCTTTATTCCTGGGACATATGGGAAAGGTCGATTCCCATTGTACTAAAATGGCTGTTTTGAATCCAAACACACCAACAGCAACGTACATACATAAGAATATTTGGGTTATTTTCACAAACACTGCGTTGACATTTACTATGAACTGTCAAAACAGGAATTCATATGTATTGAAGGTAAAACCTCCAATGGAAATAATAGGTTTAAACAAGACATGCACAGCTGTCAGTGAATCACTGAGTTTACCTGTTTACCAACAAAAACATGACGATGCAAAAGTCGAAGATAGTTGGAAGCAACTGTTGACATTTAGAAATATCACTAAATTCCGTCTTTGGCAAGGGTTCAATTCTGGTTTCAAACATTTGACAGCATTTGAAATACCAAATAATTTACAAGATTTGACTGAAATTCCTATGAATAACGTCTTTGATCATCCTTATACCTTTGAGCCTGTAGAGATTCAAGAACACAGTCATATCACTGTGTATGTATTAATAGTTTCATGTGCCAGTATCATAATTATTGCTATACTCGTGATTAAATTTAAATGTAGCCATTGCAAAAGGTTAGCTAATGAACATAGTGTTAAGAATTGTGTAACTGAGACTTCCCATATGGGTTGGAACGTCGATGTCATTGAGCTCGAGATGGTTGTTCCAAAACAGAGATGTTCGTGACGTCTCCAAGGATCTACATTCCTTACATCTCCGCCGTGACGATAGTGATGCTGTTGAAGGTGTCTTCCTTCATGGACAGTTGAAATCGTTTCATCACTACGTGTCTTTGTGACAGTTGTTATTGTTTCATTACTACGGACCCTGAGGACAGTTGTAATCGTTCGTTGCTACGTGCGTTGCTGTCCGATGAAATCATTTCATCACTACGTTCTTCGATGTTGAATACCATGAACAATACCGTCAACAACAATCACAAATCATGATTGTAAATAAATCATCTATTGAAATATGTGGAGGTGCATATATAAATATATAACTCTTGTACATAATATTGCGAAGAATGTGAGAACATTTGTATTAACCGTTCTAAGGAAGAACATTATTCCATTACAGTAATTCATAATGGAAACCTATACAGCCGACAAATTGAAGGAAATGTTTGGACCAGACAGGTTATTCACCATTCATTCAAAACCAGATGACGTAAACCTAATGAAGGCCTCCTATGACGTACCTTCACCAACACCAACACCAACTAACATTATCAAAAATAGTAATGCCGAAGAACTTGACGACGCTGAATGGCGACCAAGAAGAATACCAGGCCTACATTTTTCCACAGCCACACCACCATTTTCGTTCCTAACCACAGAAACAAAGACGATCAACGACTCCGGTTAAGCTGGACTTTAACATTAACTTTAATATGTGATTGTGTGTTTTAAATTTTTTTTTATTGTGTTTGACCTATTATGATTTCGATTTATTGTGTTTCAATTATTATAATGCAAGATGGACATATTGACAATTTAATTTGTGACATATATGCCTTGACATTTGTTATTTGTAAATAGTATAAGAGACTTGTAAATTTGTTATTCTTAATGAATTTACAAGCTGTGATAATTTGTATTTCATAATTAATTAACTTGTTGGGGGAGGTGTGTAACATAATGGGGTTATATGTTGATTATGTTAATTAATTACCTCCATAATTAGTTGTATAGCATGGTACATATTCATGAGTATTGGTCCATTTATAATAATGCTGTATACGATCGCTATACAAGGCAATTATACATGGAACTGTACTAACTGTTTATGTTGGCAGAGAAGCAAGTAAATTTGGTAGAGAAACAAGTATACTTGGCGTGGACATCCCTTACATGTATGCCTGATCAGCATATTAAAGGTTTTCCCACACATGTGTGCTATTACATCAGAAATGTACTCTGATGTTTTAAGTTTAAACAGTACAATTTCAAAATATTAACATGTTATTTCCGTACAAGCATGTGTTTGCACCAAAACAATATATCCGAATTGATATATTGAGTGGCAGTTATGCCAAACATGTTTACTGGAACATCTGTAGCTTAACATTTTATGGAATACATGTCCAAGCTTGCTTCTCTATAAAAGATGAGATAAATATAGATTACAGGGAGACGAACTGGGAGGATTGAAAGCACCATATGGTGCTTGGGCACACCGTATACATTTATTTAAATAAACACTTATAACTTGGATTTGTGTTGGAACTTATACAATACGATTACGGTACAATATGGAGGTTGTGTATGGGGATATGGAGGCTGTTGTATGGGGATATGGAGGCGGTGTATGGGGATATGGAGACTGTTGTATGGGGATATGGAGGTTGTGTATGGGGATATGGAGGCTGTTGTATGGGGATATGGAGGCTGTGTATGGGGGTATGGAGACTGTGTATGGGGATATGGAGGCTGTGTATGGGGGTATGGAGACTGTGTATGGGGATATGGAGGCTGTGTAGGGGGTTATGGAGGCTGTGTAGGGGATATGGAGGTTGTGTATGGGGATATGAAGCTGTGTATGGGGATATGGAGGCTGTGTATGGGGATATGGAGGCTGTGTATGGGGATATGGAGGCTGTGTATGGGGATATGGAGACTGTGTA
>CM026404.1:31405002-31420592 GCA_014843695.1 Archivesica marissinica | reverse complement strand
ATGTTATGTATGCTATGTATGCTATGTATGTTATGTATGTTATGTATGTTATGTATGCTATGTATGTATGTATGTATGTATGTATGTATGTATGTATGTATGTATGTATGTATGTATGTATGTATGTATGTATGTATGTATGTATGTATGCTATGTATGTATGTATGCTATGTATGCTATGTATGTTATGTATGTATGTATGTATGTATGTTATGTATGTATGTATGTATGTATGTTATGTATGTATGTATGTATGTATGTATGTATGTATGTATGCTATGTATGTATGTATGTATGTATGTATGTATGTATGTATGTATGTATGTATGTATGTATGTATGTATGTATGTATGTATGTTATGTATGTTATGTATGTTATGTATGTTATGTATGTTATGTATGTTATGTATGTTATGTATGTATGTATGTATGTTATGTATGTTATGTATGTATGTATGTTATGTATGTATGTATGTATGTATGTATTGTATGTATGTAGTGTATGTATGTATGTATGTATGTATGTATGTATGTATGTATGTATGTATGTATGTAGTATGTATGTATGTATGTATGTATGTATGTATGTATGTAGTATGTATGTATGTATGTATGATGTATGTATGGTATGTATGTATGTATGTATGTATGTATGTATGTATGTATGTTCCATTAATGTCAAACCCCTTGCGGGGACCTAGACATGTGTTCCAGGGCAGGCTTAGCCGACCTAAGCGATTAACCAGTACTAAGCAATGTGTGTGAGGTGCCTTGCTCAATGACACTACATACGTGGCATGACCGAGTATCGAACCCGGAATCGTTCGATTCCAAATCCGTCGCTCTACCACTGGACCACGGAAGCCACGGTAACATAGTGATCATTGCGATAGAATCAACGTCTTTACCATATGTATACAAACACGTGTCACGTGACGTAGGCACACCGAAGGCTGCACACATATACAAAAATGTATATCATGACTATTAACAGAGACTACTACATGCTGACCCACAAAGAAAATCTCATTGTTGACTCATAGTTGCGCCATATTGCCAAACCAAGCATCCATATAATGCTCTAGGAGCCACTGGAGTTCTTCCAAGCAAACCCAAGCAAATGGCAGTAATATTTGTGTATAGGATCTCTACGGAATGCAGTCTTGTCATCAAACTAGTTCTGCCATTATATTCCAATGTGTGTCCAACTGTATCACTACTACCATATGATGATTGAGTATTCTCTCTAAAACTGACACATTAACACTATTGGCTTATTAATTATTTGGAAATGATCAATCATGTTTTTGGCGAAATTAAACAGTCTCCTTTTTTGGAACCAAGTTGATGGGGAACCATACAATATTATGAGGCTTAGAAACATAAGGGTCCAATATTCTACCAGCTTCAAGTTCATTTCTAATTGTTTCATCAACAATATCCATATGCTCCATCGCGGGCGGGTGGTTTGTTTCTGCATATCGATCGAGTCGGTTCTCCTAAAGTAGTATGCGAAAACCATACGAAAAACTACCATAGCAAATCAACTCATTGATCATAGCCCTCTAAGTATGATTGGAGGACATTACCGTTAATTGGGTAGGCACCGTACTGAAGTGATCAGATTGTACATTTGGCATTGCCTTACTACCGGTAGATCTCGTACTAGGAGAAACTCCCTGGGTGGCAGACATTGCATTATATACTTCCTTGAAGTATTGCAATACTGGATACTTCCAAACACAATGGCTTCAAACGTGTGTAATCACTATTACTCTACGACTCGCCGACCGTGCATAACGTTAAATATATCTAAAACAATGTGTTGGCTTTTGTGAGTATTGACTATAGTACGATCGAAGTTTTGAAACGAGTTAACATTTTTGCTAAAGTTTTGCTAGGTCGTAATTCTCTTGCAGTCATAAACATGTCTTTTATTAGGCCAATACTTGCGTATGTCGATGTTGCTTAGAGTAATTGTACAACATATCAAATGGAGCTACATATTGATAAGACTAAAACTGAATGTGATCGCATTGTTACTTGGGCAACTAATCTGTTCTCATTAGAACAACTTCAAATAGAAACCAGCTGGGAATATATAGAAGATGCAAGCATCGAATGATCCACGTCACGATGCGCTTTCACAGTGGTACAATCTAAGTGATGCAGAAACCATTAATGGTATCCAGGATAGAACAACAATATACTTTAACTAGTTCGTACTTTCGGTTATTAGTGACTTTACAACCTAAAGCTCGCAACTATCCAATTCTTCAAACATTTAAAACCTACCTGAATAAGGACGAAACTATATAACCATCGTAACAACAGACTACATGTACTACATACATAGACGCTACGCACTAAATGCAGTTCTTTATATCACCCGTTATTCTTGAACATAGCTCATGCTCTCAGCAATGTGATGGCCAGGTGGAAACAACTGATCATTATTTCTTTGACTGTAGTTTTCATAGCATAGCCCTATACATCATGATTAATACTCATAGGAACATAAATCTCAACAATGTCCACATGGTAACTCTATCATAACGGTTATAAATCTCAACAATGTCCACTTGGTAACTCTATCCTAACGGTTATAAATCTCAACAATGTCCACTTGGTAACTCTATCCTAACGGTTATAAATCTCAACAATGTCCACTTGGTAACTCTATCCTAACGGTTATAAATCTCAACAATGTCCACTTGGTAACTCTATCATAACGGTTATAAATCTCAACAATGTCCACTTGGTAACTCTATCCTAACGGTTATAAATCTCAACAATGTCCACTTGGTAACTCTATCTTAACGGTTATAAATCTCAACAATGTCCACTTGGTTACTCTATCCTAACGGTTCTGGAAAATGCATTGATATGTACATCAATACATAATGCTATATTGAACAGCACGATATTTTAACATTGACTATTATGTTCTTGAGACATTGAACATTCCTTCTAGTGTCCCGTTCTCTATATGTTTCTCCCCACTCTTCTTATACATTATTTTTTTATTATCGTCGTTTGTTGCTGTAAATAATTGAAAAATAAAATATGTTTAAGCTAATACCGTAATAAGGAAAGACATGAATTATTTTGGAATAATTTAGACATTTAATTTGATCGATATTATTGTTTGGGCACTTAACGCTATGAATGTATTTGTAAAGTTGCACATGTCATAATGTTTAATCGGAATATCACATTAAGCTACGCTATCTATGGGTAAGTATTCTTGGCATACAATGCAACAAACAACACTAGTAGAACAATTGTTAGGACAACAAATTAATTCCTGTTTGTTCAGAAACTCCACGATTGAACCAACAGCTGCTTCCTGATAATATGCTTTGTTCATTTATATATATAAATGTGTGTTGTTCAGAAATGTGTCAATTGAGCTTCTATGTATTGAAGTGTATTAACAGGTCACAAACGTTTTAAGACGAATACATTTAATAGATGCATTGCTTTGCTTACGAACTTTGTTTAAACAGTATTTATTGCAAGACATAAATCACATATAATATACAACGACATACATAATAAAACTAGCTTTTATAAAACCTTTTTCCTTGCTTACGAATTTGTATTATCATAGAATTACTTGTATAAATACATTATTCAAAATGACAAGCACTTTCCATTAGACACTCCTTTTTGACATATTAGATTATCGTCATTAAACTCTTAATACTAAGATAATATGATGCATTCTTATTTTCACAATGAACTTTGCCCTAAATGCAAGCTAACATTAATACAGTGTGTTGTGTTATGTATATTTCTCACTGGCACATATTATTTATTTACTTGTTTTATAATCATCGTATGCTTAACTCCTCAATAAACTATATGTTCCGTTCAGTCTTCATATATTTGTTTGTTTTTGGAGCAACTCATGTCATATGGCGACTCTCCAGCTTATTATTTGTCGAGGAAGACCCCGGGTGGCACTTATAGCAGTATATCAAGTATGCACAGGGTAGACCCTAGGACCTTCCTTATCCCAGCTGGATGGCTTCCTCACGCGAAATCATTCATCGTACAGCGGTGAGGGGCTAGTAATTTGAAGTCAACTACAGTAACAACTCGGCCACGGACGGAGGAGGACCAACTCGGCCATGGACGGAGGAGGACCAACTCGGCCACGGACGGTGGAGGACCAATATGGCAGAGATGGTACGGTGGTCGCCAGATCGGACAGGTGGGTTTTCTCCGGGTCCTCCAACACGAATAACCACATTTACGCTTTTGTCCGCGCCAACGAGAGTGATTAATATTAATTGTTAAAACTTGCTTCGCAATCATTGTAAAATAAATCAAGTTTAAACTTAAGCTTTAAGTTTTCCGCAACAAATAAACGTAATGAACTTAATGTGTGTACATCACCTAGGCGTAATGTGTGTACACCACCCCTAGGAGGCGTAATGTGTGTACACCACCTATGCGTAATGTGTGTATATCACCTAGGCGTAATGTGTGTACACCACCTAGGAGGCGTAATGTGTGTATATCACCTAGGCGTAATGTGTGTACACCACCTAGGAGGGGTAATGTGTGTACACCACCTAGGAAGAGTAATGTGTGTACACCACCTAGGAGGAGTAATGTGTGTACATCACCTATGCGCAATGTGTGTACACCACCTAGGAGGAGTAATGTGTGTACACCACCTAGGAGGAGTAATGTGTGTACATCACCTATGCGCAATGTGTGTACACCACCTAGGAGGAGTAATGTGTGTACACCACCTAGGAGGAGTAATGTGTGTATATCACCTAGGCGTAATGTGTGTACACCACCTAGGAGGAGTAATGTGTGTACACCACCTAGGAGGCGTAATGTGTGTACACCACCTAGGAGGAGTAATGTGTGTACATCACCTAGGCGCACTGTGTGTACACCACCTAGGAGGAGTAATGTGTGTACATCACCTAGGCGTAATGTGTGTACACCACCTAGGAGGAGTAATGTGTGTACACCACCTAGGAGGAGTAATGTGTGTATATCACCTAGGCGTAATGTGTGTACACCACCTAGGAGGAGTAATGTGTGTACACCACCTAGGAGGCGTAATGTGTGTACACCACCTAGGAGGAGTATGTGTGTACACCACCTAGGAGGAGTAATGTGTGTACACCACCTAGGAGGAGTAATGTGTGTACACCACCTAGGAGGAGTAATGTGTGTACACCACCTAGGAGGAGTAATGTGTGTACACCACCTAGGAGGAGTAATGTGTGTACATCACCTAGGAGGAGTAATGTGTGTACACCACCTAGGAGGAGTAATGTGTGTACACCACCTAGGAGGAGTAATGTGTGTACACCACCTAGGAGGAGTAATGTGTGCACACCACCTAGGAGGAGTAATGTGTGTACACCACCTAGGAGGAGTAATGTGTGTACACCACCTAGGAGGGGTAATGTGTGTACACCACCTAGGAGGAGTAATGTGTGTACATCACCTAGTCTACTAGATGACTGATGGGCTCAGCATGTTGTCACAGAATGACACGAGGGCCAGCTTCTCTCAGGGTCACGGATACCAGGATCAAGTGTATGCACAAAGACTAAGTAGATTTACAAATTTTAATATACATCAAACAACACTAGCAACAAAGACAATGTATGGTAGGAGACGTATGTTTGTCCGTAGTTTGGCTCTTCACCGATGATGGCTTCACTTCCGGTATCTGCGGCTGGTAATGCCGTTAATGTATGTAACAGTTCGAGATCTAACTATCTGCCGTTCCACACTCGGCTTTAACTTTAGGCTATAATACATATATTTAAACATTGGCACGTATGGTCATCACAGTGCTATATAATGCACACTTTAAAGGGCAACATTGATATCATAACGGTACAGCAATACTGTCCATCCATATATCAGGGTAGAGACCACTATTCAAAATACCGTTAAAGATATCGCCTAAATGCGACAGTACATGATTCAGTTACTCGCCATACAGTTTAAGCTTGACATATATACAGAAATTCAACAACCACTGTACAAGTATTATACTAGCAAAAGTAGCAATGCTTTACAATAGCAAACACCCAAGTGTAAGTAAACCAATGTCACAACAATTAAACAATGTTGGTCGCTAAGATCAGAATTTATGTTGATTTGGATATTTACTACTTTTGTATGTTACCACAGAGCTATAGTAACGTAAATTACACATAGTTGGCAAATAAAGCTGCTTTATTCACTAGATATGTCCATCCTGACTTTGCTATGACACTTTAAGACTATAAGAAGCAGAATGAAATCATCAAATTTCTCATGAAAGAAGATATAATGTAACAAATAAGACGTAAAAATATAAAAATGGCCATTTTTAAAGGCCGCCAATTTGTAAGGTATTGAGTAGTTCTCTTTTGTTTCAATATTGTATATGTCCAAGGAGTATTCATGCCAATGTTCATGCTTTTCCCATTGTTTGCACAATCATTAACATAATGATTGTACTAGTATACGCAAAGAGGGAATACACGGTGCATAAATCTGCAATAAAACATTGTTTAATGAGAAACGTCAAGCATATCGTCATTGTTGTAGGTGTGTGACGTCACTTAAGCACTCTATTAAATGACACCAAGTATTGTTGCGATTTTTAGAGAATTTGGTCATGCTAGAAGCGAAATAATATTTATATCGGCGATACTATAGTCGTTCTGAGCGCCAGAATTAACCAGGCAGATTTGCGTGGTTAATTCCTACGCGCCAGAACTCCAAACCATGCTTTATTCGCCAATAAATAAATGAAAGACAAATGTTATGTCCTAAATGGGCAATCACGTTAAAGTGGAAGCATTGATAATCTGATTATTTTCAAACAGTGATTAACTGCGCATATTATCTTCGGGTCAATGCATAGTGTGCGAGAGAGATTCGTTGCATATGAATGCCATTGTATATTTGCATGAGTAAAATGTGATTAAATATAGAAAATTGGTTGCTGTTGTATACTCAATCATAGTTACTAAGTGTCTTGAGATAAACCGATGTATTCGTCTGCACCGACAAAGACAACGCGATCATAATATAGGTAGAGCAGCAAATGTTGTCGTAAATGTAGACAGACTGTCTCCCATGCTGGCTACTTGGAAACTGTATCCCATGCTGGTCACTTGAAAACTGTATCCCATGCTGGCTACTTGGAAACTGTATCCCATGCTGGTTACTTGAAAACTGTATCCCAGGCTGGCTACTTGAAAACCGTATCCCATGCTGGCTACTTGAAAACTGTATCCCATGCTGGTTACTAGAAAACTGTATCCCATGCTGGCTACTTGGAAACTGTATCCCATGCTGGTTACTTGGAAACTGTATCCCATGCTGGTTACTTGGAAACTGTATCCCATGCTGATTACTTGGTAACTGTATCCCATGCTGGTCACTTAGTTTTTACAAATTTATTTTAGCTCGATTGCGAAACAAGTTCTTTCAACTTATATAAATCGCTCTGGAGACCTCATTCCTGATGGAATCCATCGCCACGAGGGAGAGAAGAGGCAACGTGGAATTTAAATGCCTTGCCTAAGGACACAATCGTAACGGCTCCAGCGGGGCTCGAACTGCTGGTTACTTGGTAACTGTATCCCATGCTGGCTACTAGAAAACCGTATCCCATGCTGGTTACTTGAAAACTGTATCCCATGCTGGCTACTAGAAAACTGTATCCCATGCTGGCTACTTGAAAACGGTATCCCATGCTGGCTACTTGAAAACTGTATTCCATGCTGGCTACTTGTAAACTGTATCCCATGCCGGTTACTTGGAAACTGTATCCCATGCTGGTTACTTGGAAACCGTATCCCATGCTGGCTACTTGAAAACTGTATCCCATGCTGGTTACTAGAAAACCGTATCCCATGCTGGCTACTTGAAAACTGTATCCCATGCTGGTTACTTGGAAACTGTATCCCATGCTGGTTACTTGAAAACTGTATCCCATGCTGGTTACTTGGAAACTGTATCCCATGCTGGTTACTTGGAAACTGTATCCCATGCTGGTTACTTGGAAACTGCATCCCATGCTGGTTACTTGGAAACTGTATCCCATGCTGGTCACTTGCAAACTGTATCCCATGCTGGTCACTTGCAAACTGTATCCCATGCTGGTCACTTGCAAACTGTATCCCATGCTGTTCACTTGCAAACTGTATCCCATGCCGGTTATTTGAAACTGTATTCCATGCTGATTACTTGAAAACTGTATCCCATGCTGGCTACTAGAAAACTGTATCCCATGCTGGCTACTAGAAAACTGTATCCCATGCTGGCTACTAGAAAACTGTATCCCATGCTGGTTACTTGAAAACTGTATCCCATGCTGGCTACTAGAAAACTGTATCCCATGCTGGTTATTTGAAAACTGTATCCCATGCTGGTCACTTGAAAACTGTATCCCATGCTGGTTACTAGAAAACTGTATCCCATGCTGGTTACTTGAAAACTGTATCCCATGCTGGTTACTAGAAAACTGTATCCCATGCTGGTTACTTGAAAACTGTATCCCATGCTGGTTACTTGGAAACTGTATCCCATGCTGGTTACTTGAAAACTGTATCCCATGCTGGTTATTTGAAAACTGTATCCCATGCTGGTTATTTGAAAACCGTATCCCATGCTGATTATTTGAAAACTGTATCCCATGCTGGCTACTAGAAAACTGTATCCCATGCTGGTTACTTGAAAACTGTATCCCATGTTGGTTACTTGGAAACGGTGTCCCATGCTGGTTACTAGGAAACTGTATCCCATGCTCGTTACTTGGAAACTGTATCCCATGCTGGTTACTTGGAAACTGTATCCCATGTTGGTTACCTGGAAACTGTGTCCCATGCTGGTTACTTGGAAACTGTATTCCATGTTGGTTACTTGGAAACTGTATCCCATGTTGGTTACCTGGAAACTGTGTCCCATGCTGGTTACTTGGAAACTGTATCCCATGCTGGTTACTAGAAACGGTGTCCCATGCTGGTTACTTGGAAACTGTATCCCATGCTGGTTACTTGGAAACTGTATCCCATGCTGGCTACTTGAAACTGTATCCCATGTTGGTTACTTGGAAACTTTACCCCATACTGGTTACTTGGAAACTGTATCCCATGCTGGTTACTTGGAAACTGTATCCCATGCTGGTTACTTGGAAACTGTATCCCATGCTGGTTACTTGGAAACTGTATCCCATGCTGGTTACTTGAAAACTGTATCCCATGCTGGTTACTAGAAAACTGTATCCCATGCTGGTTACTTGAAAACTGTATCCCATGCTGGTTACTTGAAAACTGTATTCCATGTTGGTTACTTGGAAACTGTATCCCATGCTGGTTACTTGAAAACTGTATCCCATGCTGGTTACTTGAAAACAGTATCCCATGCTGGTTACTTGGAAACTGTATCCCATGCTGGTTACTTGGAAACTGTATCCCATGCTGGTTACTTGGAAACTGTATCCCATGCTGGCTACTTGAAACTGTATCCCATGTTGGTTACTTGGAAACTTTACCCCATACTGGTTACTTGGAAACTGTATCCCATGCTGGTTACTTGGAAACTGTATCCCATGCTGGTTACTTGGAAACTGTATCCCATGCTGGTTACTTGGAAACTGTATCCCATGCTGGTTACTTGAAAACTGTATCCCATGCTGGTTACTAGAAAACTGTATCCCATGCTGGTTACTTGAAAACTGTATCCCATGCTGGTTACTTGAAAACAGTATCCCATGCTGGTTACTTGGAAACTGTATCCCATGCTGGTTACTTGGAAACTGTATCCCATGCTGGTTACTTGGAAACGGTGTCCCATGCTGGTTACTAGGAAACTGTATCCCATGCTGGTTACTTGGAAACGGTGTCCCATGCTGGTTACTAGGAAACTGTATCCCATGCTGGTTACTTGGAAACTGTATCCCATGCTGGTTACTTGGAAACTGTATCCCATGTTGGTTACTTGGAAACTGTATTCCATGCTGGTTACTTGGAAACTGTATCCCATGCTGGTTACCTGGAAACTGTATCCACATTCGCTACTTTGTAGTACCCATTTTAAATAATGGGATGCAACATCACGTCAGGGACAGGAGAATAACATACATACTAAAACAGAAACGAAAGTAACTTGAACCAGATGTTAGTGATATTCTCGTGACCCTGTCCCTATCTACTCACAACCCCCTATCTACTCACAACCATTTCATTAAAGCTATACACTCAATTTGAGTGTTCGATATTGAGCAAATTGTTTAACAAATACACCACTTTATTGTTTACCGTTTTACTGTATTGACATGAAATTGTATGAAGATGGCAGCTAAATGTTAAATTTTCACTTAGACAGAGATGGTGTAAACCTAGTTCTAATGAGAAGAACATAGGTCTGTCTGGTGAACTCAGCTGTGGCTGCAATTGAAAAGCAACACGGTTATATATAGTTTAATCTTCCCAGAGAACTCTGTGTTACATCTTTGCACCAGAAAAACGAACTCGCTCAATTATTTTGAGATATACTTGAATTAATATATAGCATAAACGTTAGGACACATGATACATATTAAACCAGCAACAAATGTCTCGCACTGCATAGTCTGGTTCAAACTGATGTACACTGGCTAAAACTTGATAATCCTGTATACATCAACCTAACTATTAATGCAAAGAGATTAAAGATTTTTTACCTCAATATGTGACGAGTGCACGTATTCAAAATGCATGCAAAATATAGCTCAAATGTAATCAATGACATTCACGTTGGACCTATTCCTGAACAAACTCAGCCATATGAAGTAGATGTAGATGGTCTACTTTCAATTGATTTCTAGGAATAGGTTACATATATCACATAGCTCAATGACATGTCCGTAACTTCTACATAGTTACTTAACGTATAAGCTTATAAATAATAACTATTAATGTTTCTTCTAATTGCATTGGTTCAATTAATAAATTATTTGCAACCTAACTAACGTCACATTCTTGATCTAGAAAAAATACATTTCCTGTTAACATTTTTCTCTGAATGTTATTGTCGTCTTGAAACATCTTTGCACCGTGTATGTTGTTCGATATGACCTTTAGATCACAGATATCATATGATAGTTACTATGGCTTATAACAATACCATGGCCAATTGCAAGACGTGACAACAATTATCTTCCTGAATTAACAGCTTTTCAGTTGCTGTTCTGTCTGTTTCCACATACCACTGGCGAGTGTCATTGCAATCGCCCTCGTACTTAGCGGCCGCTTGCACATATGGCTGATGATTTACTGTGGTAAGAGAACATCACTAACATCTATCTAAAGTTGCTTCCATCTGTCCCAAGTTGCTTCCATCTGTCCCAAGTTGCTTCCATCTGTCTCAAGTTGCTTCCATCTGTCTCAAGTTGCTTCCATCTGTCTCAAGTTGCTTCCATCTGTCTCAACTTGCTTCCATATGTCTCAACTTGCTTCCGTCTGTCTCAAGTTGCTTCCAGCTGTCTCAAGTTGCTTCCATCTGTCTCAAGTTGCTTCCATCTGTCTCAAGTTGCTTCCATCTGTCCCAAGTTGCTTCCGTTTCTGTGCCATTTAGTTGGCAAGTACTTTATTAATTGAACAAATGCAATTAGAAGAAACATTAATAGGTAAAAATATTTATAAGCCTACACCAATCCATCAATTCCCCATTGCACACAGTCACAGTAAATGTATATCGCCATGCGGGTTGAACATATGAAAATCACTAACCCATGTGTTATGCAGAGATATCTATATAATATTCTCACCAGGTGTTATGCAGAGATATCTATATAATATTCTCACCAGGTGTTGTGCAGAGATATCTATATCATATTCTCACCAGGTGTTGTGCAGAGATATCTATATCATATTCTCATCAGGTGTTGTGCAGAGATATCTATATCATATTCTCACCAGGTGTTGTGCAGAGATATCTATATCATATTCTCACCAGGTGTTGTGCAGAGATATCTATATAATATTCTCACCAGGTGTTGTGCAGAGATATCTATATCATATTCTCACCAGGTGTTGTGCAGAGATATCTATATCATATTCTCACCAGGTGTTGTGCAGAGATATCTATATCATATTCTCATCAGGTGTTGTGCAGAGATATCTATATCATATTCTCACCAGGTGTTGTGCAGAGATATCTATATCATATTCTCACCAGGTGTTGTGCAGAGATATCTATATAATATTCTCACCAGGTGTTGTGCATAGATATATATATAATATTCTCACCAGGTGTTGTGCAGAGATATCTATATAATATTCTCACCAGGTGTTGTGCAGAGATATCTTATATCATATTCTCACCAGGCAGAGATATCTATATAATATTCTCACCAGGTGTTGTGCAGAGATATCTTATATCATATTCTCACCAGGCAGAGATATCTATATAATATTCTCACCAGGTGTTGTGCAGAGATATCTATATAATATTCTCACCAGGTGTTGTGCAGAGATATCTATATAATATTCTCACCAGGTGTTGTGCAGAGATATCTATATAATATTCGCTCAATGTGTTGTGCAGAGATATCTATATAATATTCGCTCAATGTGTTGTGCAGAGATATCTATATAATATTTCACCAGGTGTTGTGCAGAGATATCTATATCATATTCTCACCAGGTGTTGTGCAGAGATATCTATATCATATTCTCACCAGGTGTTGTGCAGAGATATCTATATAATATTCTCACCAGGTGTTGTGCAGAGATATCTATATAATATTCGCTCAATGTGTTGTGCAGAGATATCTATATAATATTCTCACCAGGCAGAGATATCTATATTATATTCTCACCAGGCAGATATATCTATATCATATTCTCACCAGGTGTTGTGCAGAGATATCTATATAATATTCTCTCAATGTGTTGTGCAGAGATATCTATATAATATTCTCCCAATGTGTTGTGCAGAGATATCTATATAATATTCTCATTCTATGTTTTGTCATTATGTGATATTATAATCGCTATCCCAATAATATTTGCCAACAAAATACGACCGGTTCCTCAAATTCATTATATTCATCTGCAGTGTTCTTTGCTCAGCTATGAGACATAACTGCCCACGCAGAGTCAATCATTTTCTCCTCTATTTGTGTTTTGTTTGTTTTCAAAGCTAAATAACGTTTAATATCAGATGTGTTATATGACAATCGCTCATATTTCCACAAATTGATACGTTTTTTAAGCAGTTGTCAGTATAATATATATATTATTACAGTGTACTACCACCAATAAAGACAAAATAATAAAATAGTGTATATTTGCAAACTTCACATGCTGAGGTTGGAATTCCATGGTAAAGTGTTAATTCCGTCAGTAATGCGTCGTGATAGCGCAGTGGATGTGCGTTCGCTTCAGATGCGAAAGGTCCGGAGTTCGAGCCCCACTGGAGCCGTTACGATTGTGCCCTTAGGCAAGGCATTTAATTTCCACGTTGCCTCTTCTCTCTCCCTCGTGGCGATGGATTCCATCAGGAATGAGGTCTCGAGAGTGATTGATATAAGTAAGAACTTGTTTCGCAATCGAGCTAAAATAAATTTGTATAAACTAATTCCTTCAGTTATTGTATGTTCGCAGTATTTGTATTATATCTATTACTATCATTGTTCGTCTTAATTAAACTAGTATGGATAATACAATGAAATCGCTGAATTTGTTTTTTAAATAACCGCCACTGATAAGCTTCAATGGTTTAACCATATTGTATTGCCTCTTCAATATACATAATACAGGCAACAACAGTTGGGCTACACATGGTTTAACCATATTGTATTGCCTCTTCAATATACATAATACAGGCAACAACAGTTGGGCTACACATGGATTAACCATATTGTATTGCCTCTTCAATATACATAATACAGGCAACAACAGTTGGGCTACACATGGTTTAACCATATTGTATTGCCTCTTCAATATACATAATACAGGCAACAACAGTTGGGCTACACATGGTTTAACCATATTGTATTGCCTCTTCAATATACATAATACAGGCAACAACAGTTGGGCTACACATGGTTTAACCATATTGTATTGCCTCTTCAATATACATAATACAGGCAACAACAGTTGGGCTACACATGGATTAACCATATTGTATTGCCTCTTCAATATACATAATACAGGCAACAACAGTTGGGCTACACATGGATTAACCATATTGTATTGCCTCTTCAATATACATAATACAGGCAACAACAGTTGGGCTACACATGGATTAACCATATTGTATTGCCTCTTCAATATACATAATACAGGCAACAACAGTTGGGCTACACATGGATTAACCATATTGTATTGCCTCTTCAATATACATAATACAGGCAACAACAGTTGGGCTACACATGGATTAACCATATTGTATTGCCTCTTCAATATACATAATACAGGCAACAACAGTTGGGCTACACATGGATTAACCATATTGTATTGCCTCTTCAATATACATAATACAGGCAACAACAGTTGGGCTACACATGGATTAACCATATTTTATTGCCTCTTCAATATACATAATACAGGCAACAACAGTTGGGCTACACATGGTTTAACCATATTGTATTGCCTCTTCAATATACATAATACAGGCAACAACAGTTGGGCTACACATGGATTAACCATATTTTATTGCCTCTTCAATATACATAATACAGGCAACAACAGTTGGGCTACACATGGATTAACCATATTTTATTGCCTCTTCAATATACATAATACAGGCAACAACAGTTGGGCTACACATGGTTTAACCATATTGTATTGCCTCTTCAATATACATAATACAGGCAACAACAGTTGGGCTACACATGGATTAACCATATTTATTGCCTCTTCAATATACATAATACAGGCAACAACAGTTGGGCTACACATGGTTTAACCATATTGTATTGCCTCTTCAATATACATAATACAGGCAACAACAGTTGGGCTACACATGGTTTAACCATATTGTATTGCCTCTTCAATATACATAATACAGGCAACAACAGTTGGGCTACACATGGTTTAACCATATTGTATTGCCTCTTCAATATACATAATACAGGCAACAACAGTTGGGCTACACATGGTTTAACCATATTGTATTGCCTCTTCAATATACATAATACAGGCAACAACAGTTGGGCTACACATGGTTTAACCATATTGTATTTCCTCTTCAATATACATAATACAGGCAACAACAGTTGGGCTACACATGGTTTAACCATATTGTATTGCCTCTTCAATATACATAATACAGGCAACAACAGTTGGGCTACACATGGTTTAACCATATTGTATTGCCTCTTCAATATACATAATACAGGCAACAACAGTTGGGCTACACATGGTTTAACCATATTGTATTTCCTCTTCAATATACATAATACAGGCAACAACAGTTGGGCTACACATGGTTTAACCATATTTTATTGCCTCTTCAATATACATAATACAGGCAACAACAGTTGGGCTACACATGGTTTAACCATATTTTATTGCCTCTTCAATATACATAATACAGGCAACAACAGTTGGGCTACA
>CM026404.1:31382660-31402660 GCA_014843695.1 Archivesica marissinica | reverse complement strand
GAATATAGATAGAATATATAGATAATAGATAGAATATAGATAGATAGATTATAGATAGAATATAGATAGAATATAGATAGATAGATATAGATAGATATAGATAGATATATTATAGATAAATATATTATAGATAGAATATAGATAGATAGATTATAGATAGAATAGAATATAGATAGAATATAGATAGATAGATTATAGATATAATAGATTATAGATAGAATATAGATAGATAGATTATAGATAGAATAGATTATAGATAGAATATAGATAGAATATAGATAGAATATATATAGAATATAGATAGATAAATATAGATATAATATAGATAGATAGATTATAGATAGAATATAGATAGATATATTATAGATAGAATATAGATAGAATATAGATAGAATATAGATAGAATATAAAGATATATTATAGATAGAGATTATAATAGATAGATTATAGATAGAATATAATAGATAGATTAAAGATAGATAGATTATAGATAGAATATAGATAGAATATAGATAGAATATAGATAGATAGATATAGATAGATATAGATAGAATATAGATAGAATATAGATAGATAGAATATAGATAGATAATATAGATAGAATATATTATAGATAGATATAGATAGAATATGATAGAATAGATTATAGAGAATATAGATAGAATAAAGATAGAAGAATATAGATAGAATATAGATAGAATATATATATATAGAATATAGATAGAATATAGATAGTATATAGATAGAATAGAATAGAATATAGATAGAATAGAGAAATAAGATAGATAGATAGATATAGATAGAATATAGATAGAATATAGATAGAATATAGATAGATATATTATAGATAGAATAGATATAGATAGAAATAGAATATAGATAGAATATAGATAGATAGATTATAGATAGATAGATTATAGATAGATAATAGATAGATAGATTATATAGATAGATATAATAGATAGATTATAGATTATATAGATATATAGATTATAGATAGATAGATATAGATAGATAGATTATAGATAGAATAGATAGATAGAATATAGATATAGATAGATAGAATATAGATATATAGATAGATTATAGATAGAATATAGATAGAATATAGATATAGAATATAGATAGAAGATAGATTAGATAGATAGATATAGATAGAATAGATTATAGATAGAATATAGATAGATATAGATAGATAGATAGATATAGATAGAATATAGATAGAATATAGATAGAATATAGATAGATAGATTATAGATAGAATATAGATAGAATATAGATAGATAGAATATAGATAGAATATAGATAGATAGATTATAAATAGAATATAGATATAATATAGATAGAATATAGATAGAATGTAGATAGAATATAGATAGAATATAGATAGAATATAGATAGATAGATTATATATAGAATATAGATAGAATATAGATAGAATATAGATAGAATATAGATAGAATATAGATAGAATATAGATAGAATATAGATAGATAGAATATAGATATATTATAGATAGAATATATTATAGATAGAATATAGATAGAATATAGATAGATAGATTATAGATAGAATAGATTATAGATAGAATATATATAGAATATAGATTATAGATAGAATATAGATAGAATATAGATAGAATATAGAGAGATAGAATATAGATAGAATATAGATATATAGATTATAGATAGAATATAGATAGAATATAGATATATAGGATATAGATAGATAGATTATAGATAGAATATAGATAGAATATAGATAGAATATAGATAGAATATAGATAGAATATAGATATATAGATTATAGATAGAATATAGATAGAATATAGATAGCTAGATTATAAATAGAATATAGATATAATATAGATAGAATATAGATAGAATTAGATAGAATATAGATAGAATATAGATAGAATATAGATAGAATGTAGATAGAATATAGATAGAATATAGATAGAATATAGATAGAATATAGATAGAATATAGATAGAATATAGATAGAATATAGATAGATAGATTATAGATAGATAGATTATAGATAGAATATAGATAGAATATAGATAGAATATAGATATAATATAGATATAATATAGATAGAATATAGATAGAATATAGATAGATAGATTATAGAGAGAATAGATTATAGATATAATATAGATAGAATATAGATAGATTATAGATAGAATATAGATAGAATATAGATAGATATAATATAGATAGAATATAGATAGATAGATTATAGATAGATTATAGATAGAATATAGATAGAATATAGATAGAATATAGATCGATAGATAGATTATAGATAGTATAAAGATAGAATATAGATAGAATATAGATAGAATATAGATAGAATATAGAATATAGATTATAGATAGAATAGATTATAGATAGAATATAGATAGATATATCATAGATAGAATAGATTATAGATAGAATATAGATAGAATATAGATAGATAGTTTATAGATAGAATATAGATAGAATATAGATAGAATATAGATAGATAGAATATAGTTGAATATAGATAGATAGATTATAGATATAATATAGATAGAATATATTATAGATAGAATATAGATAGAATATAGATAGAGTATAGATATAATATAGATAGAATATAGATAGAATATAGATAGAATATAGATAGAATATAGATAGATAGATTATAGATAGAATATAGATAGAATATAGATAGATAGAATATAGATAGAATATAGATAGATAGATTATAGATAGAATATAGTATAGATAGAATATAGATAGAATATAGATAGATAGATTATAGATAGATTATAGATAGAATATAGATAGAATATAGATAGATAGATTATAGATAGATTATAGATAGAATATAGATAGAATATAGATAGATAGAATATAGATAGAATATAGATAGATATAATATAGATAGAATATAGATAGAATATAGATATATAGATTATAGATAGAATATAGATAGAATATAGATAGATAGTAGATATAGATAGAATATAGATAAATTAGATAGATAGATAATATAGATATATAGATAAATATAGATAGAATATAGATAGAATATAGATAGATAGATTATAGATAGAAAATATAGATAATATAGATAGAATATAGATAGATATAGATAGATATAGATAGAATATAGATAGATAAATATAGATAGAATATAGATAGATAGATTATAGATGATTATAGATAGAATATAGATAGAATATAGATAGATAGTTATAGATAGAATATAGATAGAATATAGATAGAATATAGATAGATAGAATATAGATAGAATATAGATAGAATATAGATAGATAGATTATAGATATAATATAGATAGAATATATTATAGATATAAGATAGAATATAGATAGATATAGATATAATATAGATAGAATATAGATAGAATATAGATAGAATATAGATAGAATATAGATAGATAGAATATAGATAGAATATAGATATAGATAAATAATAGAATATAGATAGATAGATAGAATATAGATAATATAATAGATAGAATATAGATAGAATAATAATAGATAAATATAGATAGATATAGATAGATAGATAGATAGAATATAGATAGAATATAGATAGAATATAGATAGATAGATATAGATAGAATATAGATAGAATATAGATAGAATATAGATAGAATATAGATAGATAGAATATAGAAATATAGATAGATTATAGATAGAAATATAGATAGAATATAGATAGAATATAGATAGATAGATTATAGATAGAATAGATTATAGATAGAATATAGATAGAATATAGATAGATAGATTATAGATAGAATAGATTATAGATAGAATATAGATATAATATAGATAGAATATAGATAGATAGATTATAGATAGAATATAGATAGAATATAGATAGATAGAATATAGATAGAATATAGATAGATAGATTATAGATAGAATATAGATATAATATAGATAGAATATAGATAGAATATAGATAGAATATAGATAGAATATAGATAGAATATAGATAGATAGATTATATATAGAATATAGATAGAATATAGATAGAATATAGATAGAATATAGATAGAATATAGATAGAATATAGATAGAATATAGATAGATAGAATATAGATATATTATAGATAGAATATATTATAGATAGAATATAGATAGAATATAGATAGATAGATTATAGATAGAATAGATTATAGATAGAATATAGATAGAATATAGATTATAGATAGAATATAGATAGAATATAGATAGAATATAGATAGATAGAATATAGATAGAATATAGATATATAGATTATAGATAGAATATAGATAGAATATAGATATATAGAATATAGATAGATAGATTATAGATAGAATATAGATAGAATATAGATAGATTATAGATAGAATATATATAGATAGAATATAGATAAAGATTATAGATAGAATAGATTATAGATAGAATATAGATAGAATATAGATAGATATATTATAGATAGATAGATTATAGATAGAATAGATTATAGATAGAATATAGATAGATAGATTAAAGATAGAATAGATTATAGATAGAATATAGATAGATAGATTATAGATAGATTATAGATATAATAGATTATAGATAGAATATAGATAGATAGATTATAGATAGAATAGATTATAGATAGAATATAGATAGAATATAGATAGAATATATATAGAATATAGATAGATAAATATAGATAGAATATAGATAGATAGATTATAGATAGAATATAGATAGATATATTATAGATAGAATATAGATAGAATATAGATAGAATATAGATAGAATATAGATAGATATATTATAGATAGATAGATTATAGATAGAATAGATTATAGATAGAATATAGATAGATAGATTAAAGATAGAATAGATTATAGATAGAATATAGATAGAATATAGATAGATAGATTATAGATAGATTATAGATAGAATATAGATAGAATATAGATAGAATATAGATAGATAGAATATAGATAGATAGATTATAGATAGAATATATTATAGATAGAATATAGATAGAATATAGATAGAATAGATTATAGATAGAATATAGATAGATATATTAAAGATAGAATAGATTATAGATAGAATATAGATAGAATATAGATATATAGAATATAGATAGAATATAGATAGATATATTATAGATAGAATATAGATAGAATATAGATAGAATATAGATAGAATATAGATAGATAGATAGATTATAGATAGAATATAGATAGAATATAGATAGAATATAGATAGAATATAGATAGATATATTATAGATAGATAGATTATAGATAGAATAGATTATAGATAGAATATAGATAGATAGATTAAAGATAGAATAGATTATAGATAGAATATAGATATAATATAGATATATAGATTATAGATAGATTATAGATAGAATATAGATAGAATATAGATAGAATATAGATAGAATATAGATAGATCCATTTCATTAAACGTTCGTCACCGATTGCTAACAATTTTTCTCGTTTATCCGCATCTTTTTCTTTCAATAAAAGACCTAATAACTCGTAGACGTTCATTATACGTATATTCGAACCCCCGTACCGTCGCTGTGCGGAAATATATCTGTTTTTAGTCTGTGTTTTTCGTTGGTCATCGGATGGAAGTCCAATAAAAAATAACCGTAAGGTTGTTGGGTGGCGTTATTATATGCTTCTAATAAGTATTTAATTTGGGATTGTCCAGCTAAAACCTTTATTTGACCTTTATCTCGACTATTTTTAAATAATATCATATACTTGGAATTTAAATTAATATTTCGCGAATTCTTACTCTGTTGATATAGGTTTTGCGTTATATATACGCACGACGCGCCTCTATGATGACCTTTTCGGGTAAACCACGAAACGATTTTATCTTCGTATTCGGTACCCATCATATCATCGAATATTATCATGTAAGGGTCTTGGGGAGATATCGGAAAATAGGTATCGTCGTCGTCGGGTATACCTTCTATAAACGTCACTAAACCGTCCTTATCGTCCCGTTTAACGTCTTCGTATTTGTATTTGTCATTCTTTGTAACACCAATAGACGTTACGTATACGTCGATCGAAGATATCGTTTCTATATTTAACTATTTTGGCTACGGTTACGGTTTTACCGCTACCGCTAGGACCGGCAACACATATGTTGCTAGGATGACGAAATATAACGTTACCACCGTTATCTGCCATAGTAACAAGAACGACGAGACGCATATATATTGTGATATATTATTTTATTGTATATATATATATATATATATATATATATATATATATATAGCGTTAAGGTATAAAAACATGCATTATATTATCGATATATAATATTACATAATAAGAGAGAGAAAAGACAATATTATAATAAAAAAAAGCAATATTATTACATATTTTCTACGTTTTTTAACACTATTATCGTATAATAATCGATATAATATATTTTTTTCTACATAAAAATACGTAATATTATTAAGTTTTTTTTTTATCCTTAATATTATTACGTATGATATTGGTACGTGCTTAACAACATATAACCGTTAACAATAACAAAACCCTTCAGAAAAATTATGTGTGTAATAACATATAACCATTAACAATAACAAAACCCTTCAGAAAAAATTACGTGTGTAACAACATATCCGTTAACGATAAACAAAACCCTTCAGAAAAATTACGTGCGTAATAGCATATAACCATTAGCAATAACAAAACCCTTCAGAAAAAATTACGTGCGTAACAACATAACCGTTAACGATAAACAAAACCCTTCAGAAACATTACGTGCGTAACAACATAACCGTTAACGATAACAAGACCCTTCAGAAACAAGTAGGCGTGCCTCCATTGGTTAAGTGTTCTCGAGTTGTAATTCTTAACAAAAGATTTTCACCCTCCATTGGTTAAGTGTTCTCGAGTGGTAAGTTTTAACAAAAGGTATAAATATGGTCTTTCGTTCATATGTTGACCAAAAAAAACTAATCTATACCGTAGAGCAGCTATGACAAATATAGATATGGAAAACATTTTAGAAACCTGTATGGTCGGTAACGATTTACCGGTAGACAATATATCTTATGATGAGCAGCCTCCTTATGAGTCTATGAATAACTTAAACAACGTCGATAATATGTTTACGGAATTAAAGTTGGTAAATTATAATTTAGTTTACGTTCGAACTGCATTGGACAATTTGGTTACTTATGCTCGTGAAATGTCTACCGTTATAGGTGAAAAACGAATGGTTTTTGTACCTGAAGAAATTAAGGTACCTATTAAATTTTCACCCGTTAACGATTTACCTTACACTACTATACAGGTTCCAACAAGTTGTATTCCTAAACATTCGCATAGCTCTGATACGGTGGTGGTTGATAAGAAACCTAGGAAACGAACTTCAACGGTTAAAGAGTCTACACAGGCCTCTAATGATGCCTCCAAAATCAAAAAGACCATGAAACAGGTTCCGATTGGCAAGAAGAAAGTCACGTATAAGGCTCCTATGCTGTACTGTACAGATTCGTCTTCTAAACTGATCCATTTATGTTCCTTTATATCTATGTATATTATATATAGACTTTATATGGCGGCCATGTTTTGTTTTTTTCATTGTCCATTAACCCATGTTTTGTTTCTTATTTGTTTGCGTTTCGTTCGCAAACTTATCCAATATCTTACCATATTTACGTTTTTTCATATTCTTCATCTTCTTATCCACTTTGTTGTTGTTATTCGTTTCCAATTGTAGTAGAGATTTGCCCAACCACATATAGTCGTCATCTTCGCTCAATTTAACGGTATTATCCGTACCAGAACTATAGGGGTCTTCTAAATTTATCATGGCTTGCTGATTCGGTGTAGGTTCTTCGTATTGCTGCTTATTGGTTTCCTTTTGACTTTCACAATTTGTTGCAAAATGTCCTGGCATATGACATTTATAACATAATTTAACTTCTGGGCACGCGGTACTTAGGTGATCCATCCCGCTGCAATTGGTACATATTAAAGTTTTACAATAGTTAGCATACTGACCGTTACGCTTACATTTATAACACGTAATCTTCTTTAGTGCTTCATCATTAGGGCACGCTGATGGAAAATGTCCAATATTATGACATTTGTAACATAGGCAGTTTTACTCTTTACATACTTCTCTGGTATGTCCTATTTGATAACATACCATACATTTAGGTGCTTCACATTCCGGAGCATAATGACCCATCTCCTTACATCTCAAACATCTGGCATTCCTCTTATATTGCAACTTAACGGCTTGTATCTCGTATTTAGTAGCTTTACAATCTGCTGAACAATGCCCCAGTGTATTACATTTATAACACCTATACTCGGTGAAATCGCGAACATCCATGTTTAATGATTTTGTTTCTAACAATGTATCTAACTGTAGTTCACTCTCTCCTTTTATAGGTATTCTTCGACTATCTGGGCTATATAAGAAGACCCGTTATGTATATATCTATGCAGTATCTACAACAGCTTTAAACGATGCCGCTGGTCGATTACTCTTCATCATCTTCTTCCGAAGATGATACTACTTCTGGGGATAACAACAACAACAATGATGATGCTGAACCTGCGTACGAAATAAACGAACGTGACGTTAGAATATCTCGTAAATTTAGAACTTCTAGTAGGGTTTATGATTTGATAATCGGCGGTGGTAAACGTTATACCCCGGAAATATTTGATTCCATAGTGGAGCGTTTAAAAGACTATGGAAGTGTAGACGATAACGATAAAATTCGAATATCTGTAACTCATCCAACTTTAGGTCATGGTATCCATATACCATTTGCTACGGCTTCTACGATCAGCGGTAACAATATACTGGGTGAAATTCAAAGAGTCGCTCAGAGCAATAAAACTTTTAAAATGGAAGATAAAGGTTTACGTTTAGAAATGACTCATACGGTTATTACCAGGAGGTCGAGGTAAACGTCGAGATATGAACTATGCTAGTAACATTGATATTGACACGATGACCAAACTGAAGACATCTGTAGTTAGAATTTTAAACTACAAGGATAGCTATTGTTTAGCTAGAGCCGTTTGCGTTTGTATAACGCATGCGAATAAGAATGATTCTCACGAATGGAGGTCACTATGGAAAAAATCATTTTGATTGTATTACTAGTATATGTGGTTTTAAAGGTCGTAGTTATTACTGCGAATCTTGTAACGTTTTCTACAGTACTCATGGTAAACATAAATGTCATCAAGTATGTGAGTGTTATGCTAGGTATAAATGCCCTTATGTGGCGTCAAAACTATGCTCAGATTGTGGACGTATATTCCGTAGCGATGCATGTTACGATAAACAAACATATTATGAAAACAACCAACATCTGTTCTACCGTGTACAAATGTAAAGATTGCGGTCAAACTGTTATATCTACAAACAAATCGCACGTATGTTCAGGGTCTAGAAAATGTAAATATTGTAAACAGATTGTGGGTGCCAATCACGATTGTTTTATTCCTAAATATAACAGGGAAATTGCCAATGAACAAATATACATTTTCTACGATTTTGAATGTATGTTTCTTTCTACGGGGGAACATTCACCCAATTTTTGCTTAGCTCATAGGGTCTGTGATAGTTGTAAATCTAAACCTATAGAGGATCCTTGTGATTGTTCCGATGAACCGCGCCAAAGGATCTTCTCTGGGCCGTCAACTTTAAAGGATTTTTGTTCTTGGCTCTTTCAAGATTGTAACAGAGGTGTATGTGCGGTTGCTCATAACTCTAAAGGCTATGATGCTCAATTCATTCTTAGACATTTAATCCAGGAAGGGACCACTAAACCTTCGGTTATCATGAGGGTAACAATATAGTATCGATGAAAACTCTAGGTGTAACCCTTATAAATTCTTTTAGCTACTTACAAATGCCTTTAGCGGCATTCCCAAAAATTTTGGACTCTCCGAATTGTCTAAAGGTTACTTCCCTTTTTGGGCTAACACGGGTGAATATGATGGGTATATAGGACCTTATTTACCCTCGTCACTGTATAAACCGGGTATGATGAACCCAGAAGCCCGAGAAACATTCATGAACTGGTATAATCGTAAGGTCTCCGAAAAATGTGTATTTAATTTCGATCTAGATATGAAATTATATTGCATTTCTGATGTTGATATTTTACGTCGCGGTTGTGGGTCTTTTATCGATCTTTTTATTGAACATGAAGGTATCAATCCTTTTACTGAAGCTTTAACTTTACCAGGGGCTTGTAATAAAACCTGCAGGAAAAACTATATGCCAGAGAATTCTTTAGCTATTATTTCGGATGGTGGTTACCCTAACAAATCTCGTTATTCAATTAAGGCTATCAGATGGTTACAGGGTGAAAGCTGTAAACTGAAACATAAAATCGAACACGCTTTGAATGGTGGTGAACGTAAGTTAGGTGGTTTCTATGTAGACGGTTTTTGCGAAGCTACTAATACTGTATACGAATTCCATGGTTGTCTGTTTCACGGTTGCCCTACCTGTTACAAAAATCGTTCAACGATCAATCCATATTTATCGAAATCTATGGATATCCTATACAAATTAACGGTTGCTCGGCAAGAGACTTTACGTAAATGGGGTTATGAATTGGTTTTTATGTGGGAATGTACTTTTGACCGTTTATGTAAAGCCGATATAGATTACAGACATTTTCTATCTCAATTTTGGGAACATTTAGACCCTATAAAACCTAGGGAGGAAATCAAATATGTGGATGTTTGTAGTTTATACCCGTATGTTAATAAATATAGGGAGTATCCTGTAGGCCATCCGGATATACTTACGGCTGAGGACATAGACATGAAAAAATATCAAATCCTATAGAGGTTTATTAAAATGTAAAATATTACCTCCTCAATCACTATGGTTACCTCTCTTACCTATCCATTGTAACAATAAGATGGTATTTCCTCTATGCATGAAATGTGCTACAAACGATTTATCGATTTGTGATCATAATATCGATGATAGGTGTCTAATAGGTACATGGACTATGGTCGAAATATGTGAGGCTATATATTTAGGTTATAAAGTTCTTACGGTCTTTCAATTATGGTCATGGAAAGACTGGTCTAATGAGGTATATAGCCAATATATAGATACCTTCTTGAAGATCAAACAAGAGTCCAGCGGTTACCCTCCATGGGTTAAAACTTTAGACGATGAAATTAAATTTAAAGACGACTACTATAAGGCCGAAGGGATTTTACTGGATCTTGTAACCCCTAATCCGGGTAAACGAGCTTTCGCTAAAACTATGTTAAATTGTCTGTGGGGTAAAAATGCTCAACGTAATGTTATGACTCAAACGGAATATATAAGCAATGCTGCCTATTTTTTTGATCTCATGCAGAACCCTGACATATCCGTACAATCTCTGGAACTATTTGACCATTGTCAATTTCTATTAGCTGCCTATACGGATAAAAATAAGGAATATTTACCTCATGAATCGGCTAACGTACCCGTAGCGGCTCATGTTACGGCTTATGCTCGTTTAGTCCTTTACAAACAACTTAAACTTTTAGGTTATAGGGTGTTATATTTCGATACGGACAGTTGCCTATACATTAAACATCCAGGTACCTATGATATACCTATAATTAATGGTCGTTTGGGTTGTTGGGCTGATGAGGTACCGTTCGGTAAAATCATCGAATACGTAGGTTTAGGACCTAAAAACTACGATTTCAAATACATTGATTCTACAGGTAAATCCATTACCAAATGTAAAGTTAAAGGTATTACTTTGGATTACAATACCTCAGAACTCATTAATTTCGATACCATGGTTGATTGCGCTCATGATCGAGAAAATTATGCTACCACTATACATTATGATTCTAAAATTAAAAAGAACCGCGACAGGACCGTAACTAGCGAACACCGTACCAAATTATTTCGTTCGGTTTACACTAAACGTGTCATTGTGAATCGTTTTGATACGGTTCCTTTTGGATATAAGGATTCTTTACACGTTTCATTACCTCATTAATCATGCCGGTCGTAAAGGCAAACAACGTTGTTATTTTCTATGGAGGTGATGCACATTTTAGCAACATGTATAAATGTTCCTTTAAGGATACCTCTAACCATACGTTTAATTGTGTTGAACAATATTATCAATATAAAAAGGTTATTACCTACGGTAATCGTATACTGGCGGATCAAATAATGAACGAAACTTCACCGATTGAACAAAAGAAATTGGGAGGTACTTATTTTATCGGTTTCGATACGAAATCTTGGAATCAAGAACGTTTTGAGGTTATGTTCTATGGTAACATGTACAAGTACCAACAAAATAAACATTTATTGGATGCTCTTTTGGATACCAACTACTCCAAACTTGGGGAGGCCAGTCTTAAAGATACTTATTGGGGAATCGGTTTGGCTCTACAAGATCCTCATGCCTTATTACCCAAATACTGGAACGGTGAAAATCAAATGGGATTATTATTAAGTAACATTCGTTATTGGCTTTCACAATCTATATCTACGGTACATCACAGACATCACATCACAATACTATATATCCATCACGCAGTAATTTAGATTTTGTTAAACAATACAAGGAGTTTCTAGCTTATAAAAGGGAATTAACGGAACTACTTAACGATGAACATTGTCGTTCTTGTACCGATTGTTTTAATGATGTTGTGGCTAGGTTAAAACAGTGTGATGATCATTCTTATACGCTCAACTTAGAAGCCTATGAACAAAATCCATTCTTCCTAGGCTTTTCATCTTCATCCTATAAAGGTTTATTGGTTGATGGTACAATCCTAACCGACGAAGCCATACGTAATACTACTAGATCTTCTACGAATACAAACATTGTAACGCCTCAAGGATTTAGCTGTATTCCTTATGATGTCCGATGAACTGTGTAATCTTGACAATGTTGTCTATAGGTCAGCTTTACTACATGCATTCTTTACATCCATCGATAAGTGTGATGTTATGTCCTATGAAATTATCGATCAAGAATTACATTCTAATTACTTTTACTGTGCATTCTTAGAAAGTGTGGAGTACATGAGCTTTGTATTTCGAAAAGAGGTCGTTCGATGGTCTTTTAAGGATTTCGATGATGAAATTCTTCATAATGATATTGTACAACCTTTACTTTTTAAGAGTTGGCTACAATACTTGGACTTATTAAGAGAGGATGATTGTGGTGGCGATAACGATGAACATTATATAAATCTATTACTTGATATGAACGATTTGACACTTTAATTTCTTGTACAAATCGATCCGGTTGTACATCATGGCTACTTACTTTGAATGGCGGGGTGAGGAATGTAGCATTTGCCTACAGGTTGATACGGACTTATATTTTGTTAATGAATGTAATTGTAAACATGTGTACAAAAAATTAGTAAATGTCCTTTCTGTAGGCAAGTGTATAGAACTCAGAATGACTATAGATTGTTAACTTCCATGGAATATCCATATCGCTACAGATTGTTAACTTCTACATAATTGTTAATGCTTATTATTATTTTTTACTTGTATTTCTTTGTTCATGCTTATCATGTATCTGTTGTATAACTTTGTCTGCGTTAGACTATAAATTAATAAATAAAATGTTCTTATAAATTTATCTACTGTGTTTATACTTTTTTCTCCCATACACCTTTATGCGCGGGGGGGGGGTACTCTAGATCCGAGGGGGCTCTCTGGGCCCAATTTTGGGTCTAGATGCCCCCGAAAGGGGGATGTCTAGACCCAAAGCGGGTCTAGGTTTCCCCCCTATACTACATTATGTTGAACCTCCTAGTTATACAGTACACACCACCTCATTATGCATATACATTATGTGAACCTCCTAGTTATACAGTACCCACCACCTCATTATGCATATATATTATGTGAACCTCCTAGTTATACAGTACCCATCACCCCATTATACATATACATTATGTGAACCTCCTGGTGATACAGCACCCACCACCTCATTATGCATATACATTATGTGAACCTCCTAGTTATACAGTACCCACCAACTCATTATGCATATACGTTATGTGAACCTCCTAGTTATACAGTACCCACCACCCCATTATGCATATACATTATGTGAACCTCCTTGTTATACAGTACCCACCACCCCATTATGCATATACATTATGTGAACCTCCTAGTTATACAGTACCCACCACCCCATTATGCATATACATTATGTGAACCTCCTAGTTATACAGTACCCACCACACCATTATGCATATACAGTATGTGAACCTCCTAGTTATACAGTACCCACCACCCCATTATACATATACATTATGTGAACCTCCTAGTTATACAGTACCCACCACCTCATTATGCATATACATTATGTGAACCTTCTAGTTATACAGTACCCACCACCCCATTATGCATATAAATTATGTGAACCTCCTAGTTATACAGCACCCACCACCTCATTATGCATATACATTATGTGAACCTCCTAGATATACAGCACCCACCACCTCATTATACATATACATTATGTGAACCTCCTAGTTATACAGTACCCACCACCTCATTATGCATATACATTATTTGAACCTCCTAGTTATACAGTACCCACCAGCTCATTATGCATATACATTATGTGAACCTCCTAGTTATACAGTACCCACCACCTCATTATGCATATACATTATGTGAACCTCCTAGTTATACAGTACCGACCACGCCATTATGCATATATATTACGTGAACCTTCTAGTTATACAGTACCCACCACCTCATTATGCATATACATTATGTGAACCTCCTAGTTATACAGCACCCACCACCTCATTATGCATATACATTATGTGAACCTCCTAGTTATACAGAACCCACCACCCCATTATACATATACATTATGTGAACCTCCTAGTACCCACCACCTCATTATGCATAAATATTATGTGAACCTTCTAGTTATACACTACCCAGCACCTCAGTATGCATATACATTATGTGAACCTCCTAGTTATAGAGTACCCACCACCCCATTATGCATATACATTATGTGAACCTCCTAGTTATACAGTAACCACCACCACATTATGCATATACATTACGTGAACCTCCTAGTTATAAAGTAACCATCACCTCATTATGCATATATATTATGTGAACCTTCTAGTTATACAGTACCCACCACCTCATTATACATATACATTATGTGAACCTCCTAGTCATACAGTACCCACCACCCCATTATGCATATACATTATGTGAACCTCCTAGTTATACAGCACCCACCACCTCATTATGCATATACATTATGTGAACCTCCTAGTTATACAGTACCCACCACCTCATTATGCATATACATTATGTGAACCTCCTAGTTATACAGTACCCATCACCCCATTATGCATATACATTATGTGAACCTCCTAGTTATACAGTACTTACCACCGCATTATGCATATACATTATGTGAACCTCCTAGTTATACAGCACCCACCACCTCATTATGCATATACATTATGTGAACCTCCTAGTTATACAGTACCTACCACGTCATTATGCATATACATTATGTGAACCTCCTAGTTATACAGCACCTACCACCTCATTATGCATATACATTATGTGAACCTCCTAGTTATACAGTACCCACCACCTCATTATGCATATACATTATGTGAACCTTCTAGTTATACAGTACCCACCACCTCATTATACATATACATTATGTGAACCTCCTAGTTATACAGTACCCACCACCTCATTGTACATATACATTATGTGAACCTCCTAGTTATACAGTACCCACCACCCCATTATGCATATACATTATGTGAACCTCCTAGTTATACAGCACCCACCACCTCATTATGCATATACATTATGTGAACCTCCTAGTTATACAGTACCCACCACCTCATTATGCATATACATTATGTGAACCTCCTAGTTATACAGTACCGACCACCCCATTATGCATATACATTATGTGAACCTCTTAATGATACAGCACCCACCACCTCATTATGCATATACATGATGTGAACCTCCTAGTTATACAGTACCCACCACCCCATTATGCATATACATTATGTGATCCTCCTAGTTATACAGTATCCACCACCCCATTATACATATACATTATGTGAACCTCCTAGTTATACAGCACCCACCACCTCATTATGCATATACATTATGTGTACCTTCTAGTTATACAGTACCCACCACCTCAGTATGCATATACATTATGTGAACCTTCTAGTTATACAGTACCCACCACCTCATTATACATATACATTATGTGAACCTCCTAGTTATACAGTACCCACCACCCCATTATGCATATACATTATGTGAACCTCCTAGTTATACAGCACCCACCACCTCATTATGCATATACATTATGTGAACATCCTAGTTATACAGTACCCACCACCTCATTATGCATATATATTAGGTGAACCTCATAGCTATACAGCACCCACCACCCCATTATGCATATACATTATGTGAACCTTCTAGTTATACAGTACCCACCACCTCATTATACATATACATTATGTTAACCTCCTAGTTATACAGTACCCACCACCCCATTATGCATATACATTATGTGAACCCCTAGTTCTACAGCACCCATCACCTCATTATGCATATACATTATGTGAACCTCCTAGTTATACAGCACCCACCACCTCATTATGCATATACAGTATGTGAACCTCCTTGTTATACAGTACCCACCACCCCATTATGCATATACATTATGTGAACCCCTAGTTATACAGCACCCATCACCTCATTATGCATATACATTATGTGAACCTCCTAGTTATACAGCACCCACCACCTCATTATGCATATACATTATGTGAACCTCCTAGTTATACAGCACCCATCACCTCACTATGCATATACATTATGTGAACCTCCTAGTTATACAGTACCCACCAACTCATTATGCATATACGTTATGTGAACCTCCTAGTTATACAGTACCCACCACCCCATTATGCATATACATTATGTGAACCTTCTAGTTATACAGTACCCAGCACCCCATTATGCATATACATTATGTGAACCTCCTTGTTATACAGTACCCACAACCCCATTATGCATATACATTATGTGAACCTCCTAGTTATACAGTACCCACCACCCCATTATGCATATACATTATGTGAACCTCCTAATTATACAGTACCCACCACCCCATTATGCATATACATTATGTGAACCTCCTAGTTATACAGTACCCACCACACCATTATACATATACATTATGTGAACCTCCTAGTTATACAGTACCCACCACCACATTATGCATATACATTATGTGAACCTTCTAGTTATACAGTACCCACCACCTCATTATACATAAACATTATGTGAACCTCCTAGTTATACAGTACCCACCACCCCATTATGCATATACATTATGTGAACCTCCTAGTTATACAGCACCCACCACCTCATTATGCATATACATTATGTGAACCTCCTAGTTATACAGCACCCACCACCTCATTATACATATACATTATGTGAAACTCCTAGTTATACAGTACCCACCACCCCATTATGTATATACATTATGTGAACCTTCTAGTTATACAGTACCCACCACCTCATTATGCATATACATTATGTAAACCTTCTAGTTATACAGTACCCACCACCTCATTATGCATATACATTATATGAACCTCCTAGTTATACAGCACCCACCACCTCATTATGCATATACATTATGTGAACCTCCTAGTTATACAGTACCCACCACCTCATTATGCATATACATTATGTGAACCTCCTAATTATACAGCACCAACCACCTCATTATGCAAATACATTATGTGAACCTCCTAGTTATACAATACCCACCACCCCATTATGCATATGCATTATGTGAACCTCCTAGTTATACAGCACCCACCACCTCATTATGCAGGTACATTATGTGAACCTCCTAGATATACAGTACCCACCACCTCATTATGCATATACATTATGTGAACCTCCTAGTTATACAATACCGACCACCCCATTATGCATATACATTATGTGAACCTCTTAATGATACAGCACCCATCACCTCATTATGCATATACATTATGTGAACCTCCTAGTTATACAGTACCCACCACCCCATTATACATATGCATTATGTGAACCTCCTAGTTATACAGTACCCACCACCCCATTATGCATATACATTATGTGAACCTCCTAGTTATACAGTACCCACCACCCCATTATGCATATACATTATGTGAACCTCCTAGTTATACAGCACCAACCACCCCATTATGCATATACATTATGTGAAACTTCTAGTTATACAGTACCCACCACCTCATTATACATATACATTATGTGAACCTCCTAGTTATACTGTACCCACCACCCCATTATGCATATACATTATGTGAACCTCCTAGTTATACAGCACCCACCACCTCATTATGCATATACATTATGTGAACATCCTAGTTATACAGTACCCACCACCTCATTATGCATATACATTATGTGAACCTCCTAGTTATACAGCACCCACCACCTCATTATGCATAAACATTATGTGAATCTCCTAGTTATACAGCACACACCACCTCATTATGCATATACATTATATGAACCTCCTAGTTATACAGTACCCACCACCTCATTATGCATATACATTATGTGACCCTCCTAGTTATACAGCACCCACCACCTCATTATACATATACATTATGTGAACCTCCTAGTTATACAGTACCCACCACCCCATTATGCATATACATTATGTGAACCTCCTAGTTATACAGCACCCATCAACTCATTATGCATATACATTATGTGAACCTCCTAGTTATGCAGCACCCACCACCTCATTATGCATATACATTATGTGAACCTCCTAGTTATACAGTACCCACCACCTCATTATGCAAATAAATTATGTGAACCTCCTAGATATACATTACCCATCACCCCATTATACATATACATTATGTGAACCTCCTAGTGATACAGCACCCACCACCTCATCATGCATATACATTATGTGAACCTCCTAGTTATACAGTACCCACCAACTCATTATGCATATACGTTATGTGAACCTCCTAGTTATACAGTACCCACCACCCCATTATGCACATACATTATGTGAACCTTCTAGTTATACAGTACCCACCACCCCATTATGCATATACATTATGTGAACCTCCTAGTTATACAGTACCCACCACCCCATTATGCATATACATTATGTGAACCTCCTAGTTATACAGTACCCACCACCCCATTATGCATATACATTATGTGAACCTCCTAGTTATACAGTACCCAACACCCCATTATACATATACATTATGTGAACCTCCTAGTTATACAGTACCCACCACCTCATTATGCATATACATTATGTGAACCTTCTAGTTATACAGTACCCACCACCCCATTATGCATATAAATTATGTGAACCTCCTAGTTATACAGCACCCACCACCTCATTATGCATATACATTATGTGAACCTCCTAGTTATACAGTACCCACCACCTCATTATGCATATATATTATGTGAACCTCCTAGTTATACAGTACCGACCACCCCATTATGCATATATATTATGTGAACCTTCTAGTTATACAGTACCCACCACCGCATTATGCATATACATTATGTGAACCTCCTAGTTATACAGTAACCACCACCCCAGTATACATATACATTATGTGAACCTCCTAGTTATACAGTACCCACCACCCTATTATGCATATACATTATGTGAACCTCCTAGTTATACAGTACCCACCACCCCATTATGCATATACATTATGTGAACCTCCTAGTTATACAGCACCCACCACCTCATTATGCATATACATTATGTGAACCTTCTAGTTATACAGTACCCACCACCTCAGTATGCATATACATTATGTGAACCTTCTAGTTATACAGTACCCACCACCTCATTATACTATACATTATGTGAACCTCCTAGTTATACAGTA
>CM026404.1:31358261-31381660 GCA_014843695.1 Archivesica marissinica | reverse complement strand
GTGGTGGGTACTGTATAACTAGGAGGTTCACATAATGTATATGCATAATGAGGTTTTGGGTGCTGTATAACTAGGTGGTTCACATAATGTATATGCATACTGAGGTGGTGGGTGCTGTATAACTAGAAGGTTCACATAATGTATATGCATAATGAGGTGGTGGTTACTGTATATCTAGGAGGTTCACATAATGTATATGCATAATGAGGTGGTGGGTGCTGTATAACTAGGAGGTTAACATAATGTATATGCATAATGAGGTGGTGGGTGCTGTATAACTAGGAGGTTCACATAATGTATATGCATAATGGGGTGGTGGGTACTGTATAACTAGGAGGTTCACATAATGTATATGTATAATAAGGTGGTGGGTACAGTATAACTAGAAGGTTCACATAATGTATATGCATAAGGAGGTGGTGGGTACTGTATATCTAGGAGGTTCACATAATGTATATGTATAATGGGGTGGTGGGTGCTGTATAAGTAGGAGGTTCACATAATATATATGCATAATGGGGTGGTGGGTACTGTATAACTAGGAGGTTCACATAATGTATGTGCATAATGGGGTGGTGGGTACTGTATAACTAGAAGGTTCACATAATGTATATGCATAATGGGGTGGTGGGTACTGTATAACTAGAAGGTGCACATAACGTATATGCATAATGGGGTGGTGGGTACTGTATAACTAGGATGTTCACATAATTTATATGCATAACGATGTGGTTGGTACTGTATAAATAGGAGGTTCACATAATGTATATGCATAATGAGGTGGTGGGTGCTTTATAACTAGGAGGTTCACATAATGTATATGTATAATGAGGTGGTGAGTGCTGTATAACTAGGAGGTTCACATAATGTATATGCATACTGAGGTGGTGGGTTCCCCTATAACTAGGAGGTTCACATAATGTATATGCATAATTAGGTGGTGGGTGCTGTATAACTAGGAGGTTCACATAATGTATATGCATAATGAGGTGGTGGGTGATGTATAACAAGGAGGTTCATATAATGTATATGCATAATGAGGTGGTGGTTACTGTATAACTAGGAGGTTCACATAATGTATATGCATAATGAGTTGGCGGGTGCTGTATAACTAGGAGGTTCACATAATGTATATGCATAATGAGGTGGTGGGTACTGTATAATAATAAGGTTCACATAATGTATATGCATAATGGGGTGGTGGGTACTGTATAATTAGGAGGTTCACATAATGTATATGTATAATGGGGTGGTGGGTACTTATAACTAGTAGGATCACATAATGTATGTGCATAATGAGGTGGTGGGTACTGTATAACTAGAAGCTTCACATAATGTATATGAATAATGAGGTGGTGGGTACTGTATAACTAGAAGGTTCACATAATGTATATGCATAATGAGGTGGTTGGTACTGTATAACTAGAAGGTTCACCTAATGAATATGCATAATAAGGTGGTAGGTGCTGTATAACTTGGAGGTTCACATAATGTATATGCATAATGGGGGGTGGTGAGTACTGTATAACTAGGAGGTTCACATACTGTATATGTATAAGTAGGTGGTGGGTACTGTATAACTAGAAGGTTCACATAATGCATATGCATAATGTGGTGGTGGGTACTGTATAACTAGGATGATCACATAATGTATATGCATAATGAGGTGGTGGGTACTTTATAACTAGGAGGTTCACATAATGTATATGTATAATGAGGTGGTGGGTACTGTATAACTAGAAGGTTCACATAATGTATATGCATAATGAGGTGGTGGGTACTGTATAACTAGGAGGTTCACATAATGTATATGCATAATGAGGTGGTGGGTACTGTATAACTAGGAGGTTCACATAATGTATATGCATAATGAGGTGGTGGGTACTGTATAACTAGACGGTTCACATAATGTATATGCATAATGGGGTGGTGGGTACTGAATAACTAGGAGGATCACATAATGTATGTGCATAATGAGGTGGTGGGTACTGTATAACTAGAAGGTTCACATAATGTATATGAATAATGAGGTGGTGGGTACTGTATAACTAGAAGGTTCACAGAATGTATATGCATAATGGTGTGGTGGGTACTGTATAACTAGGAGGTTCACATAATGTATATGTATAATGGGATGGTGTGTACTGTATAACTAGGAGGTTCACATAATGTATATGTAAAATGAGGTGGTAGGTACTGTATAACTAGAAGGTTCACATAATGTATATGCATAATGTGGTGGTGGGTACTGTATAACTAGGAGGTTCACATAATGTATATGCATAATGGGGTGGTGGGTACTTTATAACTAGGAGGTTCACATAATGTATATGTATAATGAGGTGGTGGGTACTGTATAACTAGGAGGTTCACATAATGTATATGCATAATGAGGTGGTGGGTACTGTATAACTAGAAGGTTCACATAATGTATATGCATAATGGTGTGGTGGGTACTGTATACCTAGGAGGATCACATAATGTATGTGCATAATGAGGTGGTGGGTAGTGTATAACTAGAAGGTTCACATAATGTATATGAATAATGAGGTGGTGGGTACTGTATAACTAGAAGGTTCACATAATGTATATGCATAATGAGGTGGTGGGTACTGTATAACTAGACGGTTCACATAATGTATATGCATAATGGGGTGGTGGGTACTGGTGCTGTATAACTAGGAGGTTCCAAAGGACCACTCCCTAAATATATCGTCATACCTTAGCTACATGACCACGTGTCTAAAGGACCGCTCAGGCTCATTTAGTTTCTTGCGGTAATGATACTGTATAAGCAAGAAGCTTATAATAATTACCCCTGAAAGGTTCATTAGTATGTCGCATAAAAACATACTCTACAATAGATAGTAATAACTTCTAGTTTGAAGAAATATGTAAATTAACAAGGAAGACTACTTATGTTGGATACCAATGTATATTCGTGCGTCATTGTAATTTGTGATAACTCCACCTACCTACTTTATAATCCCGAATTAATTCCTATTTATTAGTTCTGACCCATACAGAAGTAAATACCAAGGGTTAATATATAAACCATAATCATTGGAAAATGCTGCAAAACTGAATTATTGGAAGATTGGATGGAAAACATACAATAATAAGACACGTTATTGCATACGTTACTATAAATAGTAACAAATTTAATGGTAGAAAAGCAAAATATCTGGTCGACGCGGGCAATATATTTCGATTTTCGGCTCTGCCGGGCCAATATCGGATATTGGCCCGCGCGTGCCGGGCCAATATTCGATATTGGCCCGGCTCGCGCCGAGAACGAATCACGAGCACGTGTCACAGGTAGCAACAACATAGTAACTACATTGTGTAAACATGGCCGCCGAAGCAACACTAAAGTCGTTGTCTGACAGATTGTTGTCTCTTGACGGTAAAATGGCTGAGCGAAATAAGCAAATAACAGCAGAAGAAACATACGGCTATGTATGCAATAAAGAAGTTATTAAACGGCTGCTGTGGGCCATGTGTGGATATTGGCGCACCTATCCGATATTGGCCCTCGGGCCTAACGGCCCTCAGGCCAATATCTCCATAGGGTGCGCCAATATCCAGCAGCCGTTTAATAACTTCTAAATAATGCATACTGTCCTGGAAATAAAGAACATCGCGGGAGAATATTAGACATGTCCACATAAGATAATGTAGGTGGGTCCCATGGCCTACGAAATAAATGGATATCGGTCCTGACAACTGGGCTATATAAACTTACCTATCCATGTAAATAATATGGTCGAATGCATATGTTTACAAATATCAAATTATCATTCAACACTTGTACAGTCTGATTATTTAGGGCAGTAACTTGTATACATAACATTCGAAAACCAAAACAATCATTGTTGAACCATCAAATCTAAACATATGTTTCTGTAAGCCTACAGCTTTGACCACTCGGCCATCCTGCCATGTGTGATAATACGATATATTGTATATTATTCAATCAGTGATTGATGATGAGTGAGCTTATTTACCCTCGCCTACGGTGAACCATATGGGCGAGCGTAATCAGTATTTTAACTCACCAATGTTTATATACATCAGCATGTTTGTATAAGTGACTGACCTGATTAATCGACATGTACTTGTATTTAACTGGAGGATTCATTATTATGCCACACTTTTACGAGGACTATTTTTGATGCTATAATAAATATCCATAGATAAAATAGCAATTGCCCCAAAGTCAAAATAGCAATTGCCCCAAAGTCAATATAGCAATTACCCCAAAGTCAAAATAGCAATTGCCCCAAAGGCCCAAATGACAAAGAGAAATCCAACTGCAAAGTAGCAATTGTGTAACTTAAAATCACTCGTCTATTTAAAAGAAATGCACGAGATAATCTTGTAAATAGACGGGTCAATAGTCTAATGGTTAACACTTTGGACTGCGAATCCAGGGACTGGTAGGTTCGATATTCAGTATTGCCATTTCCTGTAAAACGATCGTCTCATCGTTGTGACTATTTCACTGTATGCCGCAACAGCTACAACAGCTAACATAGTAGTTCTCACAATATGACAACGCGATGATGAATACATACGCACTCACCCATCTACTGAAGTATTCGGAAACATGCCAGTCAGTTATATATATTTCTAGCTAAGTCAACATCCAACTCCATGGACTGATTGTTAAAATACACACTACTTGAAACTCGTGCGTGTTAATCTTCGGTACCCTCTAGACATAGTGGGCATTATTAGAGTCAAGTAACGTATGTGCGTTCAGGGGCTATCTCGTATCACTTGATCAAATACCAATACACTGATAAGGGTGATCGGTGTGACCTCTATGCTAAGCTTAACCCATTTATAACCATTTCGAAAATGTGCAAAAATAGTGGACGTTCGAGATTTTAAAAATGACTGCTGATTGTGTAGAATCTGATATTGATAGAGTTCGCATTGTACTATAATGATGATTATAGTGTGACCACCAGTATGTTTGTGTTTTTATTATTTGCAGATATTTCACTGGCCATAGGTGTTGTCCTGGATGGAACGGGTTTAGTTGTTCCACACGTATGTATATATATACATTGTCTTGGCATACACGCTTCCGTACAGTGCAAACTTTACTACTCGTGGTAGTCGTGATAGCGCAATGGTAGCGCGTTTGCTTCAGGTGAGAAATGCCAGGAGTTCGAACCCCGCTGGAGCCGTTACAGTTGTGCCATTAAACAATGCATTTAAATTCCAAGTTGTCTCTTCTCTCTCTCTCGTGTTGATGGATTCCATCAGGAATGAGGTCTAGTGAGTGATTAATATAAGTTGTATGAACCTATGTCGCAAGATAAATTTGAATAATCTACTTAGAGGTTATTACGTGGATAGTTTCATATCGACCCGAGGTATCGACCCGAGGTATCGACCCGAGGTATCGACCCGAGGTATCGACCCGAGGTATCGACCCGACCCGAGGTATCGACCCGAGGTATCGACCCGAGGTAGCTTGAGTTGAGCCTGAGACGGATATTGAGCCATGTAATTACTTCTTTATTACTTTAATACGAATTTGAACACTTAATAATCAAATGCATGCTCTCCGTTATCCATTTATCAGGAATAAATCAACAATTACAAATTAATTAAAACAATTACTGAATTAGATACACGTAAACGATTGAAATATTACCACGAAACTACAAACATCTGTTATCTGACAAATTTGAGATGCTACGGGAAGTAAACAAACTAGCACGGAGTGACCATGCATTATTTTCTCAGTTTCTCCGGAACTAGTTATGATAGGGCATGTTCTAGTTTGTTACGGGCATATGACCGTGAGTGTACATACAATATTGCAGGGTATTAAACATAGAATAAACAGATTAAAATATTAAAATTGATCAAAACTGTTTGCATGCTGATAAACCTATATTTCAGCGTATTGTCATAACGGATATTCATCATCAGCATGTAACATACGCAATGAAGGCTATGTGAAATATAAAGACAACACAATAGTGAGAGACAGTGGGGGAACGTGCACCAGACCTTATCACTGTGAAAACTGCAATAAGGGCTACTACCCAGTGTCATATTCTAATGGATATTGCAGAGGTTAGATATGTATATGTTTAGCCATGTTTACCACCACTGTATGTTGAACATTATTTCTGACGGAATTGTATTTTCAGTCATTTTCGAATAAAGAACCTAAATGTATATTGCGTTATCCTGTTTTATTTTCAAAATAATGACGATTATAGATCTACTATGTATTGCAATTATCATATAATTGTGCTTGTATTCAGTGTAATACAGCCATCATATGTGTTAATGTATGTCCACACGTGTAATACAGCCATCATATGTGTTCATGTATGTCCACACGTGTAATACAACCTGAACTGATTCTGATTGGTCGCGGCAATACACATTCGACATTATGTTTGTAGTGTGTGTTCATTGATGGCCTCATGGTTAGTTCCTAAGCATCAGAACTCCAAACCGTGGTTTATCCGTCGATAAACAACGACCAGACACATATTATTTCCATTCTAACATTAATCCAATATAATGCTATAAACGAATAAATGTGTGTGCCATTTGTCTCCTTGTAAGTTATTTGGCTGTGATGGCTTTACAAAATACCTCCCCTGTAAAATACCTTCTGTATCATACAGTTAGCAAGACGATTTGTTCCTATATTGCTGGTTATTAACACTACAATGCTTGCCTAATCGCTGTATTCAATTTAAAATTGTTAACAGTTGTGTGTATATTTATATCCTGAAATAGGTTTTTTTAACAGAGCCGGGGAGCAAAATACAACAGCCATAACCATTGGTTTATTGCAGATTTAACAGCGCTAGATTTGTTCTTTGTTTATAGGAGCAATATAGCAGGTCATGGTGTGGCAACATACAATTATTTCCAACGTTGAGACATTTCTCATCGGATCATGATATGCGAGATTACTAACTAGTTCAGTCCAGTCCTTAAAGTGGTTCAACCTAGTTTATGCTGAACAATATTATTATGTAGTTGCTTTCAATATTGCTAGATTTGGTTTAAATATATGTATGCATACATACTGTACAGTACATGTCTATTGTATACAGAATGAAAATAGATTTAATCGAAAGTATTTAGTATATAGATTTAGTTAAATTGTTTCCCAAAATAATGGTTAATTAAAGAGACTATATCGATATATGTATATATACTGACAACATTATGAAACTGTGCACTCTTATAGCGAGCATTACTTTTCCGCTACAACGGTTCCTGGTATTATTATGAATATTACTATCATGAGTAAAGAAAATAATCCTTCACACACTGCACTAATATACCCAATATTTAAGCACGAACACGTCCACGTTTGCCCATTTTGTTTTCTAAAAGGATACATTTCACTTCTAAGTGTACAGTTTTGTTTTGGTGTCAGTATATGTATTAATATATATCGAATGTTATATATTACACGATTCGTTGATAGCTATTTTTGTCCGGCACTCTACATGGCTAATTGCCGCATGCAACTGTATAGGTTACTATATATAGTTGTGGTAATTGTTCTAATTCTGATATAATACTGGTATAATTATGATAATATATTTGCTTCAATATTAGAACATTGGGAAATGAAGAACATGCATTGCATGTTAGTCTAAGATTTATTTATTTTACAACGATTGGGAATCAAGCTATAACAACTTATGTTAATCATGCTCGTTGGCGTGGATGAAAGTGTAAATGTAGTCATTCATGTGGGAGGAAACCGGACTTATATAGATCATTGTATGTATTTAGTCATATTTTAATGCTTATTTATATACAATACAATTACAAATATAAACATGGTAAATATATAAGCAAACTGATACAACTGCAATGCTATTCTTATACTTGCACAGTGCACGAATAAAATCTAGAAGCAAAATGGGTTGGGCAACAAGTTTTACTAACATTAGCTAGTGCCCTCCCCAAAATCATTGTATGTTGTATCTATTTGCCCACCAGCGTGTCATAGACCAGATCACTGCAACCTCCCTGTGTGTTCCACTAGTACTGACACGATTTGTGAATACTGTGAGGGCGAGTATATTAGGGACAAACCCGGTTACAACGTGTATACAGGCAAACCGGATAACACAAAATGCCAGAGTAAGTTGTGATACTGTTATCAATCCTACATCTAACATGTGTTGATTAAGAAATAATAGTTGGTGTAAACATATTTATTTTCTATCATGTACATGCTTATTTACAACCATTGAAAGTAAGGAATTGGACAGAAAGCTACACAGCTACGGTTGTCATCTCTTTCAGTAATATTTGCATTTCAGTTAATTATTCGCGAGTTCTGGTGCGTAGGAATTAACTACACAGGCCGTATGCCTAAGTTGTTAATTCCCGTGCGCAGAACGACATATACTGTTTTATTATACAATAGATAACACAAATACAAAATGTTATTCCAATTCTAATAATATTAAAATATCTAAAAAGCGCGAATTGTTATTGTTAACACTTTTAACCGATTTAAGCACGGTAAATCCGTATGTGCATATACTGACAAAATGCCGAGTCATGATATAATAAGATAGCTAGCAGACTGATATGTAGTCCAGTGGTAACACGCTGGACTGGTAATCCAGGGATCGCAAGTTCGATCCCCCGTCTGACCATAAGAAAATTAACAGTCTTTCAATGGGACTTTAAACCGAGGTCTCGTGTCGGTGCTTTACATCGTGCACATAAAAGAACCAGAGGAGACTCTGGACCGAGTCTATGTCTGTATCATTGCACTATTCTCCAAAAATGATGAATCACTTCAGGACGCGTCGCTCATATGGGCAACCGGCAACGACGATAAATAAATGTAAAGTACACATTCATTGGACATACACAAATGAAAGGACCATTTAACGGATATTACGTACGAATGTCCACATGGCCATCTCCAATAAAGAAGTATGAACATTGTAGTTCACCAAACCACCCTTCCCGTTTACAGTGTCATTACCCCCCCCCCCAACGAAACCATATAAGCAGGTTTCTCCTCAATCCTACTTGTATGTACATATTACGTATTCGTTGCTATGTTTATTCAAATTAATAAATATTGTTTAAACTATTACCCCAACGCCGAGTTCGGCATATTCATGAGTGTACACAGATTTACCCCACTATAAATTGAAGTCTCGACTTGAAGACTTGTTGTGAATGTGATTGTTCAGGACTTCATTGGTGATTGAATAAAAACAAATGTGGTTTTATTAGTTGTTCAAATGGCAGGTAATGAATATATTCTGCTTAGATTCAGTATATTGCCCAGCTATTTCTTTGCATCATTTGTATTATAGAGGCGTGTTCCTGGAGACCAGGATCGCGATGCTATCCAGGGTCATGCCAAGACCAAATGGTTTTGAACAGGGATTGTAAGTGTGCGAAGGGATTTAGTGGTACCGACTGTGCTACAGGTATATATTTAGCTATACTCTGCCTACTATAGATGTGTTTCTAAACGATGAGTAGCGTTATCATTTGTAATTGTCTGATTTGATAACATTTTATTGCTATAAATACATGTATGTAACAATTACAATCAAATTACAAATATATAATTAGCAAATGGGTTGGGCCACAAGTTATAATAGCAGTATTGATTGGCAGGTGTTGCTGTAACAGTATGTAGATGTATATTTATGCTAACTGTAGCATCAATACGATTGGTATATTGATATTGGTTTGAAATTCGAGTATGCAGATCTTACTTGTGCAGTATTGTTAGTTTACGAACGCACAATGGAAAGGACGAGGAACCACTGTATAACCGGTCTATAGCAATATAATACCGTAATTAATATTATCAACATTATTCCGAAAGAGATCTATCTATCTGACTTATTATGTATGTAGTTTCTCTGTCTCCTAGTCCGTGCTGTTGTAATGTTACTCTCATGTTATCCAAGTTCATGTTCCTTGCCTTTGCATTTCAGCTACCAATGAGATAGTGCCAAGCATACTGAAACTAGTTATGACATTGGGTGGATCTCCAAAGGTTTTTGTTGATAAGGTGCTGAATAAGACTATGGGTTGGACAAATGTTAAACTTCGGACAAATATCACCTTGGAAATTTCATCTCAATACCGCTTAGATTCCGACAGCACAGCGCGACCTAATTATATCGTTGCACAGAAAATAGGAATAGACCATATGGACGCGACGGTAATGTTATCAAGAGGTAATAATCTCTATTGATGTGTTATATGAGTTGTATTTCTCAAAATTGAAGACAATACAGTAACAGCTGTGTTAGTGGTTACCTCCATTAAGCAAATACCTGCATTAAGCAGCCAGTTTCCTGTTATTATATTACCTAGTTGACCTTTATTAAGCAACAACCTATATTCAGCAGCAACTGTAAGTCGTTATAGCACAGTGGTAGCGCGTACACTTCAGGCGCGAAAGGCCCGGAGTTTGCGCCCAGCTGTAGCTGTTACGATTGTGTCCTTAGGCAAGGCACTTAAATTCCACGTTGCATCTTCTCTCTCCCTCATGCCGATGTATTCCATCATGAATTAGGTCTCTAGAGCGATTAATATAACGTTGTAAAACCTTGTTTCGCAATTGAGCTAAACTTACTTTGCATAACCCCATATTTCTCACAATTGAAGACAATAGAATTATACAATATTTCTGAATAATGTATCAATATCATAATGTATATGTTGTCAAAGCTAATTATCACTTGAAGCAGATTACAAAGGCCTCCAAGTAGACCGCGTTGAATTCTAGAATATCTCCAACAAATATCTGTCGTTCTTACAAATGGACGCCAACAAATACGAGGGGGGTTCAAGAAGTTCACGGAAAGTGCTTATAACTTTTTTAACAATATAGTTTTATTCATTATATTTAATACCGATATACATACATCTATTTTCAACTTGTAGGAAAGATTTCACCATAGTATCTTTAAAAATGAATAAGTTACCATAGTTTTAGTAATGCCTACAACGCTTGACCGGATCAACGTCAAAATACGAGTAATTAATTAACGTCATTCTCAAATTTCCTTACTTCAATGTAACATCTTCTCAAAATACTCGCCCTTGTACCGCAAACATTTCTCCCATCTATGCACCCATGTTAGAAATGATCTTCTGAAACTATCTTTCGGGATGCTTTTAAAAACGGAACAGACAGTGTTTTGAATTCCCTCTATCGAGCCCATTCGTCTGCCACGAAGTTTAGCTTTCAAAGTAGGGAATAGATAAAAGTCATTTGGTGCCAAATCGGGTGCGTAGGGCGGGTGATCCACAGTTTTCATATTCAACGTATCCATCATCGCCTATGTGTATGGAGACTTGTGACTGGGAGCATTGTCTTGATGCAGAAGGTAGTCATTTAAGAGCCCAGGTCGCTTCTTTCTCATCGCTGCTATGAAATTTCTGCTCAACACCTGAAAGGCAAATGCAAAAATATCACAACCCGCCCATTTTGAGGCAAAAAAAGGAGAACATAATGTATAAATCATATAGATTGTACTGTACATACCTTTGAATAGTACTTGGAGGTAATTGTAGTCCCCACAGGTACGGCATGAGTTAGGATCACAACTCGCACGTCGTAGAATATGATAAACATCTGCTTCTTCGCTGAGCGGATGACATGTGCCTTCTGTGGTGATGGGGATGCCGGTGTTTTCCAGACTGACGACATTTGCTCGGTTTCAGGAACGAACGTTGATACCCATGTTTCATCAACTGTCACTATTTTATTTAAATATCTCATCTATCTATCTATCTTCCGCTTATGTCGATCCCCTCGCGGGGACGTAGACATCAAAAACCGCAAAGAAGTTAAAAGTATGAGTAGTTAAAAGTATAATTTAAGAAGGTAATGAAAATAAGTTGTGGTAAAAGTTTAAAAGCAGCTACGCAGAACAACTAGGGACTGGCATGTTCAATATGGCAAACTGCCGTATTGAATTGCTCTATGGAAGGGAGATGGACAATGTCAGGAGGGAGGTGGTTCCAATGATAGATTGTTCTTGGAAAGAAGGAAAACTTGCAGTAGTCTGTAGTTGCTGTAATTAACCTATAGCTTAAGGAATGGCAATGGCGAGCAGGACGGGAGAGAGGAACTAGGTAATTTTCAATGGGAATAGCAACAAGATCATTATGAATTTTATACATAAGGGATAACCTATTGTCAATATGTCGTTGATCTAGTCTGCGTAGATTTAGGGAATGTAGCATGTCTGTAACACTAGAGGTACGATAGAAGTCAACCTTTATCCAACGGGCTGCTCTTCGCTGGACACCTTCAATTTGGTCTATCAATGTTTGGGTATGGGGCGACCAGATCTCGGAGCCATATTCAAGCTGGGGTCTCACTAGTGTCTGGTAAGCCATGGTCTTAAGAGGTTTAGATTTGACCTGGAGGTTTCTACGTAGAAATCCTAATGTTTGGTTTGCTTTCTTTGTTGACCTTTTTATGTGGGTGTCCCACGACAGGTTATTTGAGATATCCACGCCACGGTATTTGGCTGAGGTGACCGACTCAAGTAGGACTCCATGGAGTTTATATTTGCTGGGAATAGGATGTGTCCTTCTGGTGACGTGGATAACTTGACATTTGGAGGGGTTAAATTCCATGTCCCACTCCAACTCCCACTCTTCTAATCTCCTAAGATCGTTTTGGAGTGTGACCGATTCATTTGCAGATGTCAGTGATAGATAAACTGCAGTATCATCTGCAAAGATGCGGACTTTGGAACTGATGTTTTGTGGAAGGTCGTTTATGTAGGCTAGGAAAAGCAGGGGTCCAAGTACGGATCCTGTGGGACTCCAGAGGACACCGGAATGGCCTCTGAACTAATACCATTAAGGACAACTGACTGGAGTCTAGTATCTAGAAAACTCTTAATCCACCTTAATGTTTGACCTCTGACTCCATATTCATGCATTTTTAGTAGTACTTTCTCGTGATTGACCTTATCGAAAGCCTTACTGAAGTCTAATAGGATGAGATTTACCTGATGCTTATTGTAGACAGAGGTAACCAAGTCATTGACCAGCATTACTAGTTGGGTCACGCATGACCGTTTTTCTCTAAAACCATTCTGTAAATGGTACAGAATACTGTGGTTAGTGAAGTGTTTTACTATCGAGGAGGAAACTATATGTTCTAGTACCTTGCATAGAACACATGTCAGTGAGATAGGCCTATAGTTGGCGGGGTTTGACTTGTCCCCTTTTTTGTAAATGGGAGCAACATTTGCTGACTTCCACTGGGCAGGCAGTGATCCTTCGTTGAGGGATTTTTGGAATAAGACTTCAAGGATAGGTGAGAGTTCTTTAGACAGGGTTTTAAGTATGATTGGCTTAATTTGGTCAGGACCACTAGCCTTGTGGGGGTTCAGGTTATTGAGAAGTTTCTCATGCCATTTGAGCTTACTGTGATCTCATTCATGTTTGGCGTGGATTGACCATTCAGGTTTCCATTTGTGTCCTGAATTTTCATTTTACAAATGGAGGTAAGTCTTAGTGGGGATTTGGAGCTGAAGACAGACTGAAACTGTTTGTTCAGTGCTGTGGCTTTAGCAGCTTCTTCATGATGGAATTTGTTTTCATGCTTTAGGGGTGGCATTAGCTAAATCCCTGGCACGTATACGTCTATCCGAATCCAGAATGGATTTGGCCCTACAGATGATGTTATCGTATTTCGACGTTGCCGGACGTCCGTCTCGTTATACGTCCTTAGGTAAATCGACGCCGTCGCTGAATCTGTTGTACCACTTATATATTGCAGTTTTCTTCAAAGCCTTTTCAACATATGTTTTCGTAATATCAGTCACAGTTTCTGATTTAGTTTTCTTTTGCAAAACACATCGACATCGTGATGTGAATCCGGTCTGCTAATAGACGGTGCACACGTTGAACATGTGTTGACGTCACAAATGACGTCGTAATAGTCTACTGACGTCACAGTATGAATGTACGGGAACGGTATGTGGACGTGATGTAATTTTTGAGAAAATCAATTAGCGCATACAAAAGTAATGAACATGTAAAGTGGTAACAATTTTCCCAAAAATTGGTTAAAATACGAAAAGTGATCCGGTGACGGTCGATGGACGTTACTGTATTAACGATACAAATAACATTATTATGAATACAGTGCTGTTTTTCGGTAAATCAATTAGGAATATAAAAAGGGTTCACTATGTTAAATATAGAAGACAAATAAAGATTTTATAAGCACTTTCCGCGAACTTTTTGAACATCCCTCGCACATACGCGTATTTAGGCAATACACATGTATTTAGCTCGATTGCGGATTATCGCGGATAGCAATTCTTGACAGCTATGTAGGATTCGTGATGCTAGTTGCTACGGTTGTTGATGTTGTAGCAGCAACTGTATTTGCATGCACATCTATAGGAGGTCGTTACCTTTTGGCGGATTCATTACACCAGTCTGCCGGGTTACATTTTAAGCGAAGATCTTTACACTGTGCACGTAGATGACCAACATGAATAAGTCTGCCGGGTTACATTTTAAGCGAAGATCTGTACACCGTGCACGTAAACGAATCAAAGAAGACACAGGAACAGGACTTTGCCAGTATCCATGAATCTCCCAACACTAAGCAAAACACTTATGTGGACAACCGGTATCGACGACGTTACGTTTAGCGTACATGTGAACTCACAGTTCAATAGTTGTATATATAGTGTTTCATGGTATATAATCTGTATACTAAATTGCCATACATAGTTACTGACAGAATACAAACTGTACACTTTTATATTGAGCGTTACTTTTTTGGTTACAAATTTTAGAATTATGGAATTTACTAACATTTACACACATTGCACTAATTTACCCAATATTTCGCACAGTTTGATAGCAAATTTGCCAATATTTTTTCTAAAAGGATATACATGTTGGTGTCAGTATAGTTACTGTATGTTTAGTATTGTGTTTATCTTCCATAGGTACAGACAGAACAACATGGACAACAGACGGAGCGTGCTCAGATTTTAAGGAGTCATGTTATAAAGAAGTCACCACACCATTGAATAATATGTCGCCGTGGAAAAAGATATTTAAAGGAAACTTCATGCATTCCGACAGGTACTATAAGTGGCTATTAGGGGTATATATGTTACAACTCAGCTTTGTGTACATTTACTTACATATATTCCCTGTTATTAAATATATTGGCGGCATGTACATTCATTTACGACACATCTATTCAGTGCTTCTAAATAATCTCTTTGTATTCACGACCAGGATAAAGCTTACTATATCTGCTAAGAATGGCGGGAAGATATGGTATCAAGACAGAGATTCGATGGAGGGGCATTACCACACTAGCTCCTACGTCCTGAGAGGAATAACTACAACAGAGAGTATTGAACTTGGATTCGACATGTATCCTCCGATGCACTGCTTTGAACAAAACAATCACTGCACACAAGATGCTCTGAAAGCACAAGACTTTGTAAAAGTGGTAAGCTTTTTATTTACATATCTTTAGTTTAAACAATATTTATTTCTTTGAATAAATATAGTCAAGTATAAATAGTATGTACATACATGTAGGATTGAGGAGAAAGCAACCTGCTTATATGTATTTCATTTGAAATACATCATCTTTCCACACCTTGACCCCCCCCCCCCACCCCCCGTACAACGTGCTTGCTCATATATGAATACGAGACGGTAGGGAGTATGTTAAGTATGTAAATAAGTATATTTACTTGGATAATATCACTAGAACTAGGACAACTTACTTGTTCGGCATTTCTTTGAAAGCAAGAACTGTGGTAATGGTTATTGTGCAAAACGACAAACACATTGCAATATATCCATATGAATATACCTACGAATGCAATTGTGAATTGTTTTATTACAAACGTGTGATAACCAAACGCAACTAAGGACACTAAATCAAAATATGGGTTATCCTGTACTAATTATAAACTTTTATAAAATACTAGTATATAATGTACTTCAAATATTGTATATTGTGCCTCTGAGGTGAAGGTAAATCGACGTACGCCTCCTAAATGAGGGGTTGTGAGCTTGAGACATAACATATCCACGGCGGTTGTGTCCTTATGCAAAACACTTAAATCCACGGTGCATTTTCTCTCTGTCTAAAGGAGATGGGTTTCGTCATCTAGTCAACCAGCAAGACATTTTGTATTTAACAATATTGTATTGCAAATCAATAGTACATATGTCATACACATAAAGATACAATACATAACATGAACATACAAATGGTTTGGGCCACACATTTTAACAACATTAGACAACAGCCCGCACCAGAGACAACGGTCCGCACCAGACATATAGAGGGCTCTAAGAAAGATTAGTTCAGAACTAATTAGGTCACCCTCTATAAATAAAGAATATCTATCTAGAATATACTTATTTTTACTCTATGTATATGACTATTGTATTATTACAGAAACGGTGAGTATACATATATATTATATCAGGCATTTTCTGATTTAGTGCTTACGCTATATTACTTCAGCCACATATCACAGTAACATGGAGTGGATGGATGGACGCTGATTCCGGTATCGAAACATATGAATTTAATGTCTACCTGTTGGAAAATACATTGGGCAGTTTGACTAATAAGCATATGCTTCATGCTACAAATACCGACCCATCCCATGTGAGTATTAATCGAATAAACACTATGTACAAACAATTGTTTGATTCCTACAACGGTTTAGGCTGAATCCGTCATTGAAATATATGAATTTAATGTCTACATATTGGAAGCGAAATCGGGTAGTTTGATTAATAAATTGATTCTTCCACCTACACAAACCGATCCATCTCTTCTTTTTTTAATAAATTTATTCAGTTCATAATTTACAAATATTTACAAGAACAATGTTGATGAGATACCAGTCGAGTAGATCAGGCACATACTGGTGTCTCTCCATCTAGTATTGGTGGCGGCCGAGATACCAGTCGAGTAGATCAGGCACATACTGGTGACTCTCCATCTAGTATTGGTGGCGGCCGAGATACCAGTCGAGTAGATCAGGCACAGACTGGTGACTCTCCATCTAGTAGTGGTGGCGGCCGAGATACCAGTCGAGTAGATCAGGCACAGACTGGTGACTCTACATCTAGTATTGGTGGCGGCCGATATAACAGTCGAGTAGATCAGGCACAGACTGGTGACTCCATATAGTATTGGTGGCGGCCGAGATACCAGTCGAATAGATCAGGCACAGACTGGGGACTCCATCTAGTATTGGTGGCGGCCGAGATACCAGTCGAGTAGATCAGGCACAGACTGGTGACTCTCCATCTAGTATTGGTGGCGGCCGATATACCAGTCGAGTAGATCAGGCACAGACTGGTGTCTCTCCATCTAGTATTGGTGGCGGCCGAGATACCAGTCGAGTAGATCAGGCACAGACTGGTGACTCTCCATCTAGTATTGGTGGCGGCCGAGATACCAGTCGAGTAGATCAGGCACAGACTGGTGACTCTCCATCTAGTATTGGTGGCGGCCGAGATACCAGTCGAGTAGATCAGGCACAGACTGGTGACTCTCATCTAGTATTGGTGGCGGCCGAGATACCAGTCGAGTAGATCAGGTACATACTGGTGACTCTCATCTAGTATTGGTGGCGGCCGAGATACCAGTCGATAGATCAGGCACAGACTGGTGACTCCATCTAGTATTGGTGGCGGCCGAGATACCAGTCGAGTAGATCAGGCACAGACTGGTGATTCTCCATCTAGTATTGGTGACGGCCGAGATACCAGTCGCCTAGATCAGGCACAGGCTGGTGACTCTCCATCTAATATTGGTGGCGGCCGAGATACCAGGAGTAGATCAGGCACAGACTGGTGACTCTCCATCTAGTATTGGTGGCGGCCGAGATACCAGTCGAGTAGATCAGGCACAGACTGGTGACTCCCATCTAGTATTGGTGGCGGCCGAGATACCAGTCGAGTAGATCAGGCACAGACTGGTGACTCCATCTAGTATTGGTGGCGGCCGAGATACCAGTCGAGTAGATCAGGCACAGACTGGTGACTCCATCTAGTATTGGTGGCGGCCGAGATACCAGTCGAGTAGATCAGGCACAGACTGGTGACTCCATCTAGTATTGGTGGCGGCCGAGATACCAGTCGAGTAGATCAGGCACAGACTGGTGACTCCATCTAGTATTGGTGGCGGCCGAGATACCAGTCGAGTAGATCAGGCACATACTGGTGACTCCATCTAGTATTGGTGGCGGCCGAGATACCAGTCGAGTAGATCAGGCACAGACTGGTGACTCCATCTAGTATTGGTGGCGGCCGAGATACCAGTCGAGTAGATCAGGCACAGACTGGTGACTCCATCTAGTATTGGTGGCGGCCGAGATACCAGTCGAGTAGATCAGGTACAGACTGGTGACTCCATCTAGTATTGGTGGCGGCGGATACCAGTCGAGTAGATCAGGCACAGATGGTGACTCCATCTAGTATTGGTGGCGGCCGAGATTCAGTCGAGTAGATCAGGCACAGACTGGTGACTCCATCTAGTATTGGTGGCGGCCGAGATACCAGTCGAGTAGATCAGGCACAGACTGGTGACTCTCCATCTAGTATTGGTGGCGGACGATATAACAGTCGAGTAGATCAGGCACAGACTGGTGTCTCTCCATCCAGTATTGGTGGCGGCCGAGATACCAGCCGAGTAGATCATGCACAGACTGGTGACTCTCCATCTAATATTGGTGGCGGCCGAGATACCAGTCGAGTAGATCAGGCACAGACTGGTGACTCTCCATCTAGTATTGGTGGCGGCCGAGATACCAGTCGAGTAGATCAGGCACAGACTGGTGACTCTCCATCCAGTATTGGTGGCGGCCGATATACCAGTCGAGTAGATCAGGCACAGACTGGTGACTCTCCATCTAGTATTGGTGGCGGCCGAGATACCAGTCGAGTAGATCAGGCACAGACTGATGACTCTCCATCTAGTATTGGTGGCGGACGATATACCAGTCGAATAGATCAGGCACAGACTGGTGTCTCTTATCCAGTATTGGTGGCGCCGAGATACCAGCCGAGTAGATCAGGCACAGACTGGTGACTCTCCATCTAGTATTGGTGGCGGCCGAGATACCAGTCGAGTAGATCAGGCACAGACTGGTGACTCTCCATCTATATTGGTATCGGCCGAGATACCAGTCGATAGATCAGGCACAGACTGGTGACTCTCCATCTAGTATTGGTGGCTGCCGATATACCAGTCGAGTAGATCAGGCACAGACTGGTGACTCCATCTAGTATTGGTGGCGGCCGATATACCAGTCGAGTAGATCAGGCACATACTGGTGACTCTCCATCTAGTATTGGTGGCGGCCAAGATACTAGTCGAGTAGATCAGGCACAGACTGGTGACTCCATCTAGTATTGGTGGCGGCCGAGATACCAGTCGAATAGATCAGGCACAGACTGGTGACTCTATCTAGTATTGGTGGCGGCCGAGATACCAGTCGAATAGATCAGGCACAGACTGGTGACTCCATCTAGTATTGGTGGCGGCCGAGATACCAGTCGAGTAGATCAGGCACAGACTGGTGATTCTCCATCTAGTATTGGTGACGGCCGAGATACCAGTCGCCTAGATCAGGCACAGGCTGGTGACTCTCCATCTAATATTGGTGGCGGCCGAGATACCAGTCGAGTAGATCAGGCACAGACTGGTGACTCTCCATCTAGTATTGGTGGCGGCCGAGATACTAGTCGAGTAGATGAGGCACATACTGGTGACTCTCCATCCAGTATTGGTGACGGCTGATATACCAGTCGAGTAGATCAGGCACAGACTGGTGACTCTCCATCTAGTATTGGTGACGGCCGAGATACCAGTCGAGTAGATCAGGCACAGACTGATGACTCTCCATCTAGTATTGGTGGCGGACGATATAACAGTCGAGTAGATCAGGCACAGACTGGTGTCTCTCCATCCAGTATTGGTGGCGGCCGAGATACCAGCCGAGTAGATCATGCACAGACTGGTGACTCTCCATCTAATATTGGTGGCGGCCGAGATACCAGTCGAGTAGATCAGGCACAGACTGGTGACTCTCCATCTAGTATTGGTGGCGGCCGAGATACCAGTCGAGTAGATCAGGCACATACTGGTGACTCTCCATCTAGTATTGGTGGCGGAGATATACCAGTCGAGTAGATCAGGCACAGACTGGTGACTCTTCATCTAGTATTGGTGGCGGCCGAGATACCAGCCGAGTAGATCAGGCACAGACTGGTGACTCTCCATCTAGTATTGGTGGCGGCCGAGATACCAGTCGAGTAGATCAGGCACAGACTGGTGACTCTCCATCTAGTATTGGTGGCGGCCGAGATACCAGTCGAGTAGATCAGGCACATACTGGTGACACTCCATCTAGTATTGGTGGCGGCCGAGATACCAGTCGAGTAGATGAGGCACAGACTTGTGACTCTCCATCTAGTATTGGTGGCGGCCGAGATACCAGTCGTGTAGATCAGGTACAGACTGGTGACTCTCTATCTAGTATTGTTGGCGGCCGAGATACCAGTCGAGTAGATTAGGAACATACTGGTGACTCCATCTAGTATTGGTGGCGGCCGAGATACCAGTCGAGTAGATCAGGCACAGACTGGTGACTCCCATCTAGTATTGGTGGCGGCCGAGATACCAGTCGAGTAGATCAGGCACAGACTGGTGACTCTCCATCTAGTATTGGTGGCGGCCGAGATACCAGTCGAGTAGATCAGGCACAGAATGGTGACTCCATTTAGTATCGGTGGCGGCCGAGATACCAGTCGAGTAGATCAGGCACAGACTGGTGACTCCATCTAGTATTGGTGGCGGCCGTGATACCAGTCGAGTAGATCAGGCACAGACTTGTGATTCCATCTAGTATTGGTGGCGGCCGAGATACCAGTCGAGTAGATCAGGCACAGACTGGTAACTCCATCTAGTATTGGGGGCGGCCGTGATACCAGTCGAGTACAACAGGCACATACTGGTGACTCTCCATCTAGTATTTGTGGCGGCCGAGATACCAGGCGAGTAGTTCAGGCACAGATTGGTGACTCCCCATCTAGTATTGGTGGCGGCCGAGATACCAGTCGAGTAGATCAGGCACAGACTGGTGACTCCATCTAGTATTGGTGGCGGCCGAGATACCAGTCGAGTAGATCAGGCACAGACTGGTGACTCCATCTAGTATTGGTGGCGGCCGAGATACCAGTCGAGTAGATCAGGCACAGACTGGTGACTCCATCTAGTATTGGTGGCGGCCGAGATACCAGTCGAGTAGATCAGGCACATACTGGTGACTCCATCTAGTATTGGTGGCGGCCGAGATACCAGTCGAGTAGATCAGGCACAGACTGGTGACTCCATCTAGTATTGGTGGCGGCCGAGATACAGTCGAGTAGATCAGGCACAGACTGGTGACTCCATCTAGTATTGGTGGCGGCCGAGATACCAGTCGAGTAGATCAGGCACAGACTGGTGACTCCATCTAGTATTGGTGGCGGCCGAGATACCAGTCGAGTAGATCAGGCACAGACTGGTGACTCTCCATCTAGTATTGTTGGCGGCCGATATACCAGTCGAGTAGATCAGGCACAGACTGGTGACTCTCCATCTAGTAGTGGTGGCGGCCGAGATACCTGTCGAGTAGATCAGGTACAGACTGGTGACTCCATCTAGTATTGGTGGCTGCCGATATACCAGTCGAGTAGATCAGGCACAGACTGGTGTCTCTCCATCTAGTATTGGTGGCGGCCGAGATACCAGTCGAGTAGATCAGGCACAAACTGGTGACACTCCATCTAGTATTGGTGTCGGCCGAGATACCAGTCGAGTAGATCAGGCACAGACTGGTGACTCTCCATCTAGTATTGGTCGCGGCCGAGATACCAGTCGAGTAGATCAGGCACAGACTGGTGACTCTCCATCTAGTATTTATGGCGGCCGAGATACCAGTCGAGAAGATCAGGCACAGACTGGTGTCTCTCCATCTAGTATTGGTGGCCACCGAGATACCAGTCGAGTAGATCAAGCACACACTGGTGACTCTCCATCTAGTATTGGTGGCGGCCGAGATACCAGTCGAGTAGATCAAGCACAGACTGGTGACTCCATCTAGTATTGGTGGCGGCCGGGATACCAGTCGAGTAGATCAGGCACAGACTGGTGACTCCATCTAGTATTGGTGGCGGCCGAGATACCAGTCGAGTAGATCAGGCACAGACTGGTGACTCCATCTAGTATTGGTGGCGGCCGAGATACCAGTCGAGTAGATCAGGCACAGACTGGTGACTCCATCTATTATTGGTGGCGGCCGAGATACCAGTCGAGTAGATCAGGCACATACTGGTGACTCCATCTATTATTGGTGGCGGCCGAGATACCAGTCGAGTACATCAGGCTCAGACTGGTGACTCTCCATCCAGTATTGGTGGCGGCCGAGATACAAGTCGAGTAGATCAGGCACAGACTGGTGACTCTCCATCTAGTATTGGTGGCGGCCAAGATACCAGTCGAGTAGATCAGGCACAGACTGGTGACTCCCAATCTAATATTGATGGCGGCCGAGATACCAGTCGAGTAGATCAAGCACAGACTGGTGACTCTCCATCCAGTATTGGTGGCGGCCGATATACCAGTCGAGTAGATCAGGCTCAGACTGGTGACTCTATCTAGTATTGGTGGCGCCAAGATACCAGTCGAGTACATCAGGCACAGACTGGTGTCTCTCCATCTAGTATTGGTGGCGGCCGAGATACCAGTCGAGTAGATCAGACACAGACTGGTGACTCTCCGTCTAGTATTGGTGGCGGCCGAGGTACCAGTCGAGTAGATCAGGCACAGACTGGTGACTCCATCTATTATTGGTGGCGGCCGAGATGCCAGTCGAGTACATCAGGCACAGACTGGTGACTCTCCATCCAGTATTGGTGGCGGCCGAGATACCAGTCGAGTAGATCAGGCACAGACTGGTGACTCTCCATCTAGTATTGGTGGCGGCCGAGATACCAGTCGAGTAGATCAGGCACAGACTGGTGACTCCCATCTAGTATTGGTGGCGGCCGAGATACCAGTCGAGTAGATCAGGCACAGACTGGTGACTCTCCATCTAGTATTGGTGGCGGCCGAGATACCAGTCGAGTAGATCAGGCACAGACTGGTGACTCCATCTAGTATTGGTGGCGGCCGAGATACCAGTCGAGTAGATCAGGCACAGACTGGTGACTCTCCATCTAGTATTGGTGGCGGCCGAGATACCAGTCGAGTATATCAGGCACAGACTGGTGACTCTATCTAGTATTGGTGGCGGCCGAGATACCAGTCG
>CM026404.1:31340814-31357261 GCA_014843695.1 Archivesica marissinica | reverse complement strand
TTTATATCTCATACCATTGTTCCCAGTAAATATAGCATATTTATATCTCATACCATTGTTCCCAGTAAATATAGCATATTTATATCTCCTTCCACAATTCCCAGTAAATATAGCATATTTATATCTCCCTCCACAATTCCTAGTAAATATAGCATATTTATATCTCCCTCCACAATTCCTAGTAAATATAGCATATTTATATCTCCCTCCACAATTCCTAGTAAATATAGCATATTTATATATCCTTCCACAATTCCCAGTACATATAGCATATTTATATCTCCCTCCACAATTCCTAGTAAATATAGCATATTTATATCTCATACCATTGTTCCCAGTAAATATAGCATATTTATATCTCCCTCCACAATTCCTAGTAAATATAGCATATTTATATCTCCTTCCACAATTCCTAGTAAATATAGCATATTTATATCTCCCTCCACAATTCCTAGTAAATATAGCATATTTATATCTCATACCATTGTTCCTAGTAAATATAGCATATTTATATCTCATACCATTGTTCCCAGTAAATATAGCATATTTATATCTCCTTCTAAAATTCCCAGTTAATATAGCATATTTATATCTCATACCATTGTTCCCAGTAAATATAGCATATTTATATCTCCTTCCACAATTCCCAGTAAATATAGCATATTTATATCTCATACCATTGTTCCCAGTAAATAAAGCATATTTATATCTCCCTCCACAATTCCTAGTAAATATAGCATATTTATATCTCCCTCCACAATTCCTAGTAAATATTGCAAATTTATATCTCCCTCCACAATTCCTAGTAAATATAGCATATTTATATATCCTTCCACAATTCCCAGTAAATATAGCATATTTATATCTCCTTCCACAATTCCCAGTAAATATAGCATATTTATATCTCCCTCCACAATTCCTAGTAAATATAGCATATTTATCTCCTTCCACAATTCCCAGTAAATATAGCATATTTATATCTCCTTCCACAATTCCTAGTAAATATAGCATATTTATATCTCCTTCCACAATTCCCAGTAAATATAGCATATTTATATCTCCCTCCACAATTCCTAGTAAATATAGCATATTTATATCTCCTTCCACAATTCCTAGTAAATATAGCATATTTATATCTCCTTCCACAATTCCCAGTAAATATAGCATATTTATATATCATACCATCATTCCCAGTAAATATAGCATATTTATATCTCATACCACAATTCCCAGTAAATATAGCATATTTATATCTCATACCATTGTTCCCAGTAAATATAGCATATTTATATCTCATACCATTATTCCCAGTAAATATAGCATATTTATATCTCCTTCCACAATTCCTAGTAAATATAGCATATTTATATCTCCCTCCACAATTCCTAGTAAATATAGCATATTTATATCTCCTTCCACAATTCCCAGTAAATATAGCATATTTATATCTCCTTCCACAATTCCCAGTAAATATAGCATATTTATATCTCATACCATTGTTCCCAGTAAATATAGCATATTTATATCTCCTTCCACAATTCCCAGTAAATATAGCATATTTATATATCCTTCCACAATTCCTAGTAAATATAGCATATTTATATCTCCCTCCACAATTCCTAGTAAATATAGCATATTTATATCTCATACCATTGTTCCCAGTAAATATAGCATATTTATATCTCCCTCCACAATTCCTAGTAAATATAGCATATTTATATCTCCTTCCACAATTCCTAGTAAATATAGCATATTTATATCTCCCTCCACAATTCCTAGTAAATATAGCATATTTATATCTCATACCATTGTTCCTAGTAAATATAGCATATTTATATCTCATACCATTGTTCCCAGTAAATATAGCATATTTATAACTCCTTCCACAATTCCCAGTTAATATAGCATATTTATATCTCATACCATTGTTCCCAGTAAATATAGCATATTTATATCTCCTTCCACAATTCCCAGTAAATATAGCATATTTATATCTCATACCATTGTTCCCAGTAAATATAGCATATTTATATCTCCCTCCACAATTCCTAGTAAATATAGCATATTTATATCTCCCTCCACAATTCCTAGTAAATATAGCAAATTTATATCTCCCTCCACAATTCCTAGTAAATATAGCATATTTATATATCCTTCCACAATTCCCAGTAAATATAGCATATTTATATCTCCTTCCACAATTCCAAGTAAATATAGCATATTTATATCTCCCTCCACAATTCCTAGTAAATATAGCATATTTATATCTCCTTCCACAATTCCCAGTAAATATAGCATATTTATATCTCCCTCCACAATTCCTAGTAAATATAGCATATTTATATCTCCTTCCACAATTCCCAGTAAATATAGCATATTTATATCTCCTTCCACAATTCCCAGTAAATATAGCATATTCATATCTCCTTCCACAATTCCCAGTAAATATAGCATATTTATATCTCCTTCTACAATTCCCAGTAAATATAGCATATTTATATCTCCTTCCACAATTCCCAGTAAATATAGCATATTTATATCTCCTTCCACAATTCCCAGTAAATATAGCATATTTATATCTCATACCATTGTTCCCATTAAATATAGCATATTTATATCTCATACCATTGTTCCCAGTAAATATAGCATATTAATATCTCCCTCCACAATTCCTAGTAAATATAGCATATTTATATCTCCTTACACAATTCCCAGTAAATATAGCATATTTTTATCTCCTTCCACAATTCCCAGTAAATATAGCATATTTATATCTCCCTCCACAATTCCTAGTAAATATAGCATATTTATATCTCCTTCCACAATTCCCAGTAAATATAGCATATTTATATCTCCTTCCACAATTCCCAGTAAATATAGCATATTTATATCTCCTTCCACAATTCCCAGTAAATATAGCATATTTAAATCTCCTTCCACAATTCCCAGTAAATATAGCATATTTATATCTCCTTCCACAATTCCCAGTAAATATAGCATATTTATATCACATACCATTGTTCCCAGTAAATATAACATATTTATATCTCATACCATTGTTCCCAGTAAATATAGCATATTTATATATCCTTCCTCAATTCCCAGTAAATATAGCATATTTATATCTCCTTCCACAATTCCCAGTAAATATAGCATATTTATATCTCCTTCCACAATTCCCAGTAAATATAGCATATTTATATCTCCTTCCACAATTCCCAGTAAATATAGCATATTTATATCTCCTTCCACAATTCCCAGTAAATATAGCATATTTATATCTCCTTCCACAATTCCCAGTAAATATAGCATATTTATATCTCCTTCCACAATTCCCAGTAAATATAGCATATTTATATCTCCTTCCACAATTCCCAGTAAATATAGCATATTTATATCTCCTTCCACAATTCCCAGTAAATATAGCATATTTATATCTCCTTCCACAATTCCCAGTAAATATAGCATATTTATATCTCCTTCCACAATTCCCAGTAAATATAGCATATTTATATCTCCTTCCACAATTCCCAGTAAATATAGCATATTTATATCTCCTTCCACTTCCCAGTAAATATAGCATATTTATCTCATACCATTGTTCCCAGTAAATATAGCATATTTATATCTCATACCATTGTTCCCAGTAAATATAGCATATTTATATCTCATACCATTGTTCCCAGTAAATATAGCATATTTATATCTCATACCATTGTTCCCAGTAAATATAGCATATTTATATCTCATACCATTGTTCCCAGTAAATATAGCATATTTATATCTCATACCATTGTTCCCAGTAAATATAGCATATTTATATCTCATACCATTGTTCCTAGTAAATATAGCATATTTATATCTCATACCATTGTTCCCAGTAAATATAGCATATTTATATCTCATACCATTGTTCCCAGTAAATATAGCATATTTATATCTCCTTCCACAATTCCCAGTAAATATAGCATATTTATATCTCCCTCCACAATTCCTAGTAAATATAGCATATTTATATCTCCCTCCACAATTCCTAGTAAATATAGCATATTTATATCTCCCTCCACAATTCCTAGTAAATATAGCATATTTATATCTCCTTCCACAATTCCCAGTACATATAGCATATTTATATCTCCCTCCACAATTCCTAGTAAATGTAGCATATTTATATCTCCTTCCACAATTCCCAGTAAATATAGCATATTTATATCTCCCTCCACAATTCCTAGTAAATATAGCATATTTATATCTCCTTCCACAATTCCCAGTAAATATAGCATATTTATATCTCCTTCCACAATTCCTAGTAAATATAGCATATTTATATATCATACCATCATTCCCAGTAAATATAGCATATTTATATCTCCTTCCACAATTCCAAGTAAATATAGCATATTTATATATCCTTCCACAATTCCTGGTAAATATAGCATATTTATATCTCCCTCCACAATTCCTAGTAAATATAGCATATTTATATCTCATACCATTGTTCCCAGTAAATATAGCATATTTATATCTCCCTCCACAATTCCTAGTAAATATAGCATATTTATATCTCCTTCCACAATTCCTAGTAAATATAGCATATTTATATCTCCCTCCACAATTCCTAGTAAATATAGCATATTTATATCTCATACCATTGTTCCTAGTAAATATAGCATATTTATATCTCATACCATTGTTCCCAGTAAATATAGCATATTTATAACTCCTTCCACAATTCCCAGTTAATATAGCATATTTATATCTCATACCATTGTTCCCAGTAAATATAGCATATTTATATCTCCTTCCACAATTCCCAGTAAATATAGCATATTTATATCTCATACCATTGTTCCCAGTAAATAGAGCATATATATCTCCCTCCACAATTCCTAGTAAATATAGCATATTTATATCTCCCTCCACAATTCCTAGTAAATATAGCAAATTTATATCTCCCTCCACAATTCCTAGTAAATATAGCATATTTATATATCCTTCCACAATTCCCAGTAAATATAGCATATTTATATCTCCTTCCACAATTCCAGTAAATATAGCATATTTATATCTCCCTCCACAATTCCTAGTAAATATAGCATATTTATATCTCCTTCCACAATTCCCAGTAAATATAGCATATTTATATCTCCTTCCACAATTCCCAGTAAATATAGCATATTTATATCTCCTTCCACAATTCCCAGTAAATATAGCATATTTATATCTCCTTCCACAATTCCCAGTAAATATAGCATATTTATATCTCCTTCCACAATTCCCAGTAAATATAGCATATTTATATCTCCTTCCACAATTCCCAGTAAATATAGCATATTTATATCTCCTTCCACAATTCCCAGTAAATATAGCATATTTATATCTCCTTCCACAATTCCCAGTAAATATAGCATATTTATATCTCATACCATTGTTCCCAGTAAATATAGCATATTTATATCTCATACCATTGTTCCCAGTAAATATAGCATATTTATATCTCCTTCCACAATTCCCAGTAAATATAGCATATTTATATCTCCCTCCACAATTCCTAGTAAATATAGCATATTTATATCTCCTTCCACAATTCCCAGTAAATATAGCATATTTATATCTCCTTCCACAATTCCCAGTAAATATAGCATATTTATATCTCCCTCCACAATTCCTAGTAAATATAGCATATTTATATCTCCTTCCACAATTCCCAGTAAATATAGCATATTTATATCTCCTTCCACAATTCCCAGTAAATATAGCATATTTATATCTCCTTCCACAATTCCCAGTAAATATAGCATATTTATATCTCCTTCCACAATTCCCAGTAAATATAGCATATTTATATCTCCTTCCACAATTCCCAGTAAATATAGCATATTTATATCTCCTTCCACAATTCCCAGTAAATATAGCATATTTATATCTCCTTCCACAATTCCCAGTAAATATAGCATATTTATATCTCCTTCCACAATTCCCAGTAAATATAGCATATTTATATCTCCTTCCACAATTCCCAGTAAATATAGCATATTTATATCTCCTTCCACAATTCCCAGTAAATATAGCATATTTATATCTCCCTCCACAATTCCTAGTAAATATAGCATATTTATATCTCCTTCCACAATTCCTAGTAAATATAGCATATTTATATCTCCTTCCACAATTCCCAGTAAATATAGCATATTTATATCTCATACCATTGTTCCCAGTAAATATAGCATATTTATATCTCATACCATTGTTCCCAGTAAATATAGCATATTTATATCTCATACCATTGTTCCCAGTAAATATAGCATATTTATATCTCATACCATTGTTCCCAGTAAATATAGCATATTTATATCTCATACCATTGTTCCCAGTAAATATAGCATATTTATATCTCATACCATTGTTCCCAGTAAATATAGCATATTTATATCTCATACCATTGTTCCCAGTAAATATAGCATATTTATATCTCCTTCCACAATTCCCAGTAAATATAGCATATTTATATCTCCCTCCACAATTCCTAGTAAATATAGCATATTTATATCTCCCTCCACAATTCCTAGTAAATATAGCATATTTATATCTCCCTCCACAATTCCTAGTAAATATAGCATATTTATATATCCTTCCACAATTCCCAGTAAATATAGCATATTTATATCTCCCTCCACAATTCCTAGTAAATATAGCATATTTATATCTCCTTCCACAATTCCCAGTAAATATAGCATATTTATATCTCCCTCCACAATTCCTAGTAAATATAGCATATAACCCACCAAAAAACAATTATATCTCCTTCCACAATTCCCAGTAAATATAGCATATTTATATCTCCTTCCACAATTCCTAGTAAATATAGCATATTTATATCTCATACCATCATTCCCAGTAAATATAGCATATTTATATCTCATACCATTGTTCCCAGTAAATATAGCATATTTATATCTCATACCATTGTTCCCAGTAAATATAGCATATTTATATCTCATACCATTGTTCCCAGTAAATATAGCATATTTATATCTCATACCATTGTTCCCAGTAAATATAGCATATTTATATCTCCCTCCACAATTCCCAGTAAATATAGCATATTTATATCTCCCTCCACAATTCCTAGTAAATATAGCATATTTATATCTCATACCACTGTTCCTAGTAAATATAGCATATTTATATCTCATCCATTATTCCCAGTAAATATAGCATATTTATATCTCCTTCCACAATTCCAGTAAATATAGCATATTATATCTCATACCATTGTTCCCAGTAAATATAGCATATTTATATCTCCTTCCACAATTCCCAGTAAATATAGCATATTTATATCTCATACCATGTTCCCAGTAAATATAGCATATTTATATCTCCCTCCACAATTCCTAGTAAATATAGCATATTTATATCTCCCTCCACAATTCCTAGTAAATATAGCATATTTATATCTCCTTCCACAATTCCCAGTAAATATAGCATATTTATATCTCCTTCCACAATTCCCAGTAAATATAGCATATTTATATCTCCCTCCACAATTCCTAGTAAATATAGCATATTTATATCTCCTTCCACAATTCCCAGTAAATATAGCATATTTAAATCTCCTTCCACAATTCCCAGTAAATATATCATATTTATATCTCATACCATTGTTCCCAGTAAATATAGCATATTTATATGTCATACCATTGTTCCCAGTAAATATAGCATATTTATATCTCCCTCCACAATTCCTAGTAAATATAGCATATTTATATCTCCTTCCACAATTCCTAGTAAATATAGCATATTTATATCTCATACCATTGTTCCTAGTAAATATAGCATATTTATATCTCATACCATTGTTCCCAGTAAATATAGCATATTTATATCTCCTTCCACAATTCCCAGTTAATATAGCATATTTATATCTCATACCATTATTCCCAGTAAATATAGCATATTTATATCTCCTTCCACAATTCCCAGTAAATATAGCATATTTATATCTCATACCATTGTTCAAAGTAAATATAGCATATTTATATCTCCCTCCACAATTCCTAGTAAATATAGCATATTTATATCTCCCTCCACAATTCCTAGTAAATATAGCATATTTATATATCCTTCCACAATTCCCAGTAAATATAGCATATTTATATCTCCTTCCACAATTCCCAGTAAATATAGCATATTTATATCTCCCTCCACATTTCCTAGTAAATATAGCATATTTATATCTCATTCCACAATTCCCAGTAAATATAGCATATTTATATCTCTCTCCACAATTCCTAGTAAATATAGCATATTTATATCTCCTTCCACAATTCCCAGTAAATATAGCATATTTAAATCTCCTTCCACAATTCCCAGTAAATATATCATATTTATATCTCATACCATTGTTCCCAGTAAATATAGCATATTTATATCTCATACCATTGTTCCCAGTAAATATAGCATATTTATATCTCATACCACAATTCCCAGTAAATATAGCATATTTATATCTCCTTCCACAATTCCTAGTAAATATAGCATATTTATATCTCCCTCCACAATTCCTAGTAAATATAGCATATTTATATCTCCCTCCACAATTCCTAGTAAATATAGCATATTTATATCTCCCTCCACAATTCCCAGTAAATATAGCATATTTATATCTCCTTCCACAATTCCTAGTAAATATAGCATATTTATATCTCCTTCCACAATTCCCAGTAAATATAGCATATTTATATCTCCCTCCACAATTCCTAGTAAATATAGCATATTTATATCTCCTTCCACAATTCCCAGTAAATATAGCATATTTATATCTCCTTCCACAATTCCTAGTAAATATAGCATATTTATATCTCATACCATCATTCCCAGTAAATATAGCATATTTATATCTCATACCATTGTTCCCAGTAAATATAGCATATTTATATCTTATACCATTCTTCCCAGTAAATATAGCATATTTATATCTCATACCATTGTTCCCAGTAAATATAGCATATTTATATCTCATACCATTGTTCCCAGTAAATATAGCATATTTATATCTCATACCATTGTTCCCAGTAAATATAGCATATTTATATCTCCCTCCACAATTCCTAGTAAATATAGCATATTTATATCTCCTTCCACAATTCCTAGTAAATATAGCATATTTTTATCTCATACCATTGTTCCTAGTAAATATAGCATATTTATATCTCATACCATTGTTCCCAGTAAATATAGCATATTTATATCTCCTTCCACAATTCCCAGTTAATATAGCATATTTATATCTCATACCATTGTTCCCAGTAAATATAGCATATTTATATCTCCTTCCACAATTCCCAGTAAATATAGCATATTTATATCTCATACCATTGTTCCCAGTAAATATAGCATATTTATATCTCCCTCCACAATTCCTAGTAAATATAGCATATTTATATCTCCCTCCACAATTCCTAGTAAATATAGCATATTTATATATCCTTCCACAATTCCCAGTAAATATAGCATATTTATATCTCCTTCCACAATTCCCAGTAAATATAGCATATTTATATCTCCCTCCACAATTCCTAGTAAATATAGCATATTTATATCTCATTCCACAATTCCCAGTAAATATAGCATATTTATATCTCTCTCCACAATTCCTAGTAAATATAGCATATTTATATCTCCTTCCACAATTCCCAGTAAATATAGCATATTTAAATCTCCTTCCACAATTCCCAGTAAATATATCATATTTATATCTCATACCATTGTTCCCAGTAAATATAGCATATTTATATGTCATACCATTGTTCCCAGTAAATATAGCATATTTATATCTCCCTCCACAATTCCTAGTAAATATAGCATATTTATATCTCCTTCCACAATTCCTAGTAAATATAGCATATTTATATCCCATACCATTGTTCCTAGTAAATATAGCATATTTATATCTCATACCATTGTTCCCAGTAAATATAGCATATTTATATCTCCTTCCACAATTCCCAGTTAATATAGCATATTTATATCTCATACCATTATTCCCAGTAAATATAGCATATTTATATCTCCTTCCACAATTCCCAGTAAATATAGCATATTTATATCTCATACCATTGTTCAAAGTAAATATAGCATATTTATATCTCCCTCCACAATTCCTAGTAAATATAGCATATTTATATCTCCCTCCACAATTCCTAGTAAATATAGCATATTTATATATCCTTCCACAATTCCCAGTAAATATAGCATATTTATATCTCCTTCCACAATTCCCAGTAAATATAGCATATTTATATCTCCCTCCACAATTCCTAGTAAATATAGCATATTTATATCTCATTCCACAATTCCCAGTAAATATAGCATATTTATATCTCTCTCCACAATTCCTAGTAAATATAGCATATTTATATCTCCTTCCACAATTCCTAGTAAATATAGCATATTTAAATCTCCTTCCACAATTCCCAGTAAATATACATATTTATATCTCCCATTCCCAGTAAATATACATATTTATATCTCCCATTCCAGTAAATATAGCATATTTATATATCCTTCCACAATTCCCAGTAAATATAGCATATTTATATCTCCTTCCACAATTCCCAGTAAATATAGCATATTTATATCTCCCTCCACAATTCCTAGTAAATATAGCATATTTATATCTCATTCCACAATTCCCAGTAAATATAGCATATTTATATCTCTCTCCACAATTCCTAGTAAATATAGCATATTTATATCTCCTTCCACAATTCCTAGTAAATATAGCATATTTAAATCTCCTTCCACAATTCCCAGTAAATATATCATATTTATATCTCATACCATTGTTCCCAGTAAATATAGCATATTTATATCTCATACCATTGTTCCCAGTAAATATAGCATATTTATATCTCATACCACAATTCCCAGTAAATATAGCATATTTATATCTCCTTCCACAATTCCTAGTAAATATAGCATATTTATATCTCCCTCCACAATTCCTAGTAAATATAGCATATTTATATCTCCCTCCACAATTCCTAGTAAATATAGCATATTTATATCTCCTTCCACAATTCCTAGTAAATATAGCATATTTATATCTCCCTCCACAATTCCTAGTAAATATAGCATATTTATATCTCATACCATCATTCCCAGTAAATATAATGATGAACTCAGTAATGTGGTCTTATTATAGGGGGTTTACTTTATTTGTTTAAACGTAGCGCTTACTTTGATGCTTGATATTGTATATCAGTATCCAGTGGACTATCTGTGACTATGCCTTGTACAGGTGGTGTTGAATCGACAACAAATCCATCTGACGTTACGGAGGAACAGAGCTCTGCAGTATTACATGCAGTTATAGTGACGTAATAATGAAGTCCCTCAGAGAGTTGTAACCGCGTGAAAGCAATGTCTGGAATAATAATAATAGTTGTGATGGTGAATAGTAAGCAACAACAACAACAACAACAAAAACGACGACGACGACAACAATAGTTTACTGCATATAACATATATAAGATGCTTAGAGCAAATACAATACTAGCAATTACAAATACAACAGTAGCAACTACAATACTAGTAATTACAAATACAATACTAGTAATTACAAATACAATACTAGTAATTACAAATACAATACTAGTGATTACAAATACACTACTAGTAACTACAATACAATATCAGTAATTACAAATACAATACTAGTAATTACAAATACAATACTAGTAATTACAAATACAATACTAGTAATTACAAATACAATACTAGTGATTACAAATACACTACTAGTAACTACAATACAATATCAGTAATTACAAATACAATACTAGTAATTACAAATACAATACTAGTAATTACAAATACAATACTAGTAATTACAAATACAATACTAGTGATTACAAATACACTACTAGTAACTACAATACAATATCAGTAATTACAAATACAATACTAGTAATGTGCAAACAATGGAACCTACCGGTTCTTATGCCAACCGCTTGCTTTATTAAAACATCTTCGCAATTTTTACACGAGCCAACGCTGACGAAATATTCTACCAAGGTGCTATGTGGATCTAGAAAGCCTTTCCAATGAGCTTGGAATATTGCAGATTGTTCAATATAGTCGAGATCAATACAAGATCCATCCTTTCCCGGAGGACCGTCATACACCTTCCCAGGTACCGGAGGCGAGGTTTCAACAACGAAAGCCCAGGAAGATGTAGCTGTGTAAAGTCCGGCTCTGTTATGTGCCTTAGCAAATAAGAACGTCCATATGCATTACATTAATCATGCATAATGCCACATACATTCATAATCAAAAAAATAGTATATACAATATACTATCCTAACACAGTTTATATATTTTCACCAAATAATTACCAGAGAAACAAAATAATTCAATAATTTGGTAACATAGCAACTGTTTGTGACACGCTCAAAAACGCCTGCTTGAAACATTACACGTTCCCGAATAACCCAGTGATCAATGATAACACGTTATCTATTGTATTGCCATTTAATCCGCTTTATAGTATAATTTATACAACTTTGCAACATTGACACAAGTGTGGGTACAATTACATTATGATATTAATATATGCTACAACTTCAATATTACATATTTGGTTTTGTGATTTGTTGCCCTTCTGACCTTCTCCGTGTTAGAAATAAAGAACTGTTTTGCTTTAGTTATAAGACACACATCAGATAAATATTATATGTATGTATGTTTGTCCACATGGGCTTCAAAGCCTAACTGGAATTTAATGAACTATGTACATGTCTATGATAAACGTGTAAACTATGTTCATGGATTCAGCTATAATTAAATGCCTATTGAATATTTATTATGACTAATGCTTTCAAGATTATGCATTATGTTGAATGTATATAAACTATTAACGGTATTACCTTGACGGTGACGAAGTATGCATGTCCCTCTCTCAGTATCAACGGCACGTTTTCCGCTGTTTTAGCACACTCTTCATTAGTATCGACATATGAAAACACGTCGTCATATCCAGCATGTGTTCCTACCGCCCAGCTATAGTGTGATATCCCACTTTCAACATCCAGGAAAACTCCAGTCCAGCTATACAACAATACAATTCATTATAAAAATTATAGGTAGTAGACGATCATTTACTGTAGATAAATGTAATTAACGCAGTGTAATTAAATTGGTTGGCTATGATATCAAATAAGGAGTTCAGCAACTATCCTATATTACTACACACCATTAGTAACATGTGAACACTATGTATAGCAGTTTGTATATTAACCAAGTTCACATACGGATCTGTAGTCCAGTGGGTAACACGTTGGACTGGTAATGACGGGATCGCAGGTTCGATCCTGCGTCTGACCCTAATAAAATAAACATTCTTTCAGATGGGAGGTTAAACCGAGGTCTTGTGTCGGTGCTTTACACCGTGCACGTAAAAGAACCAGAGGAGACTCTGGAATGGGTCTCTGTCTGTATCATTTCCCTATCACCCAAACATCTAATATGACTAATCTCTTCAGGAGGTGTCGCTCATATGTGCAACCGGTAGCGACGATAGATAAACATAAAACACAAACACAACCAAGTTCATTCAGCTCTCAATTCTTAACAAATGTTGTTCACCTTGCAATACATATTCAAGTGATAGACATAAGTACAGGTTACGGACCTATGGAGGACATTTGTCTTAGCAATGTATTACACAATTCGCATACGTAAATGACATCATCGTAATTGAAACGGAGATACATATATTAAGTTGGTATATAATAAATTATTAATTACACACCAAGCTTCTACAAACTCTGTGTCAGAAATATGCCGAGACGGTAATGTGATGGATGCCTCTGTTAGCTGCGGAGGAGATGTATCTAGCTTGATCCCCTCTGAATTAGCGCTTGAGAATTGACCAGTAAAATCATAAGCTGAATATAAAATTATTATAGCAATCAGTAGCATAACTAAATAAAAATAAAGAAAATAAACTACTCTGTCATTGTATCATCGTGTGTGTGTGATCGCTTGAACATTTTAAGTTGGATAATCACATTCGTATCTGTTTCTTGTAACCTTTGCAAATAATGTATATTTTTAGATTGTAATACTATGTACATTTGTCGAAAATGTACATTTGGCACTGCTTGGCCAATGTAGCAACGTTCCACCCTATGAGAACTTATCAAAGGGAGGAACGTTCCTCTCTTCTTATGAACAGCTATTGCGTGTGATATTTAGTGTTGAATATAATGCACTTATTTCCACACGTGAGTATATTTGCAAACTAAATGAGCTACTATAGAGCAACTATGTGTTGTATCATCTTCAATGCTATCCTTACTTTGTAGCGTCTTAATTAGAAAGACTGTAAATGTTACCTGCATTCTGAAGAAGAAGAAGAATGCTTTATTAAGACTTAAACTTTACAGTTTCTCGTCTGTAACATTTAAACATTTACACTATATATATTACAATATTATGATATATGCAATCATGATGAGGATGGACAAATGATGTAATGATTATGGACATACATGGAAAAATAATGACAATGTCATAATGGATTTTAGACTATGCAAAACATGATCATGACTGTATTAAGAGTGTAGGGAATATTCAACTGGTAATTCATATATCCTAAACAAGTGAATTACGAAGGGATAAAGCTTCATGAATATGAAGCATATACATGTGGAAAATCCATTTTTATAATGGATCCCTATGTAAGTAAGTAAGTATGGAGGGGAGGTACGGTAAGGTAAAGTAAAGTAAGCAAAGTAAGTAGGTTAGTAGGTAAGTAGGTAGGTAAGTAGGTAGGTAGGTAGGTAGGTAGGTAGGTAGGTAAGTAGGTAGGTAGGTAGGTAAGTAGGTAGGTAGGTAAGTAGGTAAGTAGGTAGGTAGGTAGGTAAGTAGGTAGGTAGGTAGGTAAGTAGGTAGGTAAGTAGGTAGGTAGGTAAGTAGGTAGGTAGGTAGGTAGGTAGGTAAGTAGGTAGTAGGTAGGTAGGTAGTAGGTAGGTAGGTAGGTAGGTAGGTAGGTAGGTAGGTAGTAGGTAGTAGGTAGGTAGTAGGTAGGTAAGTAGTAGGTAAGTATGTAGGTAAGTATGTAGGTAGGTAAGTAGGTAGGTAGTAGTAGGTAGTAGGTAGGTAGTAGGTAGTAGTAGGTAGGTAGAGGTAGAAGTAGTAGGTAAGAGGTAGGTAGGTAGGTAAAAGTAGGTATGTAGTAAGTAGGTAAGTAGGTAGTAGGTAATAAGTTAGGTATGTAGGTAGGTAAGTAGGTAGGTAGGTAAGTAAGTAAGTAAGTAAGTAAGTAAGTAAGTAAGTAAGTAAGTAAGTAAGTAAGTAAGTAAGTAAGTAAGTAAGTAAGTAAGTAAGTAAGTAAGTAAGTAAGTATGTAAGTAAGTAAGTAAGTAAAGTAAGTAAGTAAGTACGTAGGTAAGTAAGTAAGTAAGTAAGTAAGTAAGTAAGTAAGTACGTATGTAAGTAAGTAAGTAGGTAAGTAAGTAAGTACGTAAGTAAGTAAGTAAGTAAGTAAGTAAGTAAGTAAGTACGTAAGTAAGTAATAAGTAAGTAGTAAGTAAGTAAGTAAGTAAGTAAGTAAGTAAGTACGTAAGTAAGTAAGTAAGTAAGTACGTACGAAGTAGGTAGTAAGTAAGTAAGAAGTACGTAGGTAAGTAAGTAAGTAAGTAAGTAAGTAAGTACGTAGGTAAGTAAGTAAGTAAGTAAGTAGGTAAGTAAGTAACTACGTAAGTAAGTACGTAAGTAAGTAAGTAAGTACGTAGGTAAGTAAGTAAGTAAGTAAGTAAGTACGTAGGTAAGTAAGTAAGTAAGTAAATAAGTAAGTACGTAGGTAAGTAAGTAAGTAAGTAAGTAGGTAAGTAAGTAACTACGTAAGTAAGTAAGTAAGTAAGTAAGTAAGTAGGTAAGTAAGTAAGTACGTAAGTAAGTAAGTAAGTAAGTAAGTAAGTACTTAAGTAAGTAAGTAAGTAAGTAAGTAAGTAGGTAAGTAAGTAAGTAAGTACGTAAGTAAGTAAGTAAGTAAGTAAGTAAGTAAGTAAGTAAGTAAGTAAGTAAGTAAGTAAGTAAGTAAGTACGTAAGTAAGTAAGTAAGTAAGTAAGTAAGTAAGTAAGTAAGTAAGTAAGTAAGTAAGTAAGTAAGTAAGTAAGTAAGTAAGTAAGTAAGTACGTAAGTAAGTAAGTAAGTAAGTAAGTAAGTAGTAAGTAAGTAAGTAAGTAAGTACGTAGGTAAGTAAGTAAGTAAGTAAGTAAGACGTAGGTAAGTAAGTAATACGTAAGTAAGTACGTAAGTAAGTAAGTAAGTACGTAGGTAAGTAAGTAAGTACGTAAGTAAGTAAGTAAGTAAGTAAGTACGTAGGTAAGTAAGTAAGTAAGTAAGTACGTAGGTAAGTAAGTAAGTAAGTAAGTA
>CM026404.1:31304891-31339814 GCA_014843695.1 Archivesica marissinica | reverse complement strand
ACTAGTGATTACAAATACAATACTAGTGATTACAAATACAATACTAGTTATTACAAATACAATACTAGTTATTACAAATACAATACTAATTATTACAAATACAATACTAGTAATTACAAATACAATACTAGTGATTACAAATACAATACTAATTATTACAAATACAATACTAGTAATTACAAATACAATACTAGTGAATATACAAATAAATACTACAAATAAAATATAATTGATTACATAATACTTAATTACAAATACAATACTAATTATTACAAATAATTTCAATACAATACTAGTGATTACTACAATACGTTATTACAATACAATACTAGTGATTACAAATACAATATAGTGATTACAATACAATACTAATTAAAATACCTACTAGTATTACAAATACAATACTAGTGATTACAAATACAATACTAATTATTACAAATACAATACTAATTATTACAAATACAATACTAGTGATTACAAATACAATACTAGTGATTACAAATACAATACTAGTGATTACAAATACAATACTAGTAATTACAAATACACTACTAGTGATTACAAATACAATACTAATTATTACAAATACAATACTAGTGATTACAAATACAATACTAATTATTACAAATACAATACTAGTGATTACAAATACAATACTAGTAACTACAAATACAATACTAATTATTACAAATACAATACTAGTGATTACAAATACAATACTAGTGATTACAAATACAATACTAATTATTACAAATACAATACTAGTGATTACAAATACAATACTAATTATTACAAATACAATACTAGTGATTACAAATACAATACTAGTAACTACAAATACAATACTCAATACCTACTATTTACAAATACAATACTAGTTTACAAATACACTAATATTACAAATACATACTAGTGATTACATAATACAAACAATACTAGTATTATTACAAATACAATACTAATTATATACAATACATACTGTATTACAAATACAATACTAGTGATTACAAATACAATACTAGTATTACAAATACAATACTAGTGATTACAAATACAATACTAGAAATTATCATATACAAAGTATTACAAATACAATACATTACTATTATACAAATACAATACTAGTGATTACAAATACAATACTAATTATTACAAATACAATACTAGTGATTACAAATACAATACTAGTGATTACAAATACAATACTAGTGATTACAAATACAATACTAATTATTACAAATACAATACTAATTATTACAAATACAATACTAGTAATTACAAATACAATACTAGTGATTACAAATACAATACTAGTGATTACAAATACAATACTAGTGATTACAAATACAATACTAGTGATTACAAATACAATACTAGTGATTACAAATACAATACTAGTGATTACAAATACAATACTAGTGATTACAAATACAATACTAGTGATTACAAATACAATACTAGTGATTACAAATACAATACTAGTGATTACAAATACACTACTAGTAATTACAAATACAATACTAGTGATTACAAATACAATACTAGTAATTACAAATACAATACTAGTGATTACAAAACAATTAGCGAGTCCCATCTGAAAGACTGTTAATATTTGCAAACAATAACTGATGACGGTAAAATAGGAGATGGGGCCCTTCCATCACTAAGTAACGACTGTTCCATGATATTTTTAGACCAATACATTAATAAGAAAATTACATTTGGACCAGTTCATTTATCAAAATGGGTAATTGTGCATAAATATAGCAGATCCTGATGGGACGGCTCGTCACGAGTATGCTCATCTCGATCGATACGTTTTGTAAGCCTATTTAGAGGTATGTGGTGTTGAACGGATTATGGTCGTTGACTTCAAATCACTTGCCCCTAACCGCTGTAGGTTGGAATCCCACTGTGGGTGTCGAATTAGTTCATGTCATGAAGCTATCCAGCTGGCTTGCGGAAGGTCTGTGGTTACGTAATAGTTGAATAATATAGACACAGTCTTTTATTCTAATCACGTTCATACAAATTCATACGTGTGTTATATGTATATAACCAACTGCATACAATTTTATGAAACTAATAATTATTTCTTAATTATGCATTATGGATATTCACATAACCCCTACAAACAACATTCTAATCTGGCCAAGTGTCTGTATCATGTATTTATTTGTATATAAGTGCTACAGCATACTGCATATTATTAAGGTTGTAATAATGATATATATATAAATCATGCAATGTGCCAACAATGGAACCTACCGGTTCTTATGCAATGTGCAAACAATGGAACCTACCGGTTCTTATGTAATGTGCAAACAATGGAACCTACCGGTTCTTATGTAATGTGCAAACAATGGAACATACCGGTTCTTATGCAATGTGCAAACAATGGAACCTACCGGTTCATATGTAATGTGCAAACAATGGAACCTACAATGGAACCTACCGGTTCTTATGTAATGTGCAAACAATGGAACCTACCGGTTCTTATGTAATGTGCAAACAATGGAACCTACCGGTTCTTATGTAATGTGCAAACTATGGAACCTATCGGTTCTTATGTAATGTGCAAACAATGGAACCTACCGGTTCTTATGTAATGTGCAAACAATGGAACCTACCGGTTCTTATGTAATGGGCAAACAATGGAACCTACCGGTTCTTATGCAATGTGCCAACAATGGAACCTACCGGTTCTTATGTAATGTGCAAACAATGGAACCTACCGGTTCTTATGCAATGTGCCAACAATGGAACCTACCGGTTCTTATGCAATGTGCCAACAATGGAACCTACCGGTTCTTATGTAATGTGCAAACAATGGAACCTACCGGTTCTTATATAATGTACAAACAATGGAACCTACCGGTTCTTATGTAATGTGCAAACAATGGAACCTACCGGTTCTTATGTAATGTGCAAACAATGGAACCTATCGGTTCTTATGTAATGTGCAAACAATGCAACCTACCGGTTCTTATGTAATGTGCAAACAATGCAACCTACCGGTTCTTATGTAATGTGCAAACAATGGAACCTACCGGTTCTTATGTAATGTGCAAACAATGGAACCTACCGGTTCTTATGCAATGTGCAAACAATGGAACCTACCGGTTCTTATGTAATGTGTAAACAATGGAACCTACCCGTTCTTATGTAATGTGCAAACAATGGAACCTACCGGTTCTTATGCAATGTGCCAACAATGGAACCTACCGGTTCTTATGTAATGTGTAAACAGTGGGACCTACCGGTTCTTATGCAATGTGCCAACAATGGAACCTACCGGTTATTATGCAATGTGCCAACAATTGAACCTACCGGTTCTTATGTAATGTGCAAACAACGGAACCTACCGGTTCTTATGTAATGTGCAAACAATGGAACCTACCGGTTCTTATGTAATGTGCAAACAATGGAACCTACCGGTTCTTATACAATGTGCAAACAATGGAACCTACCGGTTCTTATGTAATGTGCAAACAATGGAACCTACCGGTTCTTATGTAATGTGCAAACAATGGAACCTACCGGTTCTTATGTAATGTGCAAACAATGGAACCTACCGGTTCTTATGTAATGTGCAAACAATGGAACCTACCGGTTCTTATGTAATGTGCAAACAATGGAACCTACCGGTTCTTATGTAATGTGCAAACAATGGAACCTACCGGTTCTTATATAATGTGCAAACAATGGAACCTACCGGTTCTTATGTAATGTGCAAACAATGGAACCTACAATGGAACCTACCGGTTCTTATGTAATGTGCAAACAATGGAACCTATCGGTTCTTATGCAATGTGCAAACAATGGAACCTACCGGTTCTTATGTAATGTGCAAACAATGGAACCTACCGGTTCTTATATAATGTGCAAACAATGGAACCTACCGGTTCTTATGTAATGTGCAAACAATGGAACCTACCGGTTCTTATGTAATGTGCAAACAATGGAACCTACCGGTTCGTATGTAATGTGCAAACAATGGAACCTACCGGTTCTTATGCCAACCGCTTGCTTTATTAAAACATCTTCGCAAATTTTACACGAGCCAACGTTGACAAAATATTCTACCAAGGTGCTATGTGGATCTAGAAAGCCTTTCCAATGAGCTTGGAATATTGCAGATTGTTCAATATAGTCGAGATCAATCCAAGATCCATCCTTTCCCGGAGGACCGTCATACACCTTTCCAGGTACCGGAGGCGAGGTTTCAACAACGAAAGCCCAGGAAGATGTAGCTGTGTATAGTCCGGCTCTGTTATGTGCCTTAGCAAATAAGAACGTCCATATGCATTACATTAATCATTCATAATGCCACATACATTCATAAACAAAAGAATATGATATACAATATACTATCCTAACACAGTTTATATATTTTCACCAAATATTCACCAGAGAAACAAAATAATTCAATAATTTGGTAACATAGCAACTGTTTGTGACACGTTCAAAAACGCCTGCTTGTTCCCGAATAACCCAGTGATCAATGATAACACGTTATCTATTTTAGTGCCATTTAATCCGCTTTATAGTATAATTTATACAACTTTGCAACATTGACACAAGTGTGGGTACAATTACATTTTGATATTAATATATGCTACAACTTCAATATTACATGTTTGGTTTTGTGATTTGTTGCCCTTCTGACCTTCTCCGTGTTAGAAATAAAGAACTGTTTTGCTTTAGTTATAAGACACACATCAGATAAATAGTACATGTAACTAATTATAATATGTATGTTTGTCCTCATGGGCTTCAAAGCCTAACTAGAATTTAATGAACTATGTACATGTCTATAATAAACGTGTATGCTATTTTCGTGGATTCAGCTATAATTAAATGTCTATTGAATATTTATTATGACTAATGCTTTCAAGATTATGCATTATGTTGAATGTATATAAACTATTAACGGTATTACCTTGACGGTGACGAAGTATGCATGTCCCTCTCTCAGTATCAACGGCACGTTTTTCGCTGTTTTAGCACACTCTTCATTAGTATCGACATATGAAAACACGTCGTCATATCCAGCATGTGTTCCTACCGCCCAGCTATAGTGTGATATCCCACTTTCAACATCCAGGAAAACTCCAGTCCAGCTATACAAAAATACAATTCAGTATATAGGTAGTAGACGATCAGTTACTGTAGATAAATGCAATTAACGCAGTGTAATTAAATTGGTTCGCTATGATATCAAATAAGGAGTTCAGCAACTATCGTATATTACTACACACCATTAGTAACATGTTAACACTATTTATAGCAGTTTGTATATTAACCAAGTTCACAGACGGATCTGTAGTCCAGTGGCTAACCCTAATAAAATTAACATTCGTTCAGATGGGAGGTTAAACCGAGGTCTCGTGTCGGTGCTTTACACCATGCACGAAAAAGAACCAGAGGAGACTCTGGAATGGGTCTCTGTCTGTATCATTGCCCTATCACACAAACATCTAATATGACTAATCTATCCAGGAGGTGTCGCTCATATGTGCAACCGGTAGCGACGATAAATAAATATAAAACACAAACGCAACCAAGTTCATTCAGCTCTCAATTCTTAACAAATGTTGTTCACCTTGCAATACATATTCAAGTGATCGACATAAGTACAGGTTACGGACCTATGGAGGACATTTGTCTTAGCAATGTATTACACAATTCGCATACGTAATGACATCATCGTAATTGAAACGGAGATACATATATTAAGTTGGTCTAATTATAATAAATTATTAATTACACACCAAGCTTCTACGAACTCTGTGTCAGAAATATGCCGAGACGGTAATGTGATGGATGCCTCTGTTAGCTGCGGAGGAGATGTATCTAGCTTGATCCCCTCTGAATTAGCGCTTGAGAATTGACCAGTAAAATCATAAGCTGAATATAAAATTATTATAGCAATCAGTAGCATAACTAAATAAAAATAAGAAAATAAACTACTCTGTCATTGTATCATCGTGTGTGTGATCGCTTGAACATTTTAAGTTGGATACTCACATTCGTACCTGTTTCTTTGCAAATAATGTATATTTTTAGATTGTAATACTATGTACATTTGTCGAACATGTGCATTTGGCACTGCTTGGCCAATGGAGCAACGTTCCACCCTATGAGAACTTATCAAAGGGAGGAACGTTCCTCTCTTCTTATGAACAGATATTAAATTAAATGAGCTACTGTAGAGCAACTATGTGTTGTATCATCTTCAATGCTATCCTTACTTTGTAGCGTCTTTATTAGAAAGACAGTAAATGTTACCTGTATTATGAAGAAGAAGAAGAATGCTTTATTAAGACTTAAACTTTACAGTTTCTCGTCTGTAACATTTAAATATATTTACATTATATATAGTACAATATTATGATATATGCAATCATGATGAGGATGGACAAATGATGTAATGATTATGGACATACATGGAAAAATAATGATAATGTCATGATGGAATTTAGACTATGCATAACATGATCATGACTGTATTAAGAGTGTAGGGAGTATTCAACTGGTAACTCATATATCCTAAACAAGTGAATTACGAAGGGATAAAGCTTCATGAATATGAAGCATATACATGTGGAAAATCCGTTTTTATAATGGATCCCTATGTAAGTAAGTAAGTATGGTGAGGTGAGGTACGGTAAGGTAAAGTAAGCAAAGTAAGTAGGTAAGTAGGTAGGTAGGTAAGTAGGTAGGTAGGTAAGTAGGTAGGTAGGTAAGTAGGTAGGTAGGTAAGTAGGTAGGTAGGTAGGTAAGTAGGTAGGTAAGTAGGTAGGTGGGTAGGTAGGTATGTAGGTAGGTAAGTTGGTAGGTAGGTAGGTAAGTAAGTAGGTAGGTGGGTAGGTAGGTAGGTAGGTAGGTAGGTAGGTAGGTAGGTAGGTAGGTAGGTAGGTAGGTAGGTAGGTAGGTAGGTAGGTAGGTAGGTAGGTAGGTAGGTAGGTAGGTAGGTAGGTAGGTAGGTAGGTAAAAATTATGGCTATAATTCCCCTACAAAAGACTAGGATAGTGACAACGAATTTATGTTTTCGAGTATATTTTCAATGCCTTTGATAGCATTTCTTTACTGATACTTCTTAATAGAATACTGGTTTTATACTGATTGTAATTGCATGCTAACAACCATGTTGCAATGGTGACAATACTTTTGAACAGACCTATGACTTTATGCATACTTCCTACTACCGACGTCATTTATTGATTACATATCATTAATCAGCATATAGCAGCAATTCGATTACAAGCGGGCATTACCAATGACTGTTGCGAAGTATCTATGTCCGCTTTGTAGCTTGAGATCGTGGAACGTTTTGTGATTCGTAAGTCCAACATCCGTGAATGGAACGATATCCAGTCCACCGGCTGTCGTACCTGAATACATATATGGTGTTTTTATTTATATAAATATACACACTCCTATTGCATTAAGGAATTCACAGCGATTTATTTGCAACATTTTATATTTATTGATAGAAATATAACTCAGATTGTATACCCCAATAAACACAATAGAGGTTGATATTATTTCTTGACTGTATGTGACAATAAAAAGTACAATAGTTGAGTTACGCCTATATCTACGTCATTGCATTCAATTACTGGAACATCAATGTTAGTAATGCATCTCTCGGTATTATTGACAACGGTATAGAAACGCGTACGATTTATGACGTCAAACAAAGACTGTAACCAATCAGCAACGTGTTTATCGTTATCGGAATGTAAAGGCAGTAGACTAGAAAGTGATCAACATGGCCAGCGTAAATATATAATAATATGAATATGAATATATTATATTATCAAAGGAACTAACCCAAGGCTACTTCGTAGTTTGCTACACCACTTGTATGTGCAGCATAGCCTTCTTCTTCGACATCAGAGAATGAGTTCCAGTGTACGATCATCTCTGATGTAGATGTCTAAATGTAACATTAATGAATCATTACCACATATTAACATATATCAACATAATAATTATATACAATATGACTGACACAAATAACACATATCAACATATATACACTATGACTGGCACAAATAATACACATCAACATATATACAATATGACTGGCACAAATAACACATATCAACATATATACAATATGGTAGACATAAATCGTTTCATAAACTGTGCTACTTGTGTTATTGAAATATAGTTCATGATCAAGCAAATGTAATAACGCGACTAGCCTCTCATGAGCGTACAAATAAATCAGTCTGGATGCTTTGTAACTCTGATAATTCAGCACGTGGTCGGTTTGTATGAAGTGTGTACTCCTACTATGCTGTAGCGTGATTTCTGAAGCATCTGTCATGTTCTTAAGTACGAAATAATTCCGATAAAAGTAATATGTGTTGGTATCTTAATATACTGTGTAAATGTATGATAAGAACTGTATATATAACACGTGAACGCTACCTTTACTAACAGTCCATATGAGAACAATTGTATACATATCTAGTGGATCAATAATTTGATTTCATATACGTATATAAATGCATGCCGTATCTATATATGGACTGTTCGTTAATGTCAAACTTGTCATCACTATTACTTGCATGGATTCCGTAGTATGTTGCAAATAAAATACAACCAGATATAGTTCTCTCGAGCCTGTCAGAACCGTAAAAACGGGCTTTAGATTGTAAACCCGTAGGTGGATCAATCAAGTGTACACGTTGTATCACCAGACCATTATACCTAATGTATAGCTTCTACATCGTACTCATGTAGCAATTGTTGACGGTTTTAAAATGCATGACAAATATACCTGAAATAAATAGTGTTTATCGTTGCCAATCCATACATCAGCTGACAATGGAGGTGTAAGATCAATTGTCACGCCACTACTACACTCGTCCACTGCTTCCAATTCTTCTTGCCAAAACTCGTGTTCAAGCTGTGTCACGTTCGTGTGTATGCATATTATATAGCGAGTCCCGTGCCTCAGTTCTCCTGGACCGAATTCCACATTGACGTATTCATGTTCTGAAATACAGATATATTAGCATTGCATGGAACTACCAGAGTTTCTGTATAGTGTTTGTCTTTTATGCTGTAACCTCTGTTCAATGTATCTGAACGCTTGGTGGAATTCGTGATAGCGCAGTTGTAGCGTCCCGCTTGAGCCGTTACAACTGTGCCCTTGGGCAAGGCACTTAAATTCCACATACCTTTTCTTAACGTTTAAACTCTATTTTACAACGATTGTGAAGCAAATTTTAACAACTTATATTAATCACTCTCGTTGGCGCGGATGAAAGCGTAAATGTGGAAATTCAACAGTCTCTACTCTCTACCTCGTGGCGAAGTAATTCATCAGGAATGAGGTCTCGAGGGTGATTAATATAAGTTGTAAGAACTTGTTTAGCAATCGAGCTAAAATAAATTGGTATAAACTATGAACATTTGTAGTTTCAGCATAACTCTTACTATGCTATGGATAGCCCGTATGTACTGACTATGGGTAGCCCATATGGTTAGATAGCATATTTTTCTCGTAATGACATTGGTACTTTTCCTCATGCAATCCAGCTAAGCAGTAATGTCCCATGCCTTCTATATATATATATATTCTCGAAGTCCCATTATAGTTAAACGTATGTTATCAAAAAGTTGATCTTAATTTGAAGAACAATGACAAACCTGTTTCACCACATTTGATAGCATCAGGATGCTCACATGGATGAGTGAGATCCAGTTTTTGTGAACGATCATATAACACAGTTGGGTCATCTTCCGTCATCACCAACACTGCCCACGCATAACGTGTGTGCCTACATAAAGAACGAGTGCAGCAAAACATTAAAGCATGCTTTTCCATATTATTCTACTACAATCCAGCGTGGAAGCCCAACTATTTCATTAACAAAGACACGGGAAGGAAATGTACGCCACAAACAAACGTCTCTACAAAACTGTGAAAGGGGGCAAAGTAACATTTTAATGACACTATGTTTGTTGAGGGCCTCGTGGTATAGTGACATAATTATTCAAGTTATTTCATTAAATAAAATCTTTATTAGTACTATTATTATTATTATGATTATCCACTCTTGTTTATAACACAGAATTACGGATATGATTTGCTTTGCAAAATTGGATGAAATATATTCAGTTAATATGTATAACCATCGACAGAAATGGGCTATGGGTGACGATTTCATGATTTATAATAAAACATATGAATCATATAAGAGCATTATGGTACATAGACTATTGCGTTCCTCTTATACAACTGTGAATAACTTATAGGTATTACCTTAGTGTTGGCCATACTGCAGACAACATATTGCTATATGGCGTATAATCTTTATCAGATTCTTCCCATATATCATTCTCTTCCAGCAATATTGTATTTCCTATGTGGGAATCATCTGCAATATGAATTGCCTTGTCAGTGTTCATGTTGAACGTTTATAATGATAGTTCTGATATTACTAACACAAAAGAAATTAGACGATAACATAAATGCTCTGAAACCAGATGATGTCTTTCGAATTCAAAGCTTATATATAGGTATTAACAAAATGCTTCATCTACTGCTATATCTTCTACCAGATCATCGCCAAATTCATTAGATTGAACACTATTGATATGTATGTATGGCGTCGGGGAGAGTAGACAACTTGGTTTAAGCAATATTTATCATTGCAAACATAACTCAGATATAACATGCAACGACATACATAACTACCTAATGCAAAGGATAAAACACGCTGTCCTTGTATTGTTGTAAATGCAACGTAAAACCACCGGCTAAAACATAATAAATAGTAGTATAGGAGTGTGAAGAATGAAGTACAATATTGCTATGTGGTTTCAGGTTTACAAAAGTGGAACAATGTCACAGGAATTCAGTTAGAAAATTGAACAGGTAAATCAAAAACAAATACCATTTTGTCTAAGTGCATTATTTGCAGATTAGTGAGATTTCCATCTTCCACGGAGAGTATCCTGATAACTAGGTAAGAATCAGTGCACAAGCCAGTACTGCATACCAATACTTGCGATATATGTTAACTTAGTATATAATAATGCGAAATTATAAACATTGAATTCGAAACCAAAATGTAGATAGTTTTACCAGACGAGAGCGGGTCTCCGACAGCATCTATAACTACACGTGGTCTAACTTGCTGGACATCAGTGCACGTTCTTATTTCAGATGCCACGGTAGAAGATAAGCCGGCTTTGGTGTAACCCCGCAGAGCAAACATCCAGCATTTAGTAAATGCTATGCTTTCTTGAAGGTCTATTGTGAAATTCATCTGATAAATAACACAAATACAAAGTTGCATTTGAATTATAATTATATTTGAAGAAATCAACGCCCATATAGACTATCAAATTAATTGAACATTAGTATGGATTATGGCACGCCATGCGATGCAATATTCTATATCATATATTATAGTTATTCAATGTATAGATGGTGTATACACATTATATATATATATATATATATATATATATAATATATATAATATATATATAATTATGATGTAAAATATATATTTATTGTGTTACAAAATTAGCGTTTATGGGGTATAATTAACATTATTGGATACAACTTAGTTTTTAATATTGCGAATTTCCTTGATTCTTGCAAATCTATAATTCCAATCAGATAGTTATATCCCCAGCACAACTCTCGCGATTACAGTGTCTTAGCTGTATTGGTCAACGAGGTGTGTCTAATTATAGAATATCTGTTTGATTGACTGTTTTATTTACTTATTTACCGTTTTATCTGGTGTCTTCCCTGTCTGTGAGATTCGCTGCCATTTTGTAAGCAGACGCCCTAATGAGGAATCATCAGCCAACGCCCATTCATAATGATCCATCACATTGTGTGACTGAGTAAAGTCCTCCATATCCGGATCTTTAAAAGGTTCCAGGGATACATCAATCTGACGTTCAGATAGGTCGTATTACCACAATGTTAAAATAGTCATAATAACTAGCAATTTATAGAAAAGGTTGTTAGTTTATACAAACTAACTAGTAATTTATAGAAAAGGTTGTTAGTTTATACAAACTAACTAGCAATTTATAGAAAAGGTTGTTAGTTTATACAAACTAACTAGCAATTTATAGAAAAGGTTGTTAGTTTATACAAACTAACTAGCAATTTATAGAAAAGGTTGTTAGTTTATACAAAATAACTAGCAATTTATAGAAAAGGTTGTTAGTTTATACAAACTAACTAGCAATTTATAGAAAAGGTTGTTAGTTTATACAAACTAACTAGTAATTTATAGAAAAGGTTGTTAGTTTATACAAACTAACTAGCAATTTATAGAAAAGGTTGTTAGTTTATACAAACTAACTAGCAATTTATAGAAAAGGTTGTTAGTTTATACAAACTAACTAGCAATTTATAGAAAAGGTTGTTAGTTTATACAAAATAACTAGCAATTTATAGAAAAGGTTGTTAGTTTATACAAACTAACTAGCAATTTATAGAAAAGGTTGTTAGTTTATACAAAATAACTAGCAATTTGTAGAAAAGGTTGTTAGTTTATACAAAATAACTAGCAAATTATAGAAAAGGATGTTAGTTTATACAAAATAACTAGCAATTTATAGAAAAGGTTGTTAGTTTATACAAACTAACTAGCAATTTATAGAAAAGGTTGTTAGTTTATACAAAATAACTAGCAATTTATAGAAAAGGTTGTTAGTTTATACAAACTAACTAGCAATTTATAGAAAAGGTTGTTAGTTTATACAAAATAACTAGCAATTTGTAGAAAAGGTTGTTAGTTTATACAAAATAACTAGCAAATTATAGAAAAGGATGTTAGTTTATACAAAATAACTAGCAAATTATAGAAAAGGTTGTTAGTTTATACAAATTTATTTTAGCTCGAAGTTTCTTCCAGCATTATATTAACCAATTTTTGCAAAATTGTGCATGCTAGGGGCAAATTGTAGTACAAGCAATTGGATGTCATATAGAAAATCATTTGGATATGCTGAATGCGATGCATGTGTTTACCAAGCTGAAATATGTGTCATTGACCTTGAAAAGGTCAATTCATAATGGCGACCATTAAAATAATTACTGTAACCTAATATCTATTTGTATTTGGGTGCATAATTACTTGCAATACATCTAATTTACTGTAATCAATACTATGCACCATATATACATACACATGTTACCCCTCATATGGTTTAAGGTCAAGGTTAACATTGCTATTAGCGATAAAAATGGTCAATATATAGTTAAATCTGTATGTACCGTTCTCGGTAGAACATACATGCCCAAAATTCACATTTCTTTATATCCTTTACTAGTAGGTTACTCTAATGAATTACTTAACACAGTTAAATGTATGGCAACTCTAAAGCATAATATGTGTACATTGTATGTGCTGTTATATGCAGTCTCTATTTATGCGTTGTCGGCCATTACAAAAAGTTCATACATGGATCTTCACTCTGTTTACACACACATTGAAGTACAGTTCATGTGTGCTTTCCGGCATTTACAACGAAAGGTTCTGCACTGCTGCTTACATGAACAATATATCATCTCTGTGCAGCTGGCTGGAATTGGACTTAATGACATCAGAATGGGCTGAAGACCATGTTCCGTCTGTTTCCATCCCATATCCACGGGATCCGGTAGAACTGGCACACTGCACTGAGCTTGTCGCCATATCATGCTTTGATAATGTACCCTCATTAGATGGAAGCGCAGCGCATCTTGTGTTGGACACATTGCTTCTGGTTTTCCATTCTTTGAGAACTGTAAAACATGTGCTTCATTAACGCAATTAGTTTTTTAAGGTGTACAGCCTGCACATAAATGCCTCTGCGGCCACCATAGTGTTTTCATTGAGTTTCCCCACTCCTAAGTCATTTAGCATTGCACCATGCTGCATACATATTTTCAATGATGACTGTTTGGTATAGTTGGAGATGTATGATGTCGTATCACATCCAGTCAACGCGTGAAATGGCAGCAATGCTGTTACAACGTCTTCGGACAACTTGTCACATGCATCTTTTATTGGAATGTATCTTCTTTTCTTAGCTGTACCTGTCATGAGCCATAAGTGTTGACACTGAATCTGCTGAAAGTGTGAAACTATGAGAAGAAAAACGTCCGTGTGTCCTTGAGGAAATCACTATGGTTGTTTATGGAGTTTGCACAGCATGTGTAATTACTGTTGTTCGTAATGACGACTTTGCTCCCATTTCACCAGAGAACCCTACAGAAGCAACAATATATTTGCCATGCGGCGCCTGTAATATCAGCTTTTCTGATAAAAACCATGCCAAGTCGGCTTTATTCTCAGGTAGAGCCATAAAATGCTTCCAATCTTAGGAAGAGGGACACCTCGGGCTTCAATATGACGTCTGATGGGTTGAGCAGTCTTGGAGCGTCGAGTTCTTGTACTGGCTTTGATGGAGAATTCCCTGTATCTGTCAAACACTATATCAATGCGCTAATATCTGACCCCCATTTGTATGACACACTTTACAAATGTGTCCGCAAGAACTCCAAATGTGTTGGCATCGACTGGTTTACCTAGTGCTACAACAAGTGCTTGACCATCGATGATTAGACAAGCTGGTGGACCTTGTAAATCAATAGTTTCAGGACTTCCACCAAGATAGACTTGTTTCCAGTACGAAGAGAGCCATTCATTTCAGCTAAGGATACAGGTACTGGAATCAATTCATGCATCATGATAGAACGTAAGTCAACCTGTCGGCCTGCTTCATATGCTGTGATCATTTGGCGAAAAACACTCCTGTCTACCTTCAATATCGTCTGTTTGTCTTTATCTTTGCCAGGTTTCTTGAAAGAATATAGGATCGCAAATGTTGCCACATTCTGTTTTCGTAGCGAAGCATGGATCCCAACTTCTGGAATTAAATTCCCCTTATTGACAGCTAATCGCTCTTCTACAATTTAGTGACTTCTTTCTGTCCATATTCTTTTACTCCAATAAGTGAACTTTGAATTTCAACGGTTGCCAAATCTTTAGTGGCTATGTTCTGCAATGCTTCTTTGTTTGAGTTGGGAGAGAGCACACAGAATCTCTGGAATATTGTAAACACAGCATTTGCATCAGCTCTGTCACGCTGTATCTTGATGTTTCACTTTCGGGAAGATGTGTGTTACCTGGGAATAGGTTATACATTGCATGTGTGTCTGATGCAATTTGTGACCTCAAGTTGTATGATAGTGTCCATCTGGAGAGAGCTGTTGTTGATTGTGTAATGCCTACTATTCCAACACCTCGTTTGCCTGAGCCGTTTAACCATTCATGAGCTTGATCTGGATCGACCTGATTGAAACTTGTAGGGGAACGTTTTACAACAAAGTTGCCCTTCATGAATTCACTTTTGATAGATTCAGGGAGCTGGTGCATTTCTGCTAGGGAAACTGGACCCCATCTAGCATAATTCTGGTGATCGTTATCTCATGAAGTATGGCAATATCATACTGAATGATGTTAGATACAAGTCCCATAAACCATCACGTAATGCTCGTGTAAACATCAGAAGGATTGACATGCACTGGATTCTGTTTGGACGTAGTCTCTCATTACTCTCTGAAATTGATTGGTTGTTAGAAGTTCAATCAACTGAATGGTGTGCTGTTCATCTTTCTCTAATTGTAATATCTGTTTATGACATTGTTGATCGACATGTTCTGTATAGGAAAGCATATCGGGTATTACAAGACGCCACAATGTACCGTTAGCTTATGAGCTCCCATGCACTTGTTGTACACCTTCCCTGCTAGTTCAAGTTCCACTGGTCCGGGAGCTAGCAATCCACTCTCTACACAAACGTCTGCTAAACCAGAGCCATCCATATGGTCACCTATGACTTTCAGAAAATTCATGGATATGTGAAGTCCTCCAAGATGTGGGATAAGTGTATGCTGCTATTCGGGAACTGTCCACTTCAATTCCATCAGCCTGCAGTAAAGTGCCTGATCAACTGTAATGATAGTGTACTTTTGTCCAAAATGTGATGATATAGACATACATCATTTCACAACCGTGTTCAAGGTATCAAGTTCATGGGCTGGGGCTAGAATGATCGGTACATATCCAACTGCTGTCTGCTCCGGGTCATTTGACGAAATTGACTGATTGAACATTTTCCACCCAGCTGTTTAGAATGTATTTTGTTTTTGAATGTTGACCGTTTACTTATATACGACAGTGGTATTGTTCTTGGGGATTCAATCGCAAACTGTTCGTACCGTACCTATACATATTCGAGTTCCAGAACATGGCCTCTAGCAGCTACTTGTTGTAACTCCTTTCAATTTCGCTGGTGGCCTTGACCTTTGAGGTTGAAATTACAAACTAATCAAACAAAGGATCATACAATATATGTGGTAACTAAATTATTTAACAACTACATATTTGTACCAATGTGAACACGATATAGTAAGTACAGGACTGTTATTGTTTTTTGCTATTAAAATATGTGTAAAAAATGGTCACCATTTTGAATTGACCTTTTGACGGTCAAGGACACATATGTCGGCTTGGTAAACACCTACATCGAATTCGGCATACCCAAATTATAATAAAACCGCTCGTTTACCAATTGCACTACGATTTGCCCCAAGCACTTTATCTAGGGCCATTTTCATAAAATAGTCTATTATGTGCATGCCTACATTCACCACAAGGAAGTAACTCTACATGCGATGAAAATCAAAAGGAAACATATTGAAAGGTAGACAATGCCCTGCTAATAGGGAATTTGGAAACGACAACACTTACTTATATATAGCAAAACCAAGTACCAGTTTAATTGTAATAGATCTCACACACTACTCGTTTTTATATTATTAGGTATATAAAGAAACATTTACCTAAAATATCTTATACCAAAATGATAATATAGTCCCTACAGATCTGACAACCCAGTGGTACACTTAGTCGAATTATCAATACATACCAATGTTGTGTTTTCTGTGTAAATGACTGTCATCTGTCCTGTTGTTGGTGGGTTTGGAGTAACAGTTACACCATCACTATGTACAGGCTTGAAACAATACTGACTGGCACAGAACTTGAGGGATACTCTATAGGTTCTTCCAGGAGATAAGAACAAACGACTCTCCTCCATATAAAACGCCGTTGTCCTTAAATATTGGTAGTCTGCATGCATTTTCCAAATATCTAACAAAATGATATAGAAAAATAAATGCTCGTCATTACTAATAGCATAAAGAACATAAATCGCTACATGCACACGAAACAATTATTGTAACAGTGAACTGGCATGTACCCGAGATTATGGAACATTTCTGATTTCACAAGCTCACGTGATTTGATTGGTTTTATTCCGAGTTTTAATGTCAGCTGAACAAATCAGTGCTTGAGACTGATAGTGCGGTTGGAGAACAGTTTTATAACCTCCAGACACGGTGTGTTTGCATGATTATGATTTACTAATGATAATGAATATATAACACACATATACATGCATTGACAAACATTAAAAAACATAGCAAGATCAACTCAATAGACATGAACCGAATGTACACTTGTACTATTTTATATACCTGCGATTGGGGCTCTTTCCTCTATTGCCCAATATACATCGTGCAGGTAATGTTGCTTGTGTTCCGGGATTATCCAATGCGCTTGAAGGACATTAGTAGACGCCTGGTATTCTCTATCAGTTTTACATACCAATCGTTTATCCTATTGATATAGCAGTTACTTTGAAGACAGATTCAACACATGATTTTGACATTAGATAAGATGCAAAATAGACACAACAGCGTCACATAATAACAATAAAACGGCTGAAACTAACATTTAAGAAATACCTAATGAACATAATGCACAAATAACTCAGCCAACTGTTTGCGTGTATTTACGTTTATTTATCGTCGCTATTGGTTACCCATATGAGCGACGCCATCTGAAGAGATTAGTCATTTTAGAGTATTGGAGGATTGAGCAATGATACAGAAAGATATCCATTCCAGAGTCTCATCTGGTTCTTTTACGTGCACGGTGTAAAGCACCGACACGAGACCTCGGTGTATAGTCCCATCTGAAAGACAGTTAATTTTATTATTGTCAGACGGGGGATCGAACCTGCGATCCTTGGATGACCATTTCAACGTGTTGAGCACTGGACTATAGATCCGTCTGTAACCAACTGTTTGGTGACAGGGTATATGAGTATACAGTGCCTGCGGATCGGGGAATATCACTCCTGATCGGCAGTATATACCCATATACCCTGCCAACAATCCAAATAATATATAGTAGTGTCCCATAGATATATATATGATATATATACACTACCTCGTCATGGTGAGATTTTGTCAGATTGAGATCTGAAATGACAATAAACTTCAATATAAACGACGGCACAATAGCAAAGTGTTTTCTTTCCGAGACGTTAAAATTCAATTATATTATTTGTTAAATAAATAGCACAGTGATTGTACCTAAACTACAAATATGCATAGATTGAAACTACTTTTCTATTTACTTTCGAATAGAATATGTATTATATAATAATAGTATGTCGCAATATGTCTAAAACTCACCCGGGAACAAGATTACTACAAATACATAATATACGTACAAGATAATAGGGTTTTCAATCAATATATTTCCCTGGTGAATTGAAATTGGTTGGCAATATATTGATGCAAAATCATTTAAATTAAATAACCCCATGTGGTCTTATTTCATATTATATACATGTATATACACTAACACATATACACGTATATACAATTATATTTTTATTATATGCAGTGTTCATGTTTTCCCCGGCTGTATGAACTATACCTCCATCTATTGACGCATTGCACACCGGCCCATCAAATACACGTATTCCATGAATATCGTCACCAGCATCGACAATAGTGACACCATCAGATATAGCAGTGATGTTTCCAGCCTCTGTTTCGGCTATCACTAGTTGATAGTATGTCTATAAAGAGGAAGACAATTAAAGTGTGGCAAGATAGTACATGTATATAAAGAAAAAAATGTTTATGAATCTCTGAATCAATAATTATTAATCATTCTGTTTTATCAAATTATTATTAATAATAAATATTACTGACTTTAAGAATAAATAGCCAAGTTATGAAACGTGCAAGTAACATTAATTTTGAGAGCTATCTTCCAGAAATAGATGAACTATTTCCAAACTACCAGCATGCTAGTATCTAGCCTGAGACCTAACCATTATGAATATTTGAATCAGATGTACTGCGCCCATACCAGAAACATATGAAAGCATATAGTATGTATGTATAAACATTCTTCATGTGATGTCTATTTATCAACCAAAGCATGTTTAGGACAAGAACACAATTACATAATTTCTGTAAACTGAATGAAGTTATGCTCATATCTGCTAAGGTCCGCCTCCGTGCTCGAGTGGTTATGGTCGCTGTCATGCATACCCCACTGTAAAATACCATCAAAGGAGATAAACTATATACGCTATGCTTCCGTTTTAATCCTTTCCTGTATACTTACTTCTTTGATTGTGTGTACATGTATTGTTTTGGATTGTGTGTACATGTATTGTTTTGTGAATGTATATAGTGGAATAAATATGTTTGAGTCAACATACCATCACTGATGGTCACGGGTTCGAGCCCCGTTAGGTAAATTGCCCGCCGGCGAAATAGCCCAAAATGGTGCTGTTGCAGGCGTAAACCCCGTACAAACAAACCTACCTGATACGTTATCAAATCAGCTTTGTTGAAGGTGTGTGTGTTTGTACTGTCGCCCTCATCACAAAACATTACGTCTCTGCCGCTATTGTTGGAAATACATATGATAAAACGAATATCTTCATGTGGATGTTCAAATCCCGACCATCTAGCCGACAGTGTTGAAGTACTCGTCTGGAAGTCGATGTCATCAATGTCCACAAACTGGAAATCAAGTCGAAAGGTCGAGAACCATATTATATAATCGTACAAATTGCTTCAGTATTATTAAAATCCTGTCGTGACGTCATACGTATGTACTTGCAGTTCATTATTATTAAATTACTAGTAATATTGGACAGCTTTCAAAAGTGTGTGTATGTGCGTGCGTGCACTGGTAATAATATTACTATGAGATCAGATAAAAAACAGGAGATACTATTATTTCTGCAGTTGTAGTCGATTAGCAACCACAAAGGTAAACCAAAACGGCTTCAAAACCAAATTTTTTTATTATTTATTTCTCCTAGTATACGAATATGAAGTTCATTATATGTACACATTGTTGCATTTTTGTATTAATTCTCTTGTCAATTGAATTTGTCAGAGATGTAGAGTTTGCTACTATTAGCTGTATTTCAGCAATCAATTATACATAGTTGGGTAATTAGATTACGTAATATTGTTATAGATGGTGGACCGTAGCATATATCCGCCATCTTGCTGTGTTTCAACAAGCATTTAATATTAACATATGTTTTAGTTCCAGGCTACTTTTACCGCTCAACAATCATTTTCAGATTATAACTGAGATATCTGGTTGTTGTGGCTGAGGGAAGATTTCTAAAATGTCCCGGATGTGCTCAATTGCAACCTCTCCAATCTCACAAATCTACCGACATCTTTCTCCGCACATATCAGTTATCACATGTTCCTGATAAGAATCAAACTCTAATAATACCCATGAAAGGCGACTGCTAGAGACGGCGATCTAGAACAATCGAGCTAAGGAAGTTAATATAAGGCATATGATATACGTGCATACATGAACGTGTCATTAGTAACATTACCTGCTTAGACGAATCAGTGTCAATATCCTGAACGATCCCCTGGGAAGCTAGTTTAATATCGTGCCTATATCCCGTCGATGATGCTGTCACATACTGCCCAGCTGTATCCCTCACTTTAATCGTAACAAAGTAGTCTTGCTCGCCATGGAGATGCCATGGCAGCGATTGTGTTGAAAAGGCTGTACACGTGACCGGTTTAAGCATCAATTTACAACTTCCTCCAGCAGATATACGGCGGAATGTAACAATATCCTTGCCATTCCTTGTAGAACCTGTTTGGGAACAATGCTAGTGATTAAGGAATGCCGAATCTTGAACTAGTATTAACTTGTTGGATATAATTCAAAACGTACATCGGTTGCTAATTTGTTTTATTGAACATTGGAACTTAGATCGTATAATACAAATACACATAGAATGATTAATGGACATTTTGTAATGTCACGTTAACTGTTTAACTTAAAGTGTGTAATAGCACAATTGATATGCGTTTGCATCAGGACACATTTTTATTCAAAAAGTGTGTTGCTGTATAGATATATTAGATAAAGTAAACAAGATACAAATACTTTTTTTATTGTTATCTTTGTACAAACAGCACACCGAGGATAAAACAAAATAAACGAACATCTCCAGATCATAAGATTAAGGTAGTATTAAATAAATGTAAACTTTATCGCATCTAGTTTCAATAAGTACATATAGCTATTTTTCTGTTGACAGTTATTTATCTACAATATCATGTACGTCATCAGTTGTTTCCAATACAGAGTGTTCCATACATATAATAGCAAATTAAGTATATCCAATATAAATGTGGACTGACCTAATGCAGCTTCGTATGATAAGGCATTAGGATCGCCATGATCTGTAAATGCATTTTCTTCCCAACGTGCGATTAGAAATGCATCGTCTTCTGTATATTCTACGGATAGTGTTATCTTTCCAGAAAAATCCGGTTTTGTCGAGTCGTATATGAACGGACCCACAATCTGCATGCAAACAACAGAATGTTACTATACACATACACTGGACAATATGAATACACTATGTAATACAATCGTTTTCAAGTTTATTGTCACTGAGTGACATCACATGTGTTGCTATTATAGCCCTTGAGAGATAAAGTACGAGTTATCCCGAAATGTATATTGGTCCTTTCAGATGGAATCCGTGTTGTTCGCTAGCCAGGCATTCCAGTATGATAAATGTGAGTTTATCAAAATAATGTTACTCAATACTTTTTACAGTAAAGTCCCGTTAAATTCATTACAACATTATGATATAAGTCAAGATTTAATCGTAAGATGAGAAAATGGATACCAATTGATATCATGTTGTTCAAAAGAAACAACGATAAAAACAGAGGAAACCAATTAAAATGAGATATACCACGAAAAGAGTATTCAGGGGAAATTACTGACCACGGTCTCTCACTGAAACATATGTGTAACCTTGCATATTAACTTCTAAAACTAAGACAAACTCTGATAAAACACTACCTTTGAAACCAATAGACAGCCTATTCTTTGAGTGAAGTTGCGTTTGTTTGATGAGATGGCATACCTGTATGTCAGAGATATCGGACTTTGTTATAGCTTTTATCATTATGGAAAATCGTTCTCCATTGAAAAGATCTGGTTGGAATAAGCGTATATGCTGGTGATGATGAGATGACGTAAATGTCATGACGTCAGGAAATGGAGAGTTTTCAGTTGCAATACCAACTTCATAATCATGCACATTTCCTGCTCCGTATGTCACATTCCACGAAATGTCAACCTATATAAAATAAAGAGAACAGTAATATGAAAAGTCTGCATTGCATTATGAAGAAAACCTCGTACTTATATCAACATAAAATTGCTTACAGTATATGAACAAACCTAACATGGCAAGTAACGACAAGAAAAGACATTTCCATCTACACTGTCACATTATATTGATTTCAATCTAGTTGCTGTGGTGTAACGGATGTGGTATCAACCTCGACACCGATTGGTTGTGAGTTTGAACCCAGCCAGACCCACAGTGGTGTTGTAGACTCTTGAATCCATTATGCCTCTTCGAACTCCCTTATTGCGATGTATTGCATTAGGAATTATGTCCCTTTGAGCATCTAGTCCAAAGTTGTACGACATTGATTCACAATGGAGTGTAAGAAATATATGCATGCATACATGCATGAATGCATTGAACGAGCCGAAACATACTTACTCGAACACATATAGGTATCACATGAAACACTTCCAACAATCTGCTCTTATTATTTGAAATATACTACTGTTATATTACTGGAAAATTTACCTGTGAATCGGATGTTATGTAGACAATAATATCTTCATGAACTCCGTGTAGAAAATTGCAATTCCCGTTTAAGATTACTCTGATGCCCGTTCCGTTTGCAAATCTTTTATGCGGAAAGAGATTCAAATTTCCAGAGATGGGAGTAGCTTGGTTGCTGAAACATTAAGATTCATTAAATTTGTATTAGCAAGCAATACATAATTGGTTAGATAAGATAGATAAGGCCCGATAATTCGAGATCAGGTACGGCAGCATATGTTTTGCAGATATTTCTTGATATTTAATATAATGTGTTATAATATATGTTATATTCGGACAACTGTAGGTCACTACATGTTGTCAGTCATACAATTCGACCCAACATATTAAGCAAGCATATGCACAAGCTATATTAACATTATCCAAAGAGATTGCTATAACTATGTTTATCACATAACGTTTGCTTGTATTCAGCTTAATACAGCCGTCACATATTTTCATATATTATGTATACACGCGTAATATCACCTTGACGGATTCTGATTGGCCACGGTATGACAGCTTGCTTTATACATTCAAAATATACATGTAGGTTGTGTTGATGCTTTATTGGACAGACGGATCTGTAGTCCAGTGGTAACACGCTGGACTGGTAATCCAGGGATCGCAAGTTCAATCCCCCGTCTGACCATAATAAAATTAACAGTCTTTCAGATGGGACTTTAAACCGAGGTCTCGTGTCGCTGCTTTAGACCGTGCACGTAAAAGAACCAGAGGAGACGATGGAATGGGTCTCTGTCATTGCACTATCCTCCAATAATCTAAAATGATTAATCTCTTGATGATTGAGCTTATTAACCTCGCCTCCGGCGAACCACGTGAGCGAGCGTAACTAATCTCTTCAGGAGGCGGTGCTCATATGGGCAACCGGTAGCGACGATAAATAAAAGTAAAACACACACATGCTTTATTGGTTGAAAATCAACTGTTAAATCAATAAAATGCTACCTATGGACTAGCAACATAACTATATGATCAAGGGTATTGTGTCAATAATGTTCGGGGTTGATTACCAGGAGTATTTGCTACGACGTACGTATGTACCTTACTGATGTTATTGATTACCAGGAGTATGCCCTACGGCGTACGCATGTACCTTACTGATGTTATTGATTACCAGGAGTATTTCCTACGGCGTACGCATGTACCTTACTGATGTTATTGATTACCAGGAGTATTTCCTACGGCGTACGTATGTACCTTACTGATGTTATTGATTACCAGGAGTATGCCCTACGGCGTACGCATGTACCTTACTGATGTTATTGATTACCAGGAGTATTTCCTACGGCGTACGCATGTACCTTACTGATGTTATTGATTACCAGGAGTATTTCCTACGGCGTACGTATGTACCTTACTGATGTTATTGATTACCAGGAGTATGCCCTACGGCGTACGCATGTACCTTACTGATGTTATTGATTACCAGGAGTATTTCCTACGGCGTACGCATGTACCTTACTGATGTTATTGATTACCAGGAGTATTTCCTACGGCGTACGTATGTACCTTACTGATGTTATTGATTACCAGGAGTATGCCCTACGGCGTACGTATGTACCTTACTGATGTTATTGATTACCAGGAGTATGCCATACGGCGTACGCATGTACCTTACTGATGTTATTGAGATGTAACAATGCCCAACACAATACTGGCAAACAGGGACGATGCTGTTGTCTTCACATTTATGATTGCTGTTACTACAGTAATGTAATAAAAGGATGTTACACTCGTGGCCATTTCATACCATATTGTATGAAACTCGTTTTGGGATTTTACTATGAAGCTCGCACAAAAGGTTCGCTTAATAACAATATTCCAAAACTCGTTAAATTAAATATGGTATGGTATAACATCCTGTGTATATAGTGTGTGTTTATTATAGTGTCACCCCTATTTAAAGGGCCAGCTATTTCTGACCTTTCTGACTCTTTTTATGAACATCAGTCAGTACTTCCCGAATCCTATGCGTGTATGCCAGGCCTATCATTACAAAACCCTGACGATGTTCGAACCTTCGATCCCCCTCCGTAGGCGAACGCCTTAACCACTATGCCATGGAGAGGGTTATATGCGATAATACTATTATCCAAATGTGAAATATTTATCTATATATTGATATTTTAGTTTTACTGCGATGTTGAAGATATAAACTTTAGTAACTAGATCTGCGAGCCATTCTGTATATTAGTATCTAATTTATAATGAAAAGAATGTAACAAATCATAAACAGAAGTGACAACGTTAATAAGTTTAACGGATTTGTAGACAATCCACACACGTTACATCGTCCAATAATACTGAAGTATATGTCCTTACCCGCAATAATTCGACAAGTCTGTCACTTCTTCTATCTCTCGGTTTCGGTGCAGAATATACACCTTGTTATTACTAGAATCTCTGATTAGTCCGCTTGCTGTCACTGCACCGTGAACCACCACCTCGGATACAACTGCCGGTGCCGAGTCTATTGTAACTCCGTCAGAACAGACTGGTTTGCTGTGCGCCAACGCGTGGTTAAATGCCATCACAGTCATGTGGTATTTTCCTGATCTAGTTGCTCTGAATTCTGCCGTATTGTCGTATGTCCAGTTCACCATTAAATGTGTCGGTGTGTATATATCGAGTTCTTGTTCATTCAAGCAATGTTCGCTAAAGCCAAAAGCATAAAACCAGACGGCACTTTCCTTGTCAAAGAACCCGCCCCAGTGACCAGCTAGTTGTAGAGACTGTTGGAAGTCTACTTCAGGGTCACCAGGAACACCATCGTGAACAGTACCTTCGTGTGGTGGTGATGTGTCAATTGTGATCTGGAATAAATGCATACTTAATGTAAACAATATTACTTCGATTCTAATATGACCAAAATGCGCACACATAGTTGGTCATATATTTTATGGAGTGCGTAGTTGACGTTACAAAAACTACCAAATATCTATTAAACTGAATCCAGGTTAAGTAATGTTTTAATGTAGATTTAAACACGGTAAATCCCTTCTTTGCGTATACAGACAAAATGCCGAGCAATGTTAGAATTATAAACTAGCATACCTTCTTGTGTTGAACAGATATCAATCCTGCACTGTTGATCACAGTAACTTCAATATAATAATCATAGTCATGTTCCCCGAGTTCTTTTCCGAAACTTAGACCATTGCTACCGTTGTGGGTTATTGGTGGTTTGATTTGATAATGTGTGTGGAAGCATCCGTTATAAGGTGAACAGTAACAGTTAGATCCTCTAGGATACCCACCATAGCGCGTCTGACACTCGCTTAATGACTGTAAAATACAATGTGAGTAATTAAATGTCAACATACGAGCATGCAGCGAATTCATATGCCATCACAGTATATATATGTGTGTGTGTGTCTGTATTTGTTGATTATATTTGTATGAGTAATTGATTTATATTATATTAAAAGGCCTATTCTGTGTAGCTCAAAATATAATAATTCATATAAACTAGGTAGTATTTTGTTGGCGTCATCTATGTTCATTCCTTTTACGACACACGTACATTTTGTATATAATTCAACTTAACCCTTAAAATGGTGAATACATGGGAATGAGCAAATAACATATATCCAAATTATGATATATATTGTTATCTATTCAGTCAAGTATTTAGCTCCACGAGTATCAGAATAGCAAACACCACAGACTGATTAAATTGTGTCTGACAAGGCTCTATGTAGTTTGCAAAACTCGTGACTAGTAAGTTAATGGTTAACATTTAGACGTGATTAACATGTTATGGGTTAAGTATTATCAATACGACGGGCCTGCTCACTTATATAATAATATGTATTATTTAACATAGCTAACATAGTACTGCTAGTGTGTGACATAGTCGATGTCGGATTGGTAGGATACCATATATCCCATATCAACGGACACTGAATGTATTGAAGCGAGAAATCTGTATGTAAATGCCCAACATATGTTTAATAGACTTAAATGTGAGCATAGTAGGGAACACTTTTGTTATAATAAAAATATATATAAAGATTTATGTAAGAGAAAACGATATGCTAACAAGCGAAAAAATGAAACATGCTAAGCCAAAACAGTTTTGGAAATATTTTAAACGAACTAATAACAAGTCTGCATCTAATAATATAACTCTTGAAGATTTAAAAACGTATTTGTCAGAGTTAGGAAATGATGCTGCACAATCTGAAAACCCGGATGCAGAGCATTTTTGTGATAACCATGACTTCGATAATTTAGAGTGTTCATTTGATGAGCTTAACAGGCGTATAACTATTGAAGAAATTGTATCTGTTGTCAAGGGATTAAAAACAGATAAAGCCATGGGTAATGATTTTATTATGAACGAATATTTGATTACAGGTATCGATATTTTATCAGGTCATATATGTGATATTTTTAATGCTATTTTGGTGTTATTATCCCGTTGCATAAAAAGGGTGATACAAACAATGTAAATAACTACAGGGGAATAACATTAGTGAGCTGCTTATCTAAATTGTTTAATTCAGTTTTAAATAAAAGAATTGTTAAATTTTGTGAATCAAATAATGTAATATAAGATGCACAGTTTGGGTTCAGAAAAGGGCGTTCAATGGTTAATGCGTTGTTTATTTTAACCAATATTGTTCAAAACTACTCGTTTTATAACAAAAGACTGTATTGTGCATACATTGATTTATGTAATGTTTTGATACTATTTATAGAAATGCCATGTGGATGAAATTATATAAATGTGGTATACAAGGAAAGCTGTTAAGGATTATTAGAGATATGTACAAAAAAGTAAAGTCTTGTGTTAGAAATTGTAACAGTTATACTGATTATTTTGAATATGCGGTTGGTTTACGACAAGGGGAGATAATGTCTCCAATTTTATTTTCTCTTTTTGTCGAAGATCTGGAACTATTTTAATACTAATACAGGTTTGATAATAGATGATATTGTATTAATGTTACTGATATTCGCAGACGATATGGTTATATTTTGTAAATCACCACATGAACTACAAACTAGCCTAAATAAGTTACACGAGTACTGGGGAGTTATGGGGCTTAAAAGTTAATACAATACAAACTAAGGTTTTCGTAAAAGTGGTGACCTACTTGCAAATGAACCATGGACATATAATGGGGTCTCATCAACATCGTGAATGATTTTAACTATTTGGGTACTGTTTTAATTATACTGGTAACTTTACCCTGAACCAACAATATGTATCTGGTAAGGCCTCAAAAAAATTTTAATATTATTTTAGTTAACCAAGTTAAACCTTAAACCGAAACTACTTTGTCAGCTTTTTGATGCCTTTGTTGGCTCTATTTTGAACTACTCATTTGGAATTTGGGGGTTCACCAACTCTAAAGAGCTGGAAAGAATTCAATTGAAATTTTGTAAAAGTATTTTAAATGTAAGGGTCATTTCTTGTTCCACAGGAGTTTACGGGGAGCTAGGTAGATATCCCCTTTATAGTTCACGTTATATTCGCACTATTAAATACTGGTTCAAATTATTAAATACAGATAATATCATCCTTAGGAGAGAGAGTATATAATCAATATGTAAGTGATATGAATAATGGTGCTAACAATTGGGTATCACAACTTAAAGACATGCTATGTAACTATGGGAAGATCCATATTATGTAAATGTTAATACTTTTATATGTTTGTTTAAACAACGGATTATTGATTGTTTTATACAATGGTGGTTTGTTAGTAAAGACACAAGTGGTGTGCTTGTATTGTATAATAGTTGTAAATTGCGATTTGAATACGAAACATATATCGATAATATTCCATATTAATTACGATACTTAATAACTAGGTTAAGAATTCCAGCTCATTCATTAAGACACCATACAGGTAGATATGGCCAAAATAAAATACCACAAAACGAGCGGTTTTGCTCATGCTGTAAATCGAGAGCTTTGGAAGATGAATACCATTTCATACTTGTATGTAAATGCTATATGCATTTGCGAATCAAATTTATTAAAAAATACTACTTTATAAGACCAAATATGGCAAAGTGTATTGAATTGTTACAATCAAACAATAGAACTATATTATTCAACTTAGCATTATACTACAAACAAGCTGTTGCTATAAGAACTTCGATATTAAATATCATAGAAGTGCATTAACCTCTAAAATAGGTTATTAAATACAGTATAATATTGTTGTTGATCAAGTTATATATAAGTAGAATAAGCGGTAAGCATCCTTCAATATACGTACCTTGTTTCCCAGAATAAACAAGTAGACATGCACATGTATATTTGCATAAATACTAAATACGTTATTTGTAATTTAAAGTTTATTATCTCTAGAAACAAATATATATCTATTCTAATTCTATTCTAAAATTTCTACTCATTGCATGTATAATTTGCTTGTATGACATTGATCACGTGTAAATAGTATGTATAATATGTATATAATTATGACTATGTACTATATGCATACGTCTAAATAAATAAACGTTATATTATTATTATGATAATCTCACACAGCGTGTCCTGCTTGTCCTATTTCAATGTAGTGCATAACCAGAATGTTACCTTGGTTTCACCTTGCGGAGGTTCGTGAGATTTACCATGAACAACAACGTTCTTGGTAAAGTTGTCGAATATCTTCCAGGAAACTGCATGTATACCACTGTGATAGTCGTACACTTCCCATTCAATCCTGTTTCGTGTGACAGATTATATAAGTATAAAACGCAAATTACAATAGTATAATTTTAATATGTTTATAACTCCTACACTGTTGAATAAAATGTAGTAGTTATAGTTCACAAAGATGGCAATGACAGATGGTCAATTTAATTGATAAATAAAATATGTTTATACCAATTTAATTCAATTCAAAATCTTTATTTCCTACATCCAGAAGATATACCTGGTATATAAAAACATTGATAAGGGTACAATATTACTGACATATCATTATAATATATGCTATGTAATATGTATAATACATACAATACACACATTTAATATCATTATATATCTACACATGTATGTATACCGATGCTCAAAAGAAAGTCCCCACCTGAGAAATACACCATGAACATGTTCTGAGTGGATCAATTTATTCATTCTTTTATTATTTATTATCTTCCATATCTCTTCCACAAGATGTGCAAAATTGAAAAACATCTATTAATAAAAAGTACATATATAAGATTTTGTAAGGTGGTACCCCTCAATTCACAAAATAGAATTTTGAGATTTCATATTACTTATTTTACGCATAAAACTCTCCAACTATTTGTTTCCAATACACTACTCACGTGTTACTTAATTAAAAGTAAATATATTTAAAACCACTGATCCTTGACTTATTCTGCACAGGTGAGACGTTTTGCACGTGTACTGTACAGTTGAGTTGCCAAACAATATAAATTTAATAAATTCGTGACCTCCTACGGAAATGTAACTAAAAGGTCAACAATTGTTTCATTTTGTATAAATAACGACAACACAATATGCCTCGACTTCCGGATAATATTCGGGCCAGTGCTATCGCCAGATCTTGAACCAATAGAACATGTATGGGCAGATCTTAAGGATAGGGTGTACAACCACCAGCAAACGTAACGTCCAGGACCTGCGTGTTACATTAAATCAAGAGTGGAGGAACATTCCACAAGCTAGATTAGCAATATAGTTACTTCTATGAGATGGGACTTTCTTTTGAGCATCGGTGTATACTGATATTATAGACTCTTTGCAGGATAGTTTTAGTAATATAATAATATTGTATCGTTTCCTATACTGTGTTCTGGTATGAAGTTCACAAGTGTCAGTAACATTGTTCTCATTTACGTGGTGGGGTTTGTTCAGACAAACAAACTATATACATGTACATACAAACATTTGAAAATCAACACATTTTACGTTATCATATCCAAAGACACACAGACACAGACTCATAAACTTTGCAAAAAGCAGATAACCCGATTGAGCAGAACAGAACGGGCCGTCTGGTCAGGATATATGATGAAGCACATGTCCGAATACCAAACAACATAGATCCAAATCAGACGCGGCGCTACGCCCGGCTAGTCTGGATCTATATTGTTTGCACAAACTCTGAATGTTTTCGGCGCTGAAAGAATTACTGATTCATCAATTACAGCGAATATCTTGTCCGTTACGGTAATTATTACTCTTATTTCAAATTAAATACACAATCAGTCTGCCCTTACCTTCAACTATATTTCCACATAACGCCTCAAATAGAAGACAGAATGTGATGGGTTCTAGTGATGATACACTTTCATATTCACCCAATTGCTATTCAATTGAAATATGCATCCTTACATGAAATCTTTCAGTTCAAGAACACAATTGAATATGAAACATATAGAGTAAATATGCATCCTTACGTGAGATCTTCCAGTTCCAGAACACTGTGCACACTAATATTGACTAAGTCGCCCTTTGTAAGCCACAGATTTTGAATTATTGGGGGAGATAGATCAACCATTACTGTCACATTGTCCTCAGCGTATTCATCAACAGCATCAACTCCACGGATAGTGTACGTAATCTTTTTACCGTCGATCAATTCTTCGTCAGCATAAATCATTTTTTGAGAATGAAAGTACTCATCAGGGATTTGAGTATAATCAAAATAATTCGTGAAGTGTGCATTCATTTCAACTCGATAAGCAATATCGAAGCGGACAATTCCTGAAAATGTAGATATATTAGTTTTTGAAATGTGCATTACATGTCTTAGACATAAAACTGTACATGGGATGCATAAATGTAGCGGTCCTTTGCAGTTCCTTATTAATCAACCAATAACTTCATACATATACTAGTACGCAAACAATAATACTTTGGGAAATCATATTTGTTATGACCATTACGACCAAGCATTGTTTCAATAGGTCCATCCTACATTAATAAAATTAAATACAACGTATTTGAATATCTAATATACTTGCTGGGCATTAGGATAATAAGAAGCTGTATTTAAAGATAAACATGTAGTATGTAGATGCCAATATGTCTAAGCAGTAAGTAGAATAATATCAATATTATCACCATTAATGTTATCCATTAGCTCCACCGTTCTAAGTGATCTTCCATTTCGATCATCCAAATCTCTCCCGATATCATCACTTATCTCAACAGCATTTAGCCAGCCTCCTACAGAATGTCTTGTGTTCCGAAACCTGTCCGGCCACACAATTTCAATATCTTTACTGTATTTATTGATCCAACCATCTACATTGGCTTGCAGAATTCTGGGCTCTGGTCCGACACGATCAACAACAGATGCACTGTCAAACAGAATGATTCGTCTTGCAATATTGTGGTTTCCTGCTCGGTCATATACAATGAGCTCAATTGAATATGGTCCTGCTTCTGTTAAGCTTAGTGTAGCGGATGACTGAAAGGAGAGCACATTAGTCGTTCATAATTCATGTGTGTGTATGTTAGTAATAAAGGTATGATTTATAAAAACGTATAAACATACACATTTTATTTTGTCAATCTTCAGTCAAACATGTCAGTATTGATCACTACATATTGATACACCACTTGGTCTCTGTTGACATATACCATTTAAGACGCGATCTATGCGAGATCAAAAGTATATGTGCTATTTATTATATGGTATTTTGAACAGCTTCGAATGTGCATAGCGCATACAATGTATATACCGGACACAAGTTACACAAGCTGACTAAATGTGTCAAACTACGTAAGTTATAATAACACAATGCCACTCGATTTAGTTGATACAAATGTATTTTAACTCGAAACAAGTTGTTACAACTTATATTAATCAATCTCGATACCTTATTCCTTATGGAATCCATCGCCACGAAGGAGAGAGAAGTCGCAAAGTGGAATTTAAATGCCTTGACTAAGGGAACAATCGTAACGGCTCCAGCGGGGCTCGGACATGAAGTGAACGCGCTACAACCGTGCTATCACGACTTCCACACGCCACTTGATTTAGAAATATTTCTGTCAAATGACTCTTATTCTGGAATAGGATTTAACAGCTTAATCGCGTCTGGCTCTTGCATCCCTGATTTCTTCAAATAAATTAAAATGTCTGCAAGAAAAGCACAATCGTTTTCATAAACCCATCTAACTTTTAAGACCCCCTCGCAGAGAGATAGTCACAATCCACCTATCAGTAATTGTTATTGGCTTCCCCGTTGATAGGTACTGCCTATTTCATATTAGTTCCAGTCTACATATCTACAGCGGACCGGGAAGTATGTGAGATGGCACGGTGGTCGCCAGATCGGACATGTGGGTTTTCTCCAGGTACTCCGGTTTCGTCCCACACGAATGACCACAGTTACGCTTTCATCCGCGCCAACTTAATATAGGTTGTTAGAACTTGCTTCACAGTCGTTGTGAAATAAATAAAGTTTAAACTTTACCTCGTATGTCTTCATGACAACACCGACTGCTCTTGTGTAATATTATAGAACAACATTATTTGTTGCGTCATCAACTCGCCTACATAATGATGTCATAATCAATGCATTAGATTTACGTAGCTTCACATTTGACTAGAATAGTTACGCGCTGTTCTATATTTACGAAATGTAATCGAGGTGAATGCATTTCCACATTTATAGTCATATGTAAATACTTTTGTTTCGATAGTACTATGTCCATGACAACACGTGAATATCAATGCACATATGCAGGAGATCTAGCTAACACTCCTCGTAATGGGTCCTTTTACGTTTATTTATCGTCGCTACCGGTTGCCCATATGAGCGACGCCTCCTGAAGATATTAGTTATTTTAGATTTTGGAGTATAGTGCATGATACAGACATAGACCCATTCCAGAATCTCCTCTGGTTCTTGTAAAGCACCGACACGAGACCTCGGTATAACGTCCCATCTGAAAGACTGTTAATTTTATTAGGGTCAGACGGGGGATCGAATCTGCGATCCCTTGATTACCAGTCCAGCGTGTTACTACTGGACTACATATCCGTCTGTTTTTCACAAATTACTCCTCATTATTTTTTTCTAGTTTGAGACCGTGTTGATGAAAAGGCAGATCAGAAAATGGTACATTTGTGATTGTGCATGAAAGTGGTGTCACACTTATCGTGGCAGCGGATGAATTAGAAACCCCACTACAGTATCTAATGCACACGATGATAAATGGTTGGAAATACTTGGAATACTTGTCTTTGTGTAGCTATAACTTGCATAGTGGTTGTGGGCTTCAAATAATGCAACCCCGTAGCTGTAGGTTTGAATCCCACAGGAGGTCAAACATTATTTCATGTGGGACAGATATAGAGGATATTTGTGCTTATTATAAATATACACAAATCTTATTTTTCTTATATGATTTCCAATGACTTTGGCTAACATAATATTTGTTTTCATTTTGTTTCATTTTACCTGCCCTTTCGGGAACCTCATTGTACTCTCATATACAGGCGCACAGCCACTTATGCTTGTGTGAACGTCCGTAATAAGAAATAATTCCGGTATAATTAGTTAATTTATGTGTGCTGTCAAAAGTAAAAATTACAGACAAAACAAATTCCTGTTCCAAATGAACTGTTCATGATAGTCCGAAAATAGCTAACATACAAACCTAACCGCCCAGGAATACGAAACGCAACCGGGTGACAGAGAAAATGCCATATTTCACTGTTTCAAAGTGGTGTAAGATGGAGCTTTCTTTCATTTAGATCACTATAGCATTCATTGGGAAGCATAAACGAAATAATGCTAGCTTGCGGAATGTCGGTTGTTCTAAGTGCCATTCT